>CDHK01000006.1:1673603-2058379 GCA_001048715.1 Penicillium brasilianum | reverse complement strand
CCCCCACACTGCCAAAGCAAACACCACTCCAAACCCCAGCATCCCTCGCTCCCTCCTTTCCCTCGAAAAACGATAAGCTAACACCCCTCCCCCTCGTCAGACCCGGATAACAACAAAATACCACTTCCCCACCGAAACCCCCGGCGCCCGCGCCAAACGCTCAAAATCACAAGCCAAAAAGGCCGCTACAACCTCCCCAGACACCCAACCCGCCTCAACACAACCCCAAGCTACCGGCCCCATCGCCGCTCTCACCCTCAAAACCTACAATCCCACCACGGGCATCGTCCTGCAGTACCAGACGAACAAGATCGCCGAGGTTAGCCGGTTGATTACGAGTTTGGGCAAGTTGGCGGCTGGTGCGGACGTCGCGAGTCTGGGGTTGTCGGGGGCTGGTGGCGCTGGGGGTGATGTGGAGATGGTTGATGCGCCGCCGGTCGAGGAGGGTGTTTCTGGTGCGTCTGCGTCTGGTGTGAATGGGAAGGGGCAGGGTCAGGGCCAGGGCCAGCAGGGTCAGAGTGGGAAGGGGAAGAAGAAGGGTGGGAAAGGAAAGCGATAGGTTTCGTTCCATTGGGAAGGGGGGTGACGCGAAGGTTCGATAGAACGAGGTGGCTTCATTCATAGAAAACAATGACATGTTACGGGTTCGACCGACTGGGCAATGTGTAGATGTTAGGACGGGTGGTTTCGAGTCAGGTCGTGACTATTTGAGCGGAGTGTATAGGTGGGCGTGCGGAAGACTACCAATTGAGCCTCGAGTGACTGGCTTGCATAGGGCTGGCTACGTTATAGTAGGGTTGTAAAGCATACTCTCCGACACATGGACAACAAGAAGATACACAATGAGCAAGTGATTCAAAACGTTAAATACACATATCCGCCATCCATCCCATATCAGACAGTGTGGTCAGAAGTCTAGGACAAATCAAAAAGTAAAAAGAATAGAACGCCTAATCCATGCGTGGCCTTCGGAAAAGCAAATAAGACAAACAGAAAAACAGCGTGATATCATGTGGAGACACAGCGTGAGGGAACCCCCACAACTGGAGGGTATAAAACAAGAGAAGCGGAGAGGTGAGGAAAGGAGGGGGGGGGGGGGGGGATATTAGTGGAAAAGGGAAAAAGTCTAGAAGTCCTCGTCGAAGCTGAGGCCATTGTTCTTGGGGGTCTGCTCGCCCTCGGAGGCGCTGTTTTCCTTCTTGGCAGAGGCCATGACACCGGCCTTCTGGTAGTCGCCGACACGCTTCTCGAAGAAGTTGGTCTTGCCAGCCAGGGAGATGGACTCCATGAAGTCGAAGGGGTTGGTGGCGTTGTAGTACTTCTTGTTGCCGAGAGCAACCAGAAGACGGTCAGCCACAAACTCAATGTACTGGCACATCAGCTTGGAGTTCATGCCAAGCAGAGCGCAGGGCAGAGCATCAGTCAGGAACTCCTGCTCGATGCCGACAGCCTCGACAATGACATCTTCGACAACCTGCTTGCTGGGGCGGTTGTTCAGGTGGGAGAAGAGCAGGCAGGCAAAGTCGGTGTGCAAACCCTCGTCACGGGAGATCAGCTCGTTAGAGAAGGTCAGACCGGGCATGAGGCCGCGCTTCTTAAGCCAGAAGATAGAGGCGAAGGAGCCAGAGAAGAAGATACCCTCAACGGCGGCAAAGGCAACCAGGCGCTGAGCAAAGGTGGACTCGCGGTCGGAGATCCACTTCATGGCCCACTCGGCCTTGCGCTTGATGCAGGGGACTAAAGACGGGGTTAGCAGGCCAGTCTTGGGATGGAATGGAACCACAGGATTGTACATACTGGTGTCAATGGCATCGAAGAGGTAGGTGCGCTGCTTGGGCTCCTTGATGTAGGTATCAATGAGGAGAGAGTAGGTCTCGGAGTGAATGTTCTCCATCATGATCTGGAAACCGTAGAAGCAGCGGGCCTCGGGAACCTGAACCTCACCGCTGAAACGCTCCAACAGGTTCTCGTTGACAATGCCGTCGGAAGCGGCGAAGAAGGCCAGAACGTGGGAGACGAAGTAGCGCTCGTCATCGTTCAGACGGTTGTGCCAGTCGTGCAGATCCTTGGACAGATCAATCTCTTCGGCGGTCCAGAAAGAGGCCTCGGCCTTCTTGTACATTTGCCAGATCTGTCAAGAAGAGAGAGTAATGATCAGCAAATTTGTTGGTGAGATGACCGTGGTTTGGCGTGGCAGGTTCGAGTCCGGCACGTCCAAACCACTTTACGCGTAGACGCGTCAGCGACGTGACTAACCTCGTGGTACTTGATGGGGAAGAGGACGAAACGGTGGGGGTTCTCTTGGAGGAGGGGCTCGTTGGCCTCAGCCTCCTTGATCGCAGCAGCAATTTTGGAAACCTCGAGGGCCTTCTCGACGGGCTTGGTGGCGGTCGCGTCGACGGGCTTGAGAGACGCGGGCGCGTTCTCCTTGCCGACGGACTGGAAGTCGAGCTTCTTAACGGGGGAGTCGCTCATCTTGAGGTTCTCAAAGGAGGAAGCAGTCTAGGAAAAGCACGCGCGTTAGTCAAAGGTGATGCTCAAGACGCGTCTATTACGAGAGTGACAGTGGTGACATCACGTACCTGCTTCGAAGGGGTGACTTGAGTGGCCATTGGAAGATGTGTTGAAGGGTATGTGATCACTAAAGAACAATTGAGATACAACACGAGCACCACAAAGCAGGGAAAGGGCAAAAAAGCTTGGAGGGGAATGAGGAAAGCGCGACAGCTGGAGGTGGGAGAAGAATCGGTTAAGTAGTTGGTGGACGTGAATCTTTTAGCGCGACGGGCTAAGTCACGCTGCACGTGACCACGCGCCCAGCCGTGCTTACCTCATCAGCCGGGGGTGGACGCAAGGCGCGTCGAACCAACAATTCCACTAAAATTGAATGCAATCGAATCGGCCTTCTCATGCCACTGGCTTTCCAGCAACATCCGACGCTAGGGCAGTCGATCCATGGCCATGCCTGCGGTAGCCCCCTCGACCAGTCTATGAAGGGTTCATTTCATTGCTGCGAATCACTCATATATTGCTTGCCATGTCGGATCTTATCTCCCGTTGCCCTGTACTTCCACGCTTGAAACGGCTCAAACATTTCCCATCTTGACCTACATCAATGACCATGATTTTCTCGTCGACCGAACTCATTAAAAGCTAGGACCAACAACAACGCGCTGCAGAACGCGTCTTACCCGCAAAAAGAGTTTTCAGCTCGACGTAATAAGGCTCCGCTGGGGCCAGGCTGAATCACGATCAGATAAGCCACAGGATCTTCTCCCACGCGCTAGGCACGACGCGACAAAGCAGGGAATCCCGGGTTTACGGATCTCATTGGCACTCGAGAGGGGCTAGGCTTAGGCTGAAGCCAGTCAACTAGTCCCACGGGTCTTTATTGCATGAATGGATCCCCAATTGTTTGCGTCGTGCACCAGAGCTGTCCGCCCAGCATCCCCAGCCTCCCTCTATTGCGTAAATTATTGACTTTTTGACAATCAGTCGTTGAAAGACGAGGTACCGAGTAAACTATCCTTTTCAACAGAAGAACAACGATCTAAGTTACGGATTGTGAGATCCCGGCTCTAGAAGGAATGAAGGAGCTTTAAACCCCGTAAAACACGATCAGCAGTGGGGCCGATTCGAAAGTGACTCGCGTCGGAGAATGTCCTGATCGCCCAGCTCGCGTGTTGGGATCTAGCGCGTTCGGGAGGGGATGCTAGGGTGTATATTACGATATGACCTTATTGAGAAGGCAAAGACAGCCCCATCTTCATGGAGAAAAGCAAGTTTTACCATGTTGCGCAGGCCGGAATCGGGGTCTTCCGTCTTCCATCCCTGCCGAGCGCCGGGCATCGCGATAGCGCGTCTCCACCTGCCAGGTTCGTGTCTCGGGCAACCCTGCATTGCACATGCATTCAGTGGCAAGATCTGGCACATTTTTTGGGGCCTTTGGCATATTCGATCAACTTAAGTTTTGCGGTGCTCGGGTTAATCTTCCAGTCCATGTCAGCGGCACAATCACGGTCGGTTTAGAGTCTGAGAATCTTGGTCTACATACTTAGCCTGGAAACGTATAATGACTGTCCCAATGATTGATAATTTCCCTTGCAAATTTTCTTAGCAGCAATGTACTCATTCTCGTACCTGCAGTAGTTTGCATGACAGATCCGCCTTGCGTGGTTGATAAGCCGTCTATTGGATGGCTTGATTTAAGCCTAGATATAGAATTCATTCAATTCATGTATACAAGAAAGCCACTCCAGTCTTTCGTCAGCTGTCCAATACCCCGCACTCTAGTTCTCCAGCTTAGGTCCGCGACACGCCATTCAATTAGGGCTGTTCTACAGCGCCGAGTTCGGGACGGACGGAGGCGTAGAGTCCTGCCCAGATCGATTCGGCGAGCACCCGTTTCTTAGACCCATCCACATCCATAATGACAATTTGTGCATAAGGCTAGAAAGTCTGATCAGACAAGGCACACTCATATTGGAAATCGAACATGCTAGGGGAGTATATGATACGCCCATCATGGGTCCACATTGCGTGGGTATCGTTCGCCCCATTGCTTGTCGGGCAGTACCTTGATAATCGTGCCCTTCTGGTCTCATCGTGCAAATATCGTAGTCAGTCGCGCCCGTCTTACGAGTAAAAACGATACGACTTTTATTTAGCGAGAAGAATGGCAGATTTTCCGACTCCATTATCAAAACTGAGATCTTCCGAGTCTCTAGTTTCAACACGCGAAGACCGAGCAGGGACTCATCGCCTTGGGTGGAATTAGTGCCCCATGCTCGATAGATAGTTTTCTTCCCATCGCGAGAGAAGCTTGAGAATCCGGAGTTCATGGCGGAGATGTTTACTGTGAGGGTCATTTTGCTATCAGGCCTCACATTGGAATGGGACTTGTCAAATACCTGTTACTGTAACTATGGAATTGAATGGTCGCCAAAGCTTTCAGGTTATGCCCCCGGTTAATATGGAGCAAATTATGGATATGTTAGCGAGTTGATAAGCGTCTACGGCGATACTCATGATCATTACTGATAGCATTACCCCCTTGTTGAGACCCAAAATGAACAGGAGACATCAGCAGCGACAGCGATCATATTCGGTTTAAATATCAACATAAATCATAGAAATAATGGCAGGAAAAACCATACATATAGCGGAGTGTAGCATATATCAATACTCAGTAAGATCCGATTTCAAGAACCTCCAGCGCCATTCAAGAGACATTTGAAGTGGTCGCAATTTCCAGGCCAGCTCGCAAGGAAGAATAATACACCTTGGTCATACTTACGACGAGCTCAGCTTCGACAGCAGGAACTGTGTGGCATCGCCCGTGTTTGCGACGTAGGAAAAGTGCGCAGCAGTCACAATCAAAGTGCCGTCGCAGACCATATCTCCCACAGCACAGTAGATCTTGACCTTGTCCTTGGGGAAGTTGGCGATCTGACCTTTCTCCTGAGCATTGCGGGTGTAACCAAACAGGACAACACCCTTGATCTTCTCCTTGATATTATCAGGAAGCTTGGAAATGGAACCATCCATGACAGCAGTGCCTTGACTATAACCTCCAGCAACGATTTGAGTATCCGGGCACTTGCGCACCGCTTCTTCAAACAAACCGACGGCTTCTTCGATGGCAGCTGGGGAGGTGTTTGCGGCCAAAGCGTTCGAAGCCAGGTCGGCCGTGTAGGCAGGTCCGACACCCTGGCAGGCCACCTGGTTTGCTTTGGCGGCCTTCAAGTCATTACAGACAGCGGGGCCAGTAGAGATACCCTTTAAAATAATTTAGCATAGATTCAACGGATGATTGAGCACACAGAGAACACACCAGCAGACCCGGCTCGGTTGAGGCACGCGCGAAGATGAAAGTAATCGGCTTGCAAGAGCCGGTGCGGACCTCATCTCCAGTAGACGCTGAACATGGGAAGTTAGACACAATGCTGGCAGATTTTGATGGGGTAGTGCAGCAAGTATCACGATTGTTTTGGACATACATTGGCGAGCCTCAAGATCCATTGGGCTCGCAGCCACGAGGCCCGCGAGGGCAAGGGTCAGTAGACGGAGATTCATATTAAATATTTGGGAGGAAAGTGAAGTATCAAGGGGATATTTCTTTTGGGCTGGAGCGAAGAATTGATTTCGCGAGGGTGCTACATCTAGTCTTTTATATATTTGGAGATATTTACACAAAGCCAATGGGGTAAATTTCGGTGACGCTAAAGCTTTGTGTACTATCAGTCGAACCGGTCGTCGATTATAAAAAACTATATTGGTGCGAGCTGTTTCGTATTGTTTCACGGATCGGTTTCGGGTACTCGAATCAGGGCAAGCAAATGGAGCCAAGGAACCCAAAAAGGGTCTTTTTGGATCTATACCGAGTCAAAGATGATAGGTCACCTTTGGCTTTGAAACGGGTTATTGACCTAGATTAAATTAGCCAGCTTGGTGAGGACCTCGTGGGGACCAATTTTGGGCATTTAGTCCGGACACTTTTCGCAAAATAGGCAGACTCAAAAATGGGTCTCTGTGGGGGGGGAGGAGCCCTCGAGAGGAGGACCCTGAAGACCCTGATCGGATCCAGTTCGTGGTAAACATTGGATTCACTGTCTAACTACAGAGTAAAACTCCATTTTCAATTACGTAAATGCATCGAAATCAATCTCTGACCGATGATGACAATATCGTGATAACAGTTGTCGGGTTCTTATAGGAATATATTGGCAAACGCCGCGACTGATGTGTGACGATTCAAAAGTGTACCGACTTCCAGGGTCGGCTATCTTGTGAATGAGTTTTTCTATACGTAAATTATCGGTCGGAGCAATCTCAAAATAAGATCTGTGATATTGGAAATTCTTTCCCTAATGGATGCTGCCTGGTGAACTAAGGTTCCTGCAAATTTACCCCAAATATGAGACTGAATCATTTTGTCATTCCATGGCTTCTAGAAGCTAGCCGAACGTGAAGATCATGACACAGGTCAGGTCACACTAGGGATAAGCTAGCCGAGCCTTGTACTTCAGAGCTTCAATGGCTGGGGAGGACACCAACTTACCACCGCGGCTATTGTACGCTTCAGCGACTACCAAGGCAAGTTTCTTTTGCTGTGAAAGCTGGCCGCGAAGCCATTTCTGGTCGCATTCACCAAGAGCATTCTCTTGCCGCTGGCAGTCTCTTCAGAGAATCTCCAACCTTTTATTTCTGTGTCCCCATTCCAGCTCACATAGCACAAAGTGCCATTTAAATCCTCAAAGGCCGCCAAAGCTGTCTCCTCGTAAGAAAAAGCATGTCATTCAAAGCCGAAGGCACGATAATTCTCCGACCCTGAACCGGGTCGACCCGAGTCAACTTTGGAACTGAAGATATTCGCTCCATCTGGCTTGTGATCGGAAATGGCACCGTTATATCCCCAGCTGATGAATGCATTTGGGAGGAATTGTGAGTTTTCCTACGATCCGACTGAGATGTCTCTTGTGGCCCGGAAACTGGCGATAAAAATAGCATTTTGCGTCTTTGTATCGAGTTCCACCACCCTGTCGGCGCTATACTTACGAGTTTCGAGATCGGGACCTCCTTCAAGATTTTCATGAGCAGAGTTGTCCAAGAAAGATCTCTTTGGACCCCTTGATTTCATGGTGTAGGTACTTCTTATGCATGCGAGTCTCGTGCTGACAACAGAAGTTCACACCTTTGCCAATAAGGAAATTGGAGTGCACATGCTTCGAAGCAGATATGAGGTACGTGAGCGCTTCGGGGTCCACATCAAACGCATTCATGTAGAAGTATTGCCAAACTTGACTCGAGTTCGTGCCTAGTTCAGCCTTGCCACTTTGCAGAGTGAGATTGTTATAAGCTGGATCGACATGGTCAAAAGAGCTCCATTCCACAAGACACAATTTGAGTCTGTATCACCCCTTTAAATCTTGTTGTTGAGAATCCATTGCTGACCGTCCGATGTAGCACCGTATGGAGTGAGGTCTCTGATTTCGGGATCAAAGATCGTGACGGCAGAGCTATCGTCAAAAAAAACAAGAAATCGGGATGGTCTGGCGATCAGAGGTCAAGCCAGGAAGAGTAGAATTCGGTTACTTAGGCACACGAACTAAATATAGCATCGTGAGAAAGGGCAGGAAGGGCTTGCCGGCACACAGAGACAACTGTGCGGAAGCGCTATACCCATGACAGCTTATAGCCTGCCATATCTACCCCGGGTCTGCCTCAATCAAGTATCTGAACGTGGGCCTTCAAGGCGGGGTGGTCGTCCCGTCCCTGTTTTATCAGTGAGTGTTACCCGAGACATTAGCAGGGAGGGGAACTCATTCGACTAGGGTTTTGACTGGAAGCAATTTGGGTAGCTACTCGGTAATACTTAAGCACCCATTTTGATGCTGGTCCCATGTATTCGGTATACACTCTTCAGCCTTGAGCCTTCGATGGCGCTCCTTCATCCAACGATCTTCGGGCTTCGTGATATACGAACCCGCCTTACCCGTCATCTGGGTAGCTCAAGTTGTCTCGAATATAAAGACCCAATTACATGGGTTGGGCCACTTAATTCTATAATATTTGATTTTCTAGACTTCGCGTTTAGCTATGGGATCGCAGCGGGATGGCTGCCGAACTATGGGAACGGGTCGAGGGATACAAGCACCAGGTCCCCGGGATACTTTAATGCGTATCAAGGAAGGACAAAGCAAAGTAAAAATCGGAACGAGCGGGAAAGATCCCTGAAAAGTCAAATATGCTTTTATGGTCTTTCGTTGCTCTGCTCATCAAATCGGAAACGCCATGCACTTACCGCGGCAGACCGTTGGCAGTGCCAAAGTCAGCGTCAGTACTTATGGGTGCAGGAGCAGATCGGTCGGGTTCGTCACGAAGGCTGTCAGAAACAAATCTGACAGGTCGATCGAGGACGAGCTGGCTACGGACTAGATCGGGAAAACTTGCATCGCCCCAAGAGTGCGATACATGGGCTGAGAAAATGGGAAAGGCCCCCCGTAGGAAGCCCGCTATCCTCTCCCTGGGTGTGCATATGTACTTTTGACACCTTGTTCCGCGAGGGCCGCAGTACTTTTGATCAGCCAAGGGCGATTTTCGAAGCGAATTCGTCGAGAAGGCGACGAATCTGAGCAGTCGTGGGCGCCATAAGTACACAGCCTTTTGTCCCACCCCGGAACCAATCTAACGGGTGCGAGAAAGAGAAATACCGCAAAGCTGTGGTCGGTGTCGGTACGTGGTTGGAGTCGATTGGACTTTTGCTCTCTTCTGGAAGCCCCCGTCAACACGTACAATGTTAATTTTTCAAGGAATGAGATCTTCGGATCTGCTTCCCCGTCCGTTCGGCACATTTGTACCGTCTTTTTGTCATTTTATCTTTTCTTTTTCTTTATATCGCATCGTGTCTATCTTATTGCAATAGCACCTGAGCGCCATGTATGTAGCGTTTTGTTATAAAAGAACCCTCTCTCCCCATGCCAGAGTCACCAGATCACAAACTACTTTGGCCCTCATCTTCTTCTCTTAATCATTCTGCTTGGCCCTGACAGCCGTCGGCCTACCATGGCGTGGCCCATTGATCATCCCAGCGCATGGGACGGGAACCGCCGACTTGAACGTACTTTTGGCTACTATCCAGACGGTTCTTCTCTCCGTCCTACACCGGGCCTAGTGACTCCAGTCCAGGCCCCAAATGCCGGGTGGAGTGTATCTTTTGCCACGGGACGTCAACCAGTCTTCTCTACGGTCGACGAGGCAGTTCCAAGCTTGAGCGCTTACGCACAACCCGGTGAGGGAGGCGTAGCAAATGTACCGGACCCCTGGGCAGTACACATCCAGGGCAAGGATTTGAGTGGTGCCATGCCATCGTCCAGCGTGCCCCCAAGTGTAGTCCACCGCCCCGTTAGCAGTGTATGCTTGAACTTCCCACAAGCACTTTGACCCTCTTTGCCTAACCCTGAAAGCTTCTATCACAGCTCCTTGATACTCAGACCGACGTCCTACGCCGTCCTCGGGTATCTCACAACCCGGGCTTCCCCATCACCAACCACGAGGGAAGTAGACATCAGGCTTATGCCGAGGCGGATGAGCCACCTCGAAACCTTCAGTATACCCTAGCCATAGACAACCACCATGTAATTAGGTATTATGCTTCGACAACTCCCGTCTAGTTGTCCGTACTTCGTTCCTATGACCAAAGCTAACTAGCGGCTCCAGCGGCCCGCACGCCAATGCCAATGCCAATGTCCATACCAACGCCCCCGTCCCCATCTTACACTGCAGGTGGGACGGCTGCCATTATCCTGGTACATTCAACCGTGAATCTTCCCTCATTCGTCACCTTCGGAATATGCATTGGACTCCCCGGGCTCATCCCTGCTCAGTTCCAGGCTGCCCCAAGGTGTGTAACCGTGCAGATACTCTTACGCAACATCTGCGCAACTGTCATCGTATGGTTTGATACGGTGGGAGGAGTTTAGGTTGTGGAGTTGACAGAACTTTGATTATTTCGCTTTGGTCTTCGTACTTTTGATCTTATAACACATTTTGCCCCCGATTTGATGAATCATGGCCAGCCTTTTGTTGTTCTTTCCCTTACTCCTTTAATGTTATACTTCCGGGCTGCCTTGGAGCCTGAGACCCATTTTCTTTTGTCGTTCTCAGATACATCTTTCTTTCTCCTTTTTTTCCCCCACGCGATATACACGTTCTTCAAGATCTCTACGCTCGTTCCGGTCGCTGATTCATTTCATAGAAAATTGAGCCCCTTTCAATTATTGTTGCATTATTTCCTCATGTCTACTGAAATGCTACGTCTGTCCAAATCAATCCTATCTACCACGCCATCCCAAGCCATCCGTAGGCCATAGATGATACGTCATACACCGGCGATCTTCAGCGCCAACCAACGGGTGTCCCACACGATGCAGCGGCCCCCGGAACTGGCCTTTACTAGCAGCACATAACAAATCCCCCACATGGACAACCAGACAATCCCTACGAGGCTCAATATATGCCCAATCCCCAGTCTCCACGTCCAGATACTCGATCATCGCCTCGTCGCAAAAACGTAGTGAAAGGGATCCTCCGTCAGTACTCCCCGAGGCATGCATATACCCCGACTTTTCCTTTTCCGCAGCCATGAGATTCTCTAATTTCATTCCGGAGCGCGATATATCGCTTTCATCGTGCATGGAGGTAATATATTTCCGGACGTCTTCGTTGCCGATGAACGGTGATAGACTGCGAATTAGATTGATTGCAATCGCATGTGTATGTGCCACCATGAAATAGATCGACAGAGCATCCAGCGGAGACGGTATATCATCCTCTTGAAAGGAACTGTAGGGTATGTCGAATGTCTCGATGTCTTGGGAGTACTGGTATCCCTTCTCGGCAGGGAAGTTGAGATAATCTTTCATTTTAGCGTGGAACGGTAGAGAAAAGTATTCTTCTTGCTGTTGGGACAAGAACTGAATATTTTCGAGGTAGGCGTCGCCGTTGAAATAAGCATTGCAGCCGGATATGTCCAGGTAGAAGACCCCTGGGCTTTGGCAGGATCGAAGAAGCTTAGAGGTTTCAAGGGCATCTTTCTCTAGGAGATCGGTGTATTTCACCGTCTCGAGCGGAACAGATTGTGGTTTCTCCGCCTCGAGAATGATAGTCGTTGTCACGGTGCTTACAGTCGTCATCATCTCTTGAGAGTGCGTGGGACTTGTTGCTTTTAAGAAGATTGGATTTCAGGGATACGGGGTAAAAATCAGAAGCATAGATTTTTTGGGGGATTTTGGAAAGAGTCAGGGGAGAGATGCGTCTCTGATATACGTGATCGAAGTAACCCTGAACATGGGTTCAATGGGGCAATTGAGCACGCGCCGGGGTGATTGCGTTCGCAATCTGTAGCGAATGAAGCCGCGGTATCACTTATCGCAACCCGGGAGATAAAGCACGAAAACGGCACGATATGCTAAGTTGAGTTTAATTGTCATCGCCGACTGGTGGACCGGATATTACAGTAGTTTCGAGGCACCGAGCCATGGTCCGCGGCACTGTTGTCTGGTGAAAGTATACCGTACTCGAAGAGATCAACGGCCGACGCCCACGACATAATTGGACTTGGATCGAGGCATAAAGAGCCCTATCCATGAACTGAGGATCTGTCTACATTCAAAATCAATCACATCTAATGCCCCCCCTCAAACTCAACCATCATCAAATCAGTTTCCAATCCCTGTCCCCCCGTCTTCACCAATTGCCCCCCTACAACCCTCCACGCCCCCGCTCCCCAGAGTACCTGATTCACTCCCCGAGCACCATCTGGCAACGCAATCATAACCCTCGACGTCCAAGCAGACGCCTGCAATGACAAAATACTAACGAGCATCTTCGATCCAATCCTCCAGCCCGCAACGTCCATCTTCCCATGGCCAGTCACCTGCAACGCGACCGTGGGCGCGCCTAACAAAAACCTCGCAACTTCCTCACTAGCAAGAACCCGACTCAATTCACTGGTCACCTGCGCAAGTTCCGTGCTCGTCGGATAATCCCACATCACGATCCCCTTTGCATTATGATTCACGCTGAGCATGGTCATGGTCACTTCTTCGTCGGCGGTGGGATATCTCGTCCAAAATGACTCGTTTCCAAAGGCCATGGGCACGCCCCAGAGGGGTTTAGGAGCAGATCCGATCCAAGACTGGTACTCGGCAAAGAGGTCGAGGCGAACGGAGATATCGTCTAGTGTGCCCTCGCAATCGTCGCAGCCACAGCAGCCGTAGGTCGTGTTGCAGGCCGTATCGTAGACGACGGACCAGCTGGTGTTGACCGCGATCGGGTATACGTCCGATAAGATGATATCGGCGCCGGAGGAGTATTCTTCAAAGTAGAAATTGTAGCAGTTTAAACAGAGCGAGACTGGGTGCCATGGATCTAGAGATTTGATAAGATCATAGGTGATTCTCGTGGCGTTTAATGGATCGCCTTGACCGTCGGGTTCGTCGCCGGTATACCAGAGTAGCATACTCTTTCGTGTCTTGAGCATGTTTACCTGGTCTCTCACGGAGGTGAGATTCTGATACGTCCAGCGCATATCGTACATCACCCATAACCCAATCTGGTCACATTTATCCAGGAACTGGTTTAGCTCGGTGAAATTGAAGGCTTGGTTGATTAGGCCGGCATTGGGGACGATGTGGATGATGTTGTATCCCTGGTCTTTGAAGTTCTGGACGTTGTCGAGGGACTTCTGGAGCCAGCCGTCCCAGCTCACGTAGAATGAGTATGGTAAGAGGGGACTCCATGTGGGAGAGCGGGAGGTCTTGTTCTGGACTAGTATTCCGCCATAGAGACTGTCGACCTTTGTAACACTGCCTCCGTCGGTGCGATCTGGGAGACGGTATATCTCCGTGGTCGCGGTGTATACCCGCTCACCATTCGGCCGTGTGGCTTTGAGGGTCACGCCGTAGGGCTGAAAGCGCGGCGCAAGACTCTCAAGAGGGAAACCCAACTCATTTGACGTTGAATTCACCTTGAAAGTGTGCTGCAATTTCAATTGTGTCTCATCAACGAGAATCTCCACCTCGAGACTTTGAGTGTCATGCTCGCCTCCCGGTCCCTCGAGGGGCTCTCCACGAATATAGGAGATGTCCGCGTCAACAATGAACGACCCCTGGTCATCACCAGGGGTATACAAGCTCATACGCGGCCGAACACGTAAATCTAGAAGCGGCACGGCAGACCGGTCTGGCTGCTCCAGCCAACCCCCAGGTTCAAAGGACACATTTCTGCATAATCAATTAGCTAGGTTTCACCCCCTTTTGACTTGCGATTTGCGATCACGTACGTAGCACGGTAGGCCTTCCCACACCAGATATCCACGCCGGGGGGATTATTAAAGGCCGCAGCCAGACCCAGCATGAAAAATAACGGAACGATCATAGGGCTGGTAATGCGGGAAGATATCTAATGGCCGATGGAGAGGGGGCAAGCTTGGGAGTTTATTGATCGGCACCTACATAACACTTTTCCCCCTCCTTAAAACCCCTCTTCACCTTCCCCTCGTGGATGTTACCTTTTCCTCCCACGCTGCGGGGATTTAGTAGGAAAAGCAACTGTAGTATTCGAAATGGAGACAGAGAGTTCTTGTATTCACGGTTTGCCATGGTCGCCATGCTAGCGAGGGGGGGGGTTTTGCCGAGAATCTGCCGGTACTGCCTTGGTCATTGGGTTGATCCTGACGAGGTCAAATAGCCGGGATCTTCGTTCGGATAATTTCTTGATTTTTAGGGCAATCACTTCTCATTAAGACTTTCTCTATGAATCTTACTACGTTAGACGCGTGCTTTCCGTCATCGTAAACTAACACGATCGGGGTATCTCGGTAGATTGCCGAGCAGCCTGGACGAACAACACTATGACGAAGTGCTAGAGTCACGACGTGGAGGCACGGGATGGCAAGTGGTATTAAACAGTTGATACAGCTACGATGAGTGGGACGAGGTTGAGTGATCATCGTGGTTGCTCAAGTGCTCCTTAGTGGATCCATCACCAAGATCTATGATGATCCATCCTCGGTAAACCTTGAACGGACTCTTAGTACTCTCTAGAAGGCAACAAACGAGCAAGAACGCATTATACTGATCTCATTCTTCGCGTAATTCACCGGGTGATTATTCCATACTCTATAGACAGCCATGCTCGAATCTGGTATTTGCGACGTTTGCAGGCAATGCGAGGGTGGTAGGGGGGGATACAGGCCCATGGCTATGTGCCATGAGCTCAAAAGGACGGTTTAGAGGGGATAGAAGAACAACGTATGTACATCTCGTGAATGCATGCTGGAGGCAAAAGAGAACCACGGGGGCGAGTACTAGGGAAGTTGTGGGAAGAAACGGGAAGCAAGATGGGTGGTAGTAGTGACAGATAAAAAGGGTAAGAAAATTGGAAAAACAGAAAACAAACCAACAAGACAGGAAACCACGAGACGACGGGATGTGATACCGTTCTCCCCCGACAATCCCATTTCCTCTCATACACCTCATAGGTGTGGGCAGTCACTTGAGATTGGGCTGCTGTGTCCATTGCAGTGAGGCGCTCGTCTTCAGGCCACTCAAAAGTGTTCAAGGGCACCATTTGGAGCAGACCAGAGAGGCAAGAACAAATGACGGGGTTCCGGTGATCCCGGGATAGTATTTATACCCGTCCACAACAATCGATCGAAAATCCTGAGTTGTCGACGGCCTCGAGACGCATCTGACAAGAGCCTCCCTTCGTCGACCATATAGAAAGAAAGCGGAGGAAAACAATGAAACACACAACACAGACAACCCCAATGACGCGGACAGCACGCTAGATGAATATGTCAACATGGATGATGGAGAAAATGGTCACGCCATCTTCCAAATAAAAAAACAAGCCGTCAGATCCATTGAACGCCGCCTGAAAATGGAACCTCAACGTAACATGCGAATTTCAGCAAGAAAACTCCGCCCGGGCAAGACAAATCCCAGGTGATGCTCAAGGCTGAAAAGCAAAAGGCATGGAGAAGCAGGGAAAGAGAAACGATGCAAGGAGAACGGCGGGGCCTCGTATGTGGAGAAAATGGCTTTTATGGGGAGGCCCAGCCACCAGCCACTTCGACCCACTCGGCAAGACAGCTACCTTGCTTGCCCTCGACATCCACAATGTCGGTGTCGCAGCGGCAACGGCAGCCAACACCGTTCTCCTTGACCGGGTCTGGAGTGGCCCAGTACTCGTCTTCTTCAATCCGCTTCTTCTCATCGTCGGTGGTCTTTTCGAGGTACGGCTCGCGAGGCAATTGCCGAGCGGGGGCGTTAGCCGGACAATGTTGGATGGTAGTATGCCGGTATCCAAAGTCACGGAAGTAATGGATGTCACTGGGAGAGAGCAAAGCACCGGCGGCAAGGGAATGGATAGGAGCGTCACCCCACTAAACGGAGAAAGTTAGTTTTGAGGCCACAAAAGGCTGCCTGGGAATCATGATCAACTCACTCGTTCATTCCAGAACCCTCCGCTACGGTCCATCATGTTAAAGAAATCCTCGTAAGCCTTGCTGCGGAACCAATCCAAGCGCGCAATCTCAAAGTTACTCCAGAAATGGCACATGTTGTAGCTCTCGCCTTCCATGGCCTCGGGGTCAATGTCGTCAAGGTTCTTGTCACCAGGTTCGGTCAGGAGGATTTCGTCGGGAAGCTTCTCCTGCTTCTTCTCGGGTTCGGCCGGGTTCTCCTCCTCTGCGGGGCGCTCCAAGAACATCTCCCACAAACCCTTGGACTTGAGGTTGTTCTTGCGCTTGTAGGCCGCTGCGTAGCGGAAAATGTTGGGAACGGTCTCGCGAAGCTCCTTGACTGCAATAGTAAAGCCGTAGGTCTTGTTTGCCTCTGCCATCTTGATGAAAGGATCACTGCACATTCAAAATTAGCAACCGAGTCGCCTGGCATAGCAGGGGTGCTGCTTACTAGGTGATATCACAGAAGTACTTGATCTCCGGCTCCAAGCGCCAGTACCACTCGTACTTCATCAGGAGGGGGTGCTTGTAGAAGTGTCTATTGATGTTGAGTCAGTAAAATTGGCCGGTTGGCGACATCTTTGCCGGAAAACAAGTCACGTACCCAGAGTAGAACCGGCACATGTGGTGATAACTCTCCATACCACCGTACATGATAGCAGCGTCACCTTGTTTCCGGATGCCTTCCTTGGCGACCTCGTGGTCAACCCAATCTGGGAAACCCCACATGGTGTTGTCAATCTTGCCGAATTCCACGGGAGCGCTAGTGTAATTCTTGACGGTGGCCATGAACTCCTCGTCGAAGTCACCATCGTTCAGGAAAACGTAAGGGTAGTGGTACCAGCGGTTGAAGTGACGCTCAATCGACTTGAGCGACTGGATCACACCGTCCAACTCCTTGTTCCGCGCCAGAACGACAAAGGCGGCATTGGCGCGAGGTTCCTTGTCGATACGGGCCTGGTCTATGGGGAGACAACCCGTCGCGAAGACTTTGTCATATTTTTCGCTAATTTTTCTGTAGACCACGACATGCCATAGTCAGTAACTCGTACTTTGTTTTCCAGTTTGTTTCTCTACAAATCAGTAGGGGGCCACACGAACCGGATAGAGGGCGGAGTGCCCGCTGGAATTAGGATACCCCCGGGAGACGAAGGATGTCGGACGAATAAAAGTAGGATGAAGACGATTACAAGGCATGGAAATAGTAAAACAAATCCCAGGGGTATAGAAATCGACGAGTTGCCCTTCAATCGAATGCGCCTGCGGAAGAAGGCGAACCGCGAGGGATTGCGGCCCTTCTCGCGGGGGGCATCGTCGATAGGAAGGCTCGGCGCGCTGGGCAGCCGTTTCGTGATGCGTTGAATGAAGCTCATGAGTGCGATTGGGGAGTGGTATGCGTCGAAGACCCCGCGATGGTCAAATCAACGGACCCGGAGCAATAGGGCCAAAAATCGTGGTCGAATGTCCCAGCGCCGAGATCAGGGGACGACGGAAGAGACAAGTTGTGGGTTTGAAACGGGGATTGTCAAGTCGCAGTCGATCACGACGAGCGAAGAAGGTCTCGACGAGATCACCAACCTCGGACGGTGGAGCCTAGACAATACGGGACTTGGGGTGATCGAGATCTCAAAGACCCAAAAAAACGAGTGGCCGGAGGAATGCCTCCTTTCCTCCCCCAACTTTCCTTCTCAGAGGCCGAGATGGCAGATGGGAAGGGCGTCGGGAGCAACGCAGACAGCCGTGGTGCACAACGAGGTCCACAGAGGCGAGGTTGAGGACATGAATGGATGGAGATGGAATGGGGAGAGGGGAATGAGTAGGAGGAGGGGGGTGAGTAGGAGAATAGAGTCGAGTAGGGGCAGGTCGGGGATGGGGATGGGTTGGAAGTGGTGCCAAGACCAGGGAGGCGCAAGCGTGTCGGTTCTCGTTCTTTTCGGTCGTTTTAGTCGTTTCACGTCGTGGTTTTTTATTCTTCTCGTCTCCTGCCTTTGTGGATTTTTACGCCGTACTACCGTGTCACACCCGCACCGTTAATTTCGTTACTTTTCATGGAACCTTGCGGTAATCTCGTCCCTGGCCGGCTGCCATTTGCCTAATTCATAAAAATTCTCTGCCCTCTGCCACTCCCATTGCCCCTGGGTGATCCGCCACTGAGGCGTACCGCCAGGTAATGAGTAGTAACTTGGCGTAATTTATTTCCGTCGGGTTTTTTTTTATTTCTCCGTATCTTTGGTTATCGCATCAGGGTCAATTACCACATGCATGGAGTACCAGCAATGATCGTCGCTGTACTCCGTACTCTACAGAGAGTTCTACAATAGTCGGACTCGTCAGTTCAAGTTTTACTGAGATAGTATGATCTCTCTGACTCTCGATATCTCCTGATTCCTACTACACGGAGCAGTGTCCTGCTATATTCCAATTCGGCCCAGGTCTACCGGCCCACGCCCCTGCGTAGCGTTGTGGTACCGGGGTCAATGCACCACTACGGAGCAGCGACAAACTATCGTTCCATATTTTCCCTCCCAGGATTTTGTGTACATAGGAAGTGGGTTGAATTACTGGTACACCCCCTAGAAAGTCTTGGCTGGGTGCTTCTCGATGCTTGTCTCTCTCGCATGTCTCCATTTCCATTCACGCGTTAATAAGATTTCCAGTCGATCCGATCTATTAGTCGAATGCTATCGGGACATCCCCATATTACAGTAGTGGTGGCAGTGCCAGTAGACTATGGTCAAACGTATTCATCCCGTAGCCATAATATATCCAAGAGATTTACCGGTTAGCCTCCTAGGTGAGCAAGTCGGACTCGTGGTTATCTCCCGACCGTCGTTCTGGAACTAGTGCATGGCGATCGAGGGTCCAAGGGCCCGTTACGCCTGGAGCTAGCTTAGATGTTGAAAGGGATCTGATTGGCGAGGTAATTCCTTCGAAAGCAAGGTCGATCGTAGAGAATCCTGATAGAAGTCACACGGCTGCCGTGTGGCTCCGGAGATAACTTGGCCCAAGTACTAAGATTTTTTTCATTGACGACATACACATTATCTCTCTCGCTGTCTGATTCTTCCGTCTTCGATCGTTACCGCCGAGCAAAGTATTATTCCGGAACAGGAAGAGAGGGGCCTGCCAATTTGACGACTCCACTTTTTCCGTACGGGCGATGTGGCCTGAAGGGCCCGGTCTGGACCCTGTTCGTGTGTCCGTTTACTGGAAAGGAAAAGGAAAGTAGCCTGGCAGGCAGTCACATTTTAAGTGAGCAAGATGTGTATATAGTCGACGCGATATCTACAACTTAAACAGGATCCCAACGGGCACCCACATGAGTTATACCGTATGGGTTATCACCTGACCTTTTCGTCATCACAAATTCACTGGTGCTTCTTGCTCGTACTTCCGATGCGCCTCCCCTAAGAGTATCTATATATATATATATATATACTTTCTACCCGAAAGAGAAAAATGACTGGGTCATGCTCGCCCTGGAAATAATTTGCGGGAGTGCCAGAAATGACTCGTGCCCCCGCTAGCTTTGACATCAGACCTTCTAACCTCATGATCAACGTCCTCACGATAGTATCCTCCCTCAACTAACAACTCCAAAACAGAAGACCCCAAACTGCACCACAATTCACAGGGGGCCCGGGGTTTGACACTGGGTCAATGGGAAACGATCGTCCAACTTGCATGGCCGCACCACTGCGAGGTTCCCTCCCCCCCCCCTTTTCCTTTGCACCGTGATCTCGAAACAAGGACCTACCGCTGCTTCAATTCTTTTTCTCCCCACCTCTCCAGATACATGAGGCTCTCATCACCGTCATGAGTCAAGTCCTCACTCGTCCCTTGGCTGCGGAGGGGCAGAGCTCCAAAACCTCCGCTATCCCAGTCCCTGATGTACTCTCTCGTCTCCGCCCGCCCCCCTCCCGCAACGGCCAAATCAATGTCGACACTTTCTCCCCCGTCAACGAGAATGGTAGCTTCGAATTCGATCGCGTCCTCAAGACCGGTCGGGTCTCCCGGCGCGTGAAGCACAAGCACGTCTTCCGAGCCTCGTGGAAACCCGCCTACCTCGTCCTCCGCCCGAATCTGTTGTCTGTCTACAAAGACGAGGAAACCACCCGTCTCCGCGTCTCTATCTCCCTCTCCGAAGTCACGGCTGTCGCTCCCGTCAAATCCCCACGCTCCAATCGCAAGCATGTCTTTGGCATCTTTACCCCTTCCAAAAATTACCGCTTCGAAGCCCTGTCGGAGCGCGATGCCGAAGACTGGATTAACCGCATTCGCGGCGAAACCCCCGCAGACGAAGACGAGGCCGCCTTTCTCGCTCTATCCCGGAAACGAGAGCCACCTGCTATCCAGAAACAATTGGTCGAGGATACCACCGAACATTCCGATTTCGAGGGCGCAAGCGCTGGAGCAGGTCGGGCTAGCTCCCCCGAACTCGGCCATCGATTGTTTACAAGCGGCCGCGCCCGCAAACCCCCTTACACGCAGGATTACTCGGGCAACGAGATCACCTCCTACTCGGAGCTCTCGGACAATGGGAGCCCTCCGACCCGAAACAGCCGCCTCCGGTCAATGCCCTCAATTCACACCCTGTCTCTCTCGGCACCGGAGGACAAACCCATGTCTCTGCCGCGAGATACGAGCCGTCAGTCCGACCTGGCTCTCCTACGGGACCCGGAGCGAGTAGTTTGCCAAGGCTATCTGCAGGGACTCCGTATCAAGGGTACGGTGCGTCAGTGGAAACGGCTATGGGTCGTCTTGCGACCAAAGAGTCTGGCTTTCTACAAGGATGACCAGGAATATTCGGCCATCAAGATCATCTCCATGTCCCAGGTGATTGATGCGGCGGAGGTGGACCCCATGTCCCGGTCCAAGACGCTTTGCATGCAGATCATTGCCGAGGAGAAAACGTATCGGCTCTGTGCTCCGGATGAAGAGTCCCTTGCGCGATGGCTGGGATCCCTGAAGAGTATTATTGTTGCTCGCAAGAAGCTCGAGGCTGGGCCGTCTGCCGTGTAATCGGGCCACCGTGGAAGACCTAGTGTTTCTCTTGTCATATCATATTCCGCATACTTGTCCCAAAACCACCATGACTGGTGTCATGCCCTTCCCATGGCCATCTTTTGCTCCTCTTTCTTCCCACCTCTTTTCATCCCTGCTCCCCCCTTCCTCCCTATCCGACCTCTTTCGTTACATATTTCCTTTCTACATCCCATTTCGTATATACCCAATGTTTTCTCCATGATCTGCGCACCGGTAGGTGAAAAGCCGGAGTTCTTCAAGGAGCGTGCAGGCGTTTGATCCTTTCTAACCATTTTGCCCGTTCAAGAGCAAGATTTCTCCCTTCTTTCTCCAGTCTCTTTTGTACGAGCCTTCTTGAAAATATCTTGAACAGAATGTCTGATTACTTTAATGGATCGGGGCCGCGGCATGAGCGCTTGATTTGATATTCAGTATATGTCTTGACTTTTGCCAGGGAATAATAAATCTTTTGTCAGTGGCAATTCAGATCATTGAATTCAGAAACAGTACTTTGGTTCTATATAGTCTTACCCTGTCCATAATGGATTCTCAAGCTATTTTCATCTTTCGGACGATCTTCCACTACATAGGAGGGACGCTTTGCTGAACGAGATGTAACTTCAAAGTCCTGCCATTCTCCCATGACCTCTTATGAACAGTGGAAACAACAGAAAATCAGTCTGGCCAATCCCCCGTACGAACTCACTACCCTAATCCATCTCCTAATACACTCACTCAAATAACAGTCACAATCTTCGTATCAACCCCATGCATCTCTGGCCCAAATTTACACCCAGACGCCGCCCCAGGACAACTCCTCTGTATACACCGATGTCCACTCGTACAGGTCTCATCCTCACACTCCAACCCTCGACTACAAGCACTAAACCTCGCAATATACTTCAGATCAATGACATCCTGATCCACCAACCTTTGACCATGCTTATGCGTACATCCCTCGCCATATGAACAAGAGCCCAGGATATGATACTGGTTGCAGAATTTTTGCTGTTTGAGAGCCTCTATGTTTGCTCGCGTCGAGAAGTGGATTGGGCTGTCTACCCGGTGACCCTGGGCGTTTCTGCACACGGCTAGTTTAGACTTGTATTTTGTGTTTGGGCCGGACGGCGTTGTGGGAGAGGGAAAGGGGGAGGAGCAGGGAGAATTGTTGTCTTGAGGACGGGAGGTACAGGCTCGTACGATTGAAGCATAGTTCGAGATGGGAGTGTCTGGGCCTGTGGCTGTGGCTGTGGTTCGTTAGTGTAGCTTGTGTACTATTAGTTGAGAAATGCCTACTTAGTTTCTGTGCACGGAAGACTTCGGGGAAGGAGGTTGTTGAGAATGAAGATGTGAGTTCTTTGATCTCTCGTGCGAAGGGCGGTCCTTCGACTAGAGTGATCTGGTCCTTCGTGTTGCGATATGGTCCTAAGACCCGGGCGTAGCCGTTGTCGGCTGATGCACAGAATAGAATGTGGAGACAGTGTACGTCGATGATGTCTTGCTCGAATTGGGCTATGCGAATCGAGTCAGCATTTGAGATCTTTCTAATTCGCTTCCTGCCTCGAGGATCAGAAGGTAGATTTGATGTACCTCGAATCTTGACATCGGAACATTCCTTTCCATCGCCTGCATCCACGAAATCACACCGCACATCTTCCTTATTGAATCCCTGAATGAAGGAGGCCAACATGGCTTCTTCGGATATAATATTGGTATCACGGTACGTCTTCGCCAGTCCGCGGACATTCGCGTAGACACGAATCCGATACTGAACACTCGAGCTTTCATTGCGATGGAGGTCTTGGATGTATTGTTCAACTTTTTGAATCAGAAGTCGGGCAGCTGAGCGTCCTCCTTTTTGTCCATCTTGGATAAATTCATCGTTGAACTATGGTCAATTCAATAATCTGCGACTGGATATATAGGTCACTGAGAAGAAGCGAAAGACTCTAAACTCACGTTCATACCATCACCATCCACGAGTACCGATACAAAACTGAGTTTCGCCTGCGAATGAATCAAGTCGGCGATCAATAAATCAGAATGAAAGTAAATATTAATTGATCCCTTACTTGGATGCGTTTCATCTCCGCTACCTCGGATTGATACATCTTGGCATTCGACTTGATGGCTTGAACAAGCGTTCTCTGGTTGTCCATTTCTTCTTTCTCGTAATCGAGAGCTTCTTGCAGACGCTTGACCTCATCCATCAAGTCCTAGAGAGGATTACAATCATCTTCAATCAGTGGATCATTATTCTATATTTTGTGACGGTGACCAAGTTCAAACCTCAATAATCTTATCCTTGTCCGTCTCAACAGCCTTGACGGCCTCATATCTCGACCTAAACTCGTATAATCCGACCATCATGACAATTCTAAGAGAAGACTTGAAGAACGACTCGAATAAAACCGAACAGAAAATTGTTGATTGCAAACACCAAGTCAACTGCTCGTCCTGCCCCCTCATTTAAACAGTCGTGACATAGGCATACTGACAGGGGAGAGCCTCATAATCAGCCTAGCGAGCCTAGGCCCATAAAATGCTGACACGTCAAGCCCAGATTACAAGAGTGCATTAGCTCGTTCAAGTCGCAGGTGATTTGAGGCTGTTCGCTTCATTGTCGTTGGACAGGTTGGCGCTTCTGCGCCCGCCTCTCGAACGATTGGTCGGTGCAGGGTTTAGAATACTTCGTTGTGCTCGATGGTGTGCTGTGCTCAACGACACCCAACCCCATGGTGATAAGTATCAAGGCGGAGCTTGCGATGTATTGTTGGATATTCTAACATTCTAGATAGAAAGGTACATTTAATATGCACGCGTCGACAATCATTATCGCTTGCGTCAGGATAGGAAAGAGACTACGAGTCATGCAAGGCACAATTGAACAAAACCGAAATGCAAACAATGATATCAAACAACGCCATCTTGAGAAACCGAGAATTGTGCGCAAGAAAAGGAAACTCCTCGTTATGACAAATCTGCCTCGCAGAATCTATCGCATTTCTTCTTCACGGGGAATGGTATCATACTCCCCCGACGATGGTCTACTCGTTTCTCCGGAAATACCGGCTTCTTCTTGGGGTTTGCTTTCGTGGTTGACGACCATGAATGACAAGAAGACTATCGCAGCACCTAGCCAGTATACTGGAGATGCGTACTGGGATTGCAGGAACATCTGTCCAACCAAGGACAGTGGGATGGTCAGGCTGAGACCGACGGTTACTACGAGGGGTGTAGTGAGGAGCATTGCATAAGCCCATGCAATGTCAGAAATGAACGACGAGAGCGAGTTGACCTAGAATGAGTGGGATTAGTTATACAATCATAAGGATGGAAGAATAAAAGTCACGAAACCGATCGCGAGAGGTTCAATGAGAAGCTGCCGTACCAGAATAATAGTCCACACCCGTTGCGTATCTGGTAGTGCAAATGTTTCCACCCCAGTCCAGTGCAGAATGAAAAATCCCGGCCACAAGAGAACAAGGTTGAAGAAGCCAACCAATCCAAAGAACAGTGGCATGTTCACTCGTGACTCGTCCCCGACTTGTTTCTTCATCACAATCGTGTACACACCGTACAAAACTGAGCTGAATGCAGCCATGGCATCACCGATGGCGATCTCGGTTGGAGTTTTGTGGGGGAAAGAGCTTCCCCCGTTATCGGCGGACGTGGCATCGCCTGCGTCTGGTTTCGACAGATCAACGCGTGAGATGAGGATGATTCCTATCAGCGAAGCGACAACTCCAAGGAATTTGCGCAGAGTGAATCTCTCCACTCCGATCATCGCGCCAAAGACGAGTGTCCAAACGCCTAAATGTTCATTAGCACTGTAAGATACAACAGTTGCTGACTCCAGGGTATTTATAAAGCCTTACCACTGGTAGAAGTCAGAATCGTAGTGCTTCCAACCGTCGTGAATTGGAGACATGCCATGGCGAAATAGTTTGCCTATTCACACCAAGGTTAGTTCATCTCAACCTTCGAATCAACGGTACCCGTGGACATACAACAAACTAAATACACGAAGTTAGCGACATGTCATTTTCCAGAATAGCAGTAAATCATACCCATAAGAGGCAAAACTCCAAGCTTAGCTTAGCCGTCGCTCGCAGCCCCAACCTTGCATTTTCATCATCCCATTTCGACCGCGAATACTGCGATCTGTGGATTTCGTGATCGCGCCCAGTATCATCGTCAAACGACTCAGAGCGCAACATACTCTGCTCTTCATACTTGGGATCCTCCGAGTCCAGGTGTCGCAACCAGCTCCGGAATGAGTGGATCTGAGACAACTTCTTACTACGCCATAATCCCCATGTCCGAGTGATAAGCGTACTGAAGAGCGGGAGAGTAAAAAGCGAAGTATTGACGTAGGTCACGAAGAAGGGCTTGGGATAGGTTTTATCGGCGAAAATGGTCTGTTCATTGTTCAAATGTCAGAATATTATGCCTCCACTGCAAAGTATGATGGGCGCCTCGTCGGCACCAAAGGGGGGGGGGGAGGAAATTGCGGACGTACGCTTCCCAGGAAATTTGACGCTGTCCACAGCACCACCACGAGCAGTAGCAAGGCCATGCCGAAGGTTCGCCTGGCCACCCCAAGCACCCTCGGTTCGGGTCCATCTGTCGACGTCGCCATATTCGCAGGCTAGAATTATCTATCGGGAGGCACGAGGGCCAAGTGAGGAACGCGGTGCGAGTTGGTCAGATCGCGGCACAGTGGTCCCGGGGTCGCCAGATCGTGGTAAAATTTCGAATCGCGGACATCTGCAGCACGGTGATATGGCGCGAGGTGCTAGAGGCACGAATCCTCTGGAAGTCGTTAAAAGACAACTCCCTGCCCGGCAGGAAGAGGATGAGCCAGGAGGGATGATTTGCCAAGCACTGTTCGGACGAGAATCGGCGATAAGATATGGCCGTCCTTCATCGGGGCGGGGACGACCCTTGCCCGATCGTCGCGGAGTCCGTGACCGGAGTGGATTCATCACGCGGGCTCGAGGTTGCCCTCGGCAGGTTACATTCTCTCTTAGTCTAGTTTCGGGTTCACCTTTAAAAAGTAGACAGGAGTTGGGAGTCGGTCATGAACATAAGGTTCATGTTCTGGCACAACACCTGTTTGCGCCCTGATATATGTGAAACTGCACTACCCCGAGACAAGTTACAACAACAGTATTTACTTAGAAAAGAACGAAATCTGAAATTGCTGGCTGCCCTAGTCAACAAATCAAAATCTTACTGAAAACATCTACAGGAATACAAATCCAATAAGCCAGAAATCAAGGGCCTTCTCTACAGGCAAAAACACCCAACAAGAAAGGAAAACCACCAAGCAGAGTATGTGGGGGAAAGGGGAAAAAAAGCAGACAGGAGAAAACCAGAGGAATAGTCGCTCAAAATGTCATGGGAGTATAGGTAAGGGTATTAACAGGCACAACCATCGCGCTCATTGTCCAGATGGATGTTGATCGGGTCACTGAATTCACCACTGAACTCCTCGGCCTCTTCCTGGGCGAGGGCACTGCGGGCGATAACTAGGGGACACATCAAGTCAGTCACAGGTCACTGTAAAATGATCGCATACACGATCTTTCCAAGGCTTACCCTCGAATGCCTGCTCCACGTTAAGAGCCTCCTTGGCGCTGGTCTCAAAGTACGGAATATTGCCCTTGGACTGGCAGAACGTCATGGCCCGTTTCGAAGAAATCATGCGCTTATTCTCCTCCACATCAATCTTGTTGCCAATGACCACCTGTTTTCGAGCTATTAGCATTGGACGCTCCCCTGCGGCCCTGCGGGTCTCATGACGACGGTGAATTGCCCGTTGGGAAGAGACCGAGCACTTGCTGTACTCACAAATGGGAAACTCTCAGGATCACGCGGGCTAGCCTGAATCAAAAACTCATCCCGCCAGCTGTCCAGGGCCTCGAAACTCTTTGAGTTATTCACGTCGTAGACCAACACACAGCAGTCGGCACCTCGGTAGAATGCAACACCCAAGGACTGGAATCGTTCCTGACCGGCAGTATCCCAGATCTGTACAAAAGGAGTTAATGTTAAGCTCCAACAAAGCTGGCTTTGGGGGCCGCCTCGAAGACCCATACCTGCATCGTCACCAGCCGATCATCGACAAGGACCTCCTTGGTGAGGAAGTCGGCACCAATAGTTGCCTTGTAGCTTCCACTGAATTTCTTGTTGACCTAAACACAACGGGGATTGCTATATTAGCTGTGTTGCTGCGCATGGGGCTGAGGGTGGCTCGGCGCCAACGGCGGCTTTGGGGAGTCGGGAGAGCACGCACATATTGGTTCATCAAGCTTGTTTTGCCAACACCGCTATCACCAAGGATGATCACCTATAGGGAAAATAATGTGTGAGCTCGGGGCCGACCTTGGATGAGCAGTTGGGGGTCACGCGGAGCTGCTGCGGAGATCGTACCTTGAGGAGAACCTTCTTCCGTGACGCCATAGCAGCGGTCTGTATTCAGGGACTCCGGATAGAATGGAGAGCGATTACCAAGAAACGGTCCGTAGATAGATACTTGAGCTGTAAGAAGCGCCTGCAGAAGGAAAGTGAAAGGGGCAAAGGCAGCTGCGAGGAGAGTTGGAGTCGGGAGTTGGGTTGCAGCGGGATCTAATGATGCATGATCCTCGGGCGGTGGAGAGGGGGGCGGTGGGCGGTGGGCGGTGGGCGGTGTTGATAACGAGATAGTCGAAGCTTCGACATCATCGTACCCCTACAACATTCCTTAGGGGCCTTATCCATCGATCGCCTCTCCCCTCGCCTCTCGGGTCGATGCCCCATTGGAGAGAGGAGTATCTGGCTGCGTTGGCAGTCCGAGATCAAAGGGAAAAGGCCAACGTTGAGCTCTACGATGCCTGTTCGTGCCTGGCGGGAAGGTACCCATCTCGCCGTTGATGTTACTGACATATCGCGTACAACTATAGATACCCGCCTCGCAGATCGCTCTGCCCAGCTGGCAACTCCCATAGATTTCGGCACCACCCCTGCAGCTGGGAGGAGGTCATCGGTCGCTCACGGTGAATCTCCACAACCTATTTCGTCCGCACCTGGGACGGTGCCGAAGAGACAGCCTTCATCAGAGCCGGGTCCCTCTCTGGCAGAGCTACTGAAGACCACTCGAGCAGATTTGTCCGAGGCGCAACGGTCTCGCACTGATTTGCAAGACCAGTTGAACCGGCTGAACATAGAACTTGACAAACTGCGTAAGAAAAGCCACCGAGATGGCCGACGCCTTCAAACACTGGAAAGCGAGAAAGACATTCTTGGCAAACGTCTGAAAGATAGGGACGAGGAGCTGCGAGAGAAAACGAAGCTATTGGAAGTAAGTGATTTGATCTTATGGTATAGTCGGGGCAAGACTATCTGCCTCTACGTCAGGTGGAGAACGACACATGCTTAATTCGGATCTTACAGGATTTCCAAGCCGAGTTGGCATCGCTCAATCTCGAATTCAATATGGCTGAGAAGAGGTCAAACGAGCTTCAGCGAGAGAACAAAGAACTTGTGGACCGGTGGATGACCAGGATGGGCCAAGAAGCCGACGCCATGAACGATGCATCCAAATTTTCCTAAGCTCGGCCAGCCGCCGGGCACGAACCAGATTTGTCTCAAATCCTTTCTTTCCAATACCCTAGATTGCTGCGAATAGATGTATATTGAATCAGAATAATTGAGGAAGATCTGTCTACTATCATAATATAGACTCTAAGAACATCTTTGTACAACTTGAACTGGCATCATGCAATGAACCAAGGTATATATCCAAGAGAAAAAAGAAGAAGATAATGTACAGGACGGAGCTAAAGCACATATAAACAAGTGTTCAGGTGTCCAAACTCGTGAGTCTAAGAGACGAGCACATCGAGTGTTGCCTCGTCATTCAAGGGGAGTCGTCCATGAAAGCCTTCAAGCGTGAGCTATCCTTTGTGGCAATAAAGTATGTGCCTCCAACGTCGGTCCAGCTGACGCTGTTAGACCAATAGTTCTTTTGCTGGACTTTCAGGAGGTTGATAGGAGAGTTGAGATTGCGAGACTGAATCTTGTGACCGGCAGGAACAAAAGACTTTAGCGAGACGATCTTGCATCCCTCCTTCATATCGAGGAAATGGTTGATCAGCTCATTGTTGAGCTGAGGTGTGAATGCCTGGTTGTTGATCAGCACCACGTCGGCCCGCTTCAAGACATTGATGATGCTCTCCTGCTCGAGGAAATCACCTCGGACAAGATGTGTCTTGCCAGGTGCGATCCCCCAAAGTCGGCAACGAGCCTTGAACTCGGCCTGTTGCAACTCTGCTAAATCACATGCATTGGCCATCATCTCACAACCCCAACTCTCACAGCCGATTTCAAGTGCTGCCTGCAGGACAACGTTGCCAACACCGGAACCAAGGTCGACGAACACTTGGCCCGACTTCAACTTCGTCTCTTTGAAGATGTTGCTGATGAATCGAGGGAGAAGTTCACCATAGACGTTATCCGTGCCATTCTCATATTGCCGCAAAGACTCGACTCGAGGGGATACCGTGCGAGCATAGGTCTGGTTGAGAATTCGCTCTACCCAAGGTAGACTAATACGCTGAGTGGCATCCAAAGTCTTCGCTAGGCTTCCACCAAGCCTCAACCGCTCGACCGCCTTGTTATAATCATCCACAGCCTCACGGAATTGTGTCTCCGAAGTCACGGCCAACGCCCGGCGCAGCCTCCGCCTGATACCAGTTGTCTCGTCAAGAAATTCTTCTGCCTCTTCGCTCGGGATGTAATTGTCGACCACGGTCTCGATCACTTGGACAATATCGTCGATGGGCCGAAAATCGTCGTTGTCTTTGGGTACCACGGAGTCGAATCTGCTCGAGCAGTCAGGACGGTCAGTCTCTTCATTATCGACCTAATCACCTAGTACGCGTACCTTTCTTTTTGTGAAGCACTGGGATACTGGAGAAGAATCTCCTTCGGCTTGCTCGCGGCGCCAAATGCCGGCTTGAATTTGCCCGCCTTCTGGCCAGATGTGATGTCGGCAGCATGAACCATTTTGAAAGGCCGGCGTCCTTCGTCTGAAAATGCCTTCACTGAACGAATGCGCCGCTCCGGATCAGGCTCCGCGCTGGCGCTTGTGCGCGCGCGCTTGCGCATCTCGAAGGAAGTATCACTGTCACTGACATCGTCGTCGTCGCTAGAAAGCCGCGTCTCGGGGGTCGGTCGCTTCCGTGTGCGACTGGGGGTTGTCAGCCGCTTGGAGAGGCGGGCGTCGACATCACTCGAAACCGATCGGGCTTTGAGCGCGTGCGTCTTGCGGCTCCGTTCTGACGAGGACTGGTCTCGAGGTGATCTTGAATCGGGGGTTTGTGCGGGGGGTCTTGTCGGGGCAGCTGGTTTCGTTTGAACGACCTTGCGGACTTGAGTCTTCTTCGCCTGTAGCGAAAAAGCCCCTCCTTTTTGGAGGTGGTCGAAAAAGCCCATCGGGGTTGTGGGGGGGTAAAAATGCGGATAGAAATGGACGGGTATGGACAAGTAAAGAATGCTGGAAAAGACTAATGCATGCACGCGAAGAACATGAGGGGTGGGGAAGGCCCGTGTATAAATAAAGAAAAGCCCCTAATAACGCGCGAGAAGTGTCGAGTAGTGATAGAAGAAAAGCGAAGAGTTGGATCGACTCGAGAGGGCAATCGATAAGCAGCGCCACTCGGGGAAACCACCGCCGCGGGTCACGGCTCGTCTTGGCGTGTAAAGTAGTTGCGCGGGAGAGTTAATCCGGTATCGGCCTCGGTACTCGAGGCTACCACCACCATGTGTACTAACGCTGCCCTTACAGTAGTGAATCTCGACTAAATTACACTCGGGCACTAGGCACACTAGGCGCAGTACTTTATTTTAACACTTTAACATACGGGTCTGTGAAATAGATGCTCGGACTTGCGTGGATGTGTAGGCGATCTCTCCGTCAAATTGAGGCTAGCATGTCACCATCAGCGACTTCGTCCAACCTTTCTCCAACAGCAGCCGTGCAATCTCGACGTGGCCTTACGAGTGAGCAGCATATAGTGCATTACTATAAGGGCCAACTTGTGCGGTAACATCAGCGCCTCTCCTAAGCAGGTAATTGAGAGTACGAGTACGTTCACAGCAATCTTCAGACAGAGTTCAATGGTGTCTTCGGCGGGCGATAGACACGGTTGGGAGACCCGGCGGGCCCTCGCTCGGTACTGGTGCTTCCGCAGGTGAGCCTGGGGAAACCTTGTATGGGCGGTGCGTTGACAGGGCAGAGCCTTGATCGACACGAGTATTCAGCTCGTGCCTACTATGCCTTAGGTCCGATACTACAGTCTACATCTCTAAACAGGCGCTTGCTTGCATTTTCCCAATACATTGCTGTACTTCAACCCCTATGCACTCGGGTATCATCCAAAATTTTGGTCTAATCTATACACTATGAACAAATTAAGATCACGACTTCTTCTTGGCCAGTCGCTTTTCCGCCCGAATATCCTTCTTCATACGCGCATCCACAATCTTGTACTTGCCCTTCACGCCGCGAGGACGGCCAGAGATACCACGGTTGGCACCCTTTGCCACGACAAGCTTGACTTGCTGCTTAGGCTTCTTCTTGGTGGCCTTGCCCATCAGCTTAGAAATGGCCTGTGCCTTGTCACGCTCACTCAGTGCCTCGTCATCTGCCAGCAGGGCAGACTTCTTGCGCAGCTTCTCCAGCTTCTGAGCGGCCTTGAACTTCTTACGGCCCTTGGCCTCCATGACCTTCTTGATAGGACGGGCATTAATAGCGCGCAGCTTCTCCTTGATAGCAGCCGCTGCGGCCTTGGTAATGGGTCGTTGGATCCTGCTGTGCTTGCCCTCGTCATCGAGGAACCACTCTGGCAAACCGTCGACGTCGCGGAACGAATAGCGGTGCCAGCCATCGTCGACCACGTCCTGGGACTTTTTCTCGCCGGAAGCCATCGCTTGCGCAAGGGCCATAGCTTCGGCTGTGATGATATCGATGTCTGCAAAGTGGATGTTAGAAACGAGAGTACATGCAATTCTAAAGGGGGGCAGGGGAGGGACTTACCCAGCTGGCCATTGGCCTTGCGCGGATCCTGGGGCTCCTCGATCTCCTCGTCGGAGTCAATCCATTCGGATTCTTGCTTTTGCTTTGGCTCCTTCTTGGACTCCTTCTTGGCCTTGGACTTGGAGGGAGGGGCAGGAGTGTCTTCCTCTTCGATCTCGCTACCCTCATCCTCGTCCTCCTCATCTTCTTCCTCCTCGTCCTCCTCGCTCTCTTCCTCTTCTTCGTCTTCTTCCTCCTCTCCTATCCCTTGGAAGAGATCCTGATCGAAGAACATAGAAGCGTGGTTCGAGAGGCTGCCGGACTTGGGCACAGCATCCCCGGAGAGCTCAGCATCGGACTCGTCTTCTTCTTCATCCTCCTCTTCCTCTTCCTCGTCGTCGCTCTTATTGTCCCCAGAGAATCCCTCCCATTCGTCAGCCTCGTAATCCTTGCGAGCCTTCTTGGCACGCAATTTCGAGTCCCGATCTTCCATGCGCTCTTGGTACATTTCGTACATGCCATCGAGCTCACGTTCTAGACGGTCACCGTCATCGTCACTATCCTCATCCGATTCGGAATCATCTTCATCGTCGCTTTCAACGGGCACATTGCGGGCATTAACCACAGCATCTCTGGCACCCAGTCGGTCCACACGTTTAAGAGAGAAGGTAGAGTCTTCTCCGCCGGGTCCAATTTGCTCCATACCGATATCCATCGGCGTGGTCATGTGCATCTGTAGCCGGACGATCTCTTTGCGCTTCTTCTCGTTCTCCTTGCGTCGCTCTTTCTTGCTGCGAGCGGTCTCCTTCTCGCGCATACGCATGAGCGCTTCCTGGATCGCCAGCTCCTCGTCCATCGGGGCGACCTCAGCCACTTCCTCCCCCTCGCCATCCTCCTGCTGCTTCTTCTTGACGCTGAGGCCAAACTTCTCTCGTACCTTCAGACGCCATCGAAGCAAGTTGCGGAACTCCTTCTTACCGAGAATTTTGAGATCCTCACAGCAAGTTCGGATTTCCTCCGTAGTTTCCTCAAGCCTATTTAATGTAGACATGGCAAGATCTCCTCCTATTGGCTGCTCGAAGCTTAGTTTGTTGTAGCCACCCAAGATCGCAATGGGGTCGGTGGTGTTGATGAACTCGGTGACCGGAATCTCCTTGTGCTGAGTGTAATCTCCCTCCTCGTAACCCTCACGCTTTCGCTTCTTCTTCTCTGGGTTGAAAACCTTGGCTTCGTGATTGGGAGTCGCATCTTGCAATTCGGCGAAGACGTGCTTGGCGTCAAGGAATTTCGGATCGATGTGCTTGGGTGCCTTGAAGCCACGGCAGACGACGAAAATTTCGGCGGAAACGTTACGCGACGAAGGAGGCTTGGTCGCTTCAACCGACTGGAACAGCTGTTTGAAGACCCACAGCAAAGGGTTGTAATCCTTGGAGCGGAAGACCTTGGTGACAAAGTTTCCGCCCTCGCACAGGAACTCCGTAGCCAGCTTCAACGACTGCAACACAAGCTCTGCCTGAGAGAAAGCATCCTGAACCCAAGCAGTACCAACGTTGGGCGCACCGTCGTGAAGAACGGTGTCTGCCTTCCAGTGTTTCAGATGTCCTCGAATCGTAGCACGACACTTCTCGGTGGTGATGTCGCTTTGGAAAGAGATGACTCGAGGAATAGGTTTGATGGGAGCAAGATCGACACCGATAATGATACTCTGTGCAGGCATGCATTCCGCAGCCACTTGACACCACGACTATGGTAATTGTTAGATATGAAAACGCCTCCAATCAATCGGGTAGACAGGGAGACACTTACACCTGGTGCCGCACAAAGATCGATCAAGACCTTGCTCTTCTCAAGGAATCCATACTTCTTATTCAACTGGATCAATTTGAACGCAGCACGAGCACGGTAGCCCTTCTCCTTGGCCAGGCGATACCATTTATCCAAACGACCTTTTCCGTGCTAGGAGCCAATTAGTACAGAGAGCCACCAAGAAAAACACCCTTAGAACTCACCTTCTTCTGAATCGCCATTTTGAAACACGGGCGGTCTTATCAAAGACCTGACTACCCTGGAAACAAATAGGGAAAAAAGAACGTCGGGGGATGTATACTTTCACCTCTGCGGCAGCTGGAGAGAAAAAAAAAAGTCGAACTTATCGCTCACCGCCTTCCAGCCATCGGGGATTAATTTTAGCCTGAGGATCCAGGCCATCAACTAGGCACCCAGCCTGGCCAACAACCTTAGGCCAACATGTGACGTGCGTGATTATCAGGACCCCCGGTTCGTGGCGCTTTGTAGTAGCTTCCCAACAAGATCTGGCTTGAAGATTTGTGATCCTTCTCTGGAGCGATACAGACTTCCTGATGATACTACCACCGCCTCCATGATCGCCAAGGGATCTCGGAAGAGAGTGAAAGCCAGCCCCTCTGGCGTGGACTCACCGTCCCCCGCGTCCCCGAACAATGCTGGCCGAGACCGCTCAGACTCCCAGACACAAACCCGTTCGGTATGTCAGACCTCATCAGCAAGCTGAATCATCTAAGTCATATAGCTAATCAGTTTATCTTTTTCTCCATAGAGCTGGTATCCCGGATCATGGTCGGCTATCTCGCGTACGTCCAAGGCAGCTCCAGTTACCGAGGTTGCCCGTGAGAGCATATCCGTCGCGCAAAACGTAGCTTCAATGGTCGTGAATTCATCGACCTCTCTTCTCGACGCACCCCGACAAAACCGCCATCCATCGATTCAGCTGACCAAGAAAGCCAGCGGATCGACCAGATCGCTCCCTGCGGACGTAACTACCACTCGACTTAATATTGCATCAGATGGTACAGCTTCTACAACAGCTTTGGATACCCTTGAGACGCCCACAGCTTCAGAACCAACAGCAGATAAAGACATACTGGAAACGAGTGCTTTGAAACCTCTGGAGAAATCAGCGGAAGAGCAACAACCGAACGTTGAGAACGTTGGAATCGAGCCGAATACTCTACAAGGGACCCAAGCGCCCGTCGAGCAGCCCAGTGGATGGTTTTCATGGATATATAAGTCTGGACCCGCAGAAAAGGACAATACAACCGGCCCAGGATTTGCAGGAGAGGCAGAGAGATCTACTGAGAACGGACCTCCCAGGCAGGCTGAGCCCCATTCAATCGCCGCCGATACCAGCGGAGAACAAGCACAACAAGATCCCGCGCAGCAGGAGACAGTAGCTCAGGGTGGAGAGACAATTGAAACGACTTCAACGGCTCAAAAAAGGTCGTGGTTACAGGCCTGGTACGGGTCGGGTCCATCAAATAAGCAAGAGGAACAGTTCGCAACAGAGCCAACCCAGCTTCCACAAGGAGATACTTTTACATCAAAGGATCAAGACTCGAACATGGCACCAAAGGATCATTCAGAAGAATCGGAGGACGTACCGCCTACTTCACAAACAACTATCTCTGGAACGACGAAGTCCTCGGGATGGTCCTTCTGGTCCAAAGATCCTTCCAAGGATGCTACGCCTGGCAAACCTCAAGAGGTTGAAGCAGTGGAAGCGACAGTGACGACGGATACACCAACACAGCAAACGTCACTAGAACCAACCGCCGAAACTAATATCCATATTACCAAGAAGGGAAGCCTGAAAGTTAAACCATCCAAAGATACCCGCGGGAGCCTGTCCGCCGTTGTCGAGGCTCCTCCGACTCCTACGCCACCAGTGGAGCCAAAACCAACTGATGCTGCATCCAAACAATTACAGAAAATTCTACCGAACCAAGTACTGCCCAAATTCGAAGACACCTTTGCAATGGAAGAGTCACCGTCGTTATTGCAGAGTCTCGGCAGGTTACTGCATTACACCAAAGGCCCAGAGCATAATCATGTGGCCCGAATTAAAGAACCACCCCGCATCAAGCGAGCCTTGGCCATCGGTGTCCATGGGTACTTTCCTGCTCCGTTGATACGGAGTGTGCTTGGACAGCCCACTGGTACCTCTATCCGATTCTCGAACATGGCGGCCGAGGCCATTCGGAAGTACACCAAAAATCATGGCTATACCTGTGATATAGGAAAGATCGCGCTGGAAGGCGAAGGTCGCATTGCAGAGAGAGTCGACTTGTTGTGGAAGCTACTTCTAAACTGGATGGAAGAAATTCGCAAGGCAGACTTCATCCTGGTGGCGTGTCACAGTCAAGGCGTACCGGTCTCTATAATGCTGGTTGCGAAGCTGATTTCCTTTGGTTGTGTTAATGCTTCCCGTGTGGGAGTCTGTGCCATGGCCGGGGTGAACATGGGTCCGTTTTCTTCTTATCGTTCCCGGTGGATCAGCGGATCTGCTGGAGAGCTGTTCGATTTCGAATTACCTTTCAGTAAGGTCTCCAAGGAATACGAGACTGCGCTGAAGCGCGCTCTTGATTTCGGCGTTCGCATTTCTTATATTGGGAGTATCGACGATCAGCTCGTCTCCTTAGAGGTATGTTTACCGGGTTTTCAAGTCGCTGAAGTCTCGACTAATCATGGATGGCAGTCATCTTTATTCTCTACAGTAGTTCATCCATACATCTACCGCTCCGTGTTTGTAGATGGGAGGGTGCACGCTCCAAGCTTGTAAGCACGATACCTAACATCACGGTCATCCTGTTACTAACATCTCTTAACAGCCTCTCCCATCTTGTTGGCTTTGCTCTTAAATTACGCAACCTCGGCATTCCAGATCATGGCCTGATCCGTGAACTCAGCAGCCCATTAGCCGGCAGTCTGTACACAGGCGAAGGACATTCCCGCCTGTACGACGATGAGGCCGTTTACTAGTATGTGTCCACCAGCACTCGCACCCTATAAATGTGGCAATACCAATACTAATCACTATGGCTAGCATGGCTATCCAATTCGCTCTAGAAACATCTTCCGTCCCGGATGCTAAGTTGAGCATCAAAAGATCCAGTCCTGCCATTTCCCCGAACCCATATATCCTGCCCTTCGCCATGCGCGGTCTCCTCGAGGAGGAATACGTCAAGCGCGAACTGAACGAAGAAACTATGGAACTACTTCGCCAGTTCGATGACTGGAAGCCAACAAGTAAGGTCTTGAAGGATGTCAAGTTCCGGCTCGAGGGTATCCGGTCGAAGCTTTAGCATGGCGTACATAGAAATTCTTTGCTACCTTTCTGGATGGAATCATGGATATAGCGACTTTTTATTTCGGTCCGGCGTTTTCCCAAATTTAGCGGCATCTTAGAGGAGATATACAATTCCCTCTGCTTTATTCCCCTACAGTCAATCTTATGTTTTTTTGGCTTCTGTGCAGGTAGCTAATTTGGAAATTTGACAATTTGTATATTGTGTGATTATTATGATTGTCTCAAGCTAGGGGTATGTATCATAAAAGTGAATCATGGAACAAGAGAAGTCACGTGTACAGCAGAAATCTTTCTCAAAAGTCATGCGTAGGGTAATGTGGTGTGAGAGAGAGGAGAGAAGTTCTTCGCAAGAAAAATACAACAATTCAGAGAAAGCGGAATTCGTTAAACGGATGCAGAAGGGAACGCCGTTTGATATGCACCTTGAATCTCGTCTGTGAGATGACTAGTTAGTATAATAGTGATATTAAAAGGTCAAGACAAGAACAGGATTTGATATACTGACCTCGCATCCCATCCAACGCCTCAAAAGCAAACGAATAATTTGACACGGCCAGGATAATTCGCTCCAATCCTCGCCTTAGCTCTTCTACGAGTTGTTCTGTTGAATCACTCACGAGCTCACTCTCCACGTCCGGCGAGAGTTGCTTCGCCACGCGGGCCTTGTAGAATATCATGAACATTGCATAACTGCTTTGCATGAGACAGCACGCGAAAGAAGGCATCGTTCGAGGCAGGGGCTGCCCTGATCGATGCTGTTGCTGCTGCCCGCCCTCGGATAGGGGTTGGGGATAGGGCAGTGTCTCAAACATGCGGGAGATAGTGAGTGCAGATCGTAGACAGATCTTTGCTGATTGTTGGGGGTTGTATGGAAATCCGGATGCGAAGGGGTATTGGGGGATGTAGGGGTGGATGTCAGATGACGTTGAGGAGTCGGAGGGCGTCATGTATTCAGTTGACGGGGCGCGTTGGAAGTGGTCGAGATTGCTGCATGGGCAGGAGACGTTATTCAAGCCTGATGCCTGGACAGCGGGCTTCGTGGGTAGGTCTATTGAGGCGTTACCTGGGTTTGCAGCTGTCAAGTCGCAGTGTCGTTTGATGAAAATGGGTATGTCGGAGAAGGCTCGGAATCTATGGGTTTTGATTTGTGCACTGGTGAAGACTTCAGCCATTGTTCTTAGCCATCAGAAGGAAATCGAATGAGATGCATACCTGCACAACTTAATCCGGGAAATTCGCCGTATACTCTGAGCAGTGATTGTTTCACGGCGATCGCCAAAGTCTGGCTCGTGGGAAACCATTGGAAGCATATCTGCCTGTGCAATGACAGAGTTTGTCCAGGAATCGAGTTGCTGCATCCGTTCAAAAATATAATGAAATCCCGTTTGTGACGTGAGACTCTTGTTAAGATCGGAGATGAATTGGGTAGCGGACACCAAGACTTGTTGTGCCTGGATCAAGATGGACCAGCCCTGTATGGCAGTTAGCGGGCTGATTGATAATCAGGCATATAGGTCAGGTGGTGAACAAACCTCGGCATCGGATTCAAAACGTGGGTATGGTGTCGTAAATTGGGGGTCATTGATGACTATCGTCGGGGGCTGTCCCTAAATTAGAAGTTGCCCTTGAAGAAGAGTATACCCAACCCTCGGATATTGGACTCACAGTGGTGCTCACAATGGAGCCTTGAATGACGCAATAATACTATTTGGGAATTAGCAACGAAGAAAGAAGACAGGGGCAAGGCAACTAACCGTCATCCACCAAGCTCTTCGCCGAGCTTCAGAAAATTCATCGTTGTCCATGCAGGAATGAAGAGACTTGTCCAAAGCAAGAGCCAATGCTTGACCGGCCCGGTATCTCATCTTGAGAAGATTTCCTCTCTGAGAATACTCATATACCGAAAGAATGAGCAAGGCTAGTAGAGTCTCGAGATCCTCAGGAGCCATAGGATGAAGTCTCTCTCGATTTACTGAAGGTCGCGCACTTGATAATGCTTGACCGGGATCCGTGGAGGATAGTTCCAGATCACACTCGGTCTCGATGATGGAATTCGCTAGTTGCGCAAATGTATGGGCGTACGCCCTTCGCTGGAGAACGGATGCGGGTGAAGATGGTTCCGGATTATCGGGATGTGGGACTAGGGCCAGAATTGCTGATATCGCCAGGCTGAGCGGCGAGCGGGGCCGATACATCATGAGAGGCTCTGATGATGGTGCCGGGGAGACAGGACAATGTAATGGTCGGTCCTGGAACTGGGGTGATGCCCGAGGCGGTAAGATGGGGAAATAAGGATGGATGAAATCATAATAGGCGTTCAAACTTGTGGGTATGTGTTAGAATTCACATATAGGAATGGCGATCATGTGAGACGGAGCAGTATGGGGCTTACATTTCCGGTTCACTCCCGTAGGTTCTCACCAGGCATGACGATGTACTCAAGGGGGACGGCATAGCCCCCATATGAACATGAGACGGACTTTCATCTCCACCATAAAAGCCCTGGAATAGAGAGCCCAGCTGTGGGTAATCCAGGTGTCGCAATCCAGCACCCGGCATAGATAGCACGTCGATTTGACTAAACATCCCCGGGGCTGTGGCATCGTTAGTAACCTGGCCACGCGCACTACTGCTAGGTAAGTCATGCGTACGCTCATCGAATTCCGTAGCGGGGTCCACGGTATATCGTGCATCTTCGTGCGGTAAGTCTTCTTCTGGAGAGGGTGAACCCTTTTGCTTCTTCTTGCGTGGCCCACCCCGTTTGCTGGGTAGGTATGAACATTTTCGACCTTTGGCGACACACTAAAAGATGGGTTAGTTAGGTACATCGATTCGCACCGTGGCTCGACCGTGAAGAATTAACGCCCCCCCAGGAAAGGAGGGAATAAGCCGGGGGGGGGGGGAATGAAAAGAAATGTAAAGCACATACATTGGAACAAGGTTCCTGTCCGCCACAGCGTGTTCTGGAGGCGCGACTAGGGAATGACAGTTAGCACCAATCCTCGACTGGGCTCCAGCGATGGCCAACGAGGAGGCATTGAGACGTTACCAAGGCAAACAAGCTACTTTGACGGGCGGTTTAGCGAATTTCTTGCGAACCGGCCGGGGCGCCGTCGAGACAAGCCCGCAATCGTTCTGAAAAGCGTCGACCATGGCGAATCACACTGCCGGAAGGGCATGGGGCGATACTCCGCTAACTCCCCCGCCAGGCCCTCTTTGGCGGGATCTCTGGACTGGCTTCTTTCGTCTTTTTGTCTTTTGGTTTGCAGCGGGTGATGGAAAGGTGGCGCCTTGTTTCTTTGATAGCTTGTTCGTTGGTTTGAGCCCGGATGACACAGAAGAATCCCGAGTGGGAGAAAGTGAAGAAGAGCCCTGATATAGAAGCGGTGCGCTGATTGCTCGATCGTTCGCGATCCAAATCCCGAACCGTGGAGATTCGGGATTTGCTTCACGGCACGGCGGACACCTCTAATTTGTCACTACGAGTATCCTTTTCAGGTGTCGTGTGTCGGTAGGGATAGAAATGGACATGACGGACATGACGGACATGACGGACATGACGGATTCGAGGAATCTATCAACTTCGGTCTGGCATGTCTTATGCTATTGGGACTTCTTTTCTCTTTTCTTCCCGGCGTCTCTCAGGGTCGGCATGCTCTGGTCACGTGGCGGGCCCGTTGCGCCGAGTCCGGGGGCGAGTTCTTGAAAAAAAATGCCTAGCCTCAAGGATTCAAGGATGTCTGGGTTTTTACATCGTACGAGTATATACACAAACCTCTGATACCGAGGCTTTTCATGCGTCACCTGACTTTGGATCTTCACTGGTTATGCAGATCGATCAAAACAGACGATTGGCGCCGTATCTTTGTGGATTGTCGGGCACCTTTGAACGAGTGGACCCCTCGGTGAAGGGATCAAGGGATGACGACTTACATGCTAGTTGCTACTACTGACTACTAATGAGTTCTTAGTATTTCTCTAACCATCTATGGTCCAAGTTGCAGAACTATGGAGCTCCGTTGGGCCGAACTATATCCCAATGTGGAAGTGCAGGACGTAGGTGGAAGCTTCAATATATCCTGTATCACTCCAACCCGGATATGATATGAACAGAATTACGGAGAATTAAATCTAAAGATAACCAACCTGCGTTCAACAGGTTCGTCAGATTCATCAGCTCATCTCGAGAGCCCCACTGCGGACCTGCACATTAGGGTTCTCTATCATCTATTGTAGTAACTTAAGCAGACGATCCGACATCACGGCTTCCGTGTCAAAAGGTACTCTGCATAATCGAGCACATCGTACACACCACATTGATCCGTGTGTGATCAAGGAATATGTACTTATCCAAATTCTAGTGGAGGTATCATACCCATACTCTTCAAGAACTCGGTCGTTCTTCAGCCCTTGGACCCAACGGACGAAAGCTTAATGCCCGTCACATACCGCACACTGTCCCACACGTTGTCGGGCACCTTGACGGGCAGTTTGTGACCTTTCAGCTGCTGATCGATCAACCACATTCCAACGACGAATTCTTCCTTCGTCAGAAGACCGATCCGCTGGCTATCCACCAGATCCCACACCTGTGCCAACTGCGTGGGTGGAAGTCGGCTGCGGGACCAGATCTCTCGCACCACCAGGTTCAACACCATTTCCGATGCGGGCGGCCCTTTCTCAGACCCATTCGGCCCACGCCCAGGCTTCCCTCGGTCAGAAGAAATCAAGAGCCCCTTGTTGGATGCCCACACACCCTCGTAACGCTTGCGCTCTTTCTCCGTGACTTCACGCTTCCATCGCTTGCGATCCCCTTCGTGATGCTTGTGGGGGTGTTTGTGGAGCAGGTTCACCCTGTGGCGGCGGTGGGCTTCGGATTCCTCGGCCTTCGGCATGCCGCGTAGCGTCATCGGCATGCCCTTGGGTGGACTGGGCGTCCGTGATAGATCGCTCTTCGGGGAATGTGCGAATTGTAATATAGATCGAGATCGTGCTCGTCGCCGGGAAGGAGGTGTTGGGGGTAGCTTCGTCGCAGGAGATGCTCGTGCGGATGCTAGAGAAGATGCAACAATCGCGTTGGACAGGGCTTCCTCGTCCATGGCAGCCTGCTCGTTCGTCGCGCTGGAGCTGCTATTGTAAGATAGACCTGATAACGAAGCCATGCTAGGTGTGGAAGGGCGTAGGAGCGGGGTGCCGGTGAGGACCGGGTTTCGCATGGACGCCCTCGAGGGCGTAGACCGCGGTGGGAGTCTCGGCTTGTTGTCATCGAGGGAAATTGTGGCCATTCGAGAGCTGACGGAGGGATGGGGGCTGGTCGCTGGGACGCGGACACTTGCTGCGCGTGGTGGGAGAGACGGAGGTTTTTGGTAGGGTTTAGTTTCCAATTCGGATTCCTTAATAGCCAGATCATCTTGAAGCATAGTATCCACGGGATTTTCTTGTGCGGTGTGACTGGGTCGAATGGGGATGGGCGAGGGTAGCTCTCGTCGTTCTTCGGTTGCTTGAGATTGCATTCTGCTTGCGCTGCGCGCAGCACTGATTTTGGCTGCAGCGACGGCGGCCGTTGCTTCCTGTACCCTCGAGGGAGATCTCTCGACGGCGAGCCGCGCTGCGATTTGCCCTGGCGACACGGATGGCGGCGGAGTTCGTCCCCTTGACACGGCCCGCGGCGGAGAAAGGGTGTTGTTGGCCGTGAACAGCCCAATCTTGTCCTTTACGGAGCCCACCTCGGGCCCATTCTCAGAGTCCATTTCGTGGCGACGTTCGGCATACCGATTCAGAGTGCTGGCTACTGCGGCTCTGGCTGCGGCAGAGGGTGATGAGGCCACATGGGGCGACGGTTTGGAAGAGTTGGAGAAGGCGATAGTGGCACCCAGCAACGCGGAATTATTTCGGGAGGCCGGGGAAGCCAACCGCGGGTTGGCGGCGGCGATCTCGCCGTTCATTTCCCCGTCGTCCGATCCAGCGAGAGCAAGACGGGAATAGAGGGAGGTGAAAAAAACAAAGTGGACCGGGTGGGAGAGTGAACTCTCTGGGTTGCACTGCAGCTGGTGAGCCTGAGAAAGGTCAAGATGACGCTGACCGAAAGGCCCAGAGGCCCACTTTCGAGGCCGACCGTGCACGGCACAGTTTTCAGCTTCAGCTGCTCGCCCGAAGCAGGGACCGAGCTATAACTAGTCATGATCTACTGGGCTAATCCGAAGAGAAATTGCTTGGAAGATGACCCGTGGCGATTCGAGTCAAATAGGGACAAGTATAAGACACTTGCTCCATTGCTCAAGGACTAACGTTGGAAGCGATCTTGGTCGGGTCGACCTATGCATCTCAACTGTCCAGGTATCGTAGGACTAGGTAGCTAGGTAGTTAGTGTATCAGTCATTGATCGAAGCATTCAGTGGTGGACTGGTATAATGAAATCATGAAAAAAGATACCGTAATCAATATAGTTATTCATTCTTATTGTATGCTTCTTCCCCAGATTCTCACCCGTCAAATTTAACCGACTCGGCCCGTTGGAATGTCTTCAACGAGCCAATCGCTTCTCTGCTTCTCCGCAACGAGCCAAAGTGGATGAGGGGCCCCTGGCCATTTTATCCCCGATCTTCCCCTCTCTCCAATTGGCATTGGACATTCTACATTTTGCCAATTTATAGTCTTGGAACCCCCCTAGAAACCTCCCACCCCCCTCGGCTTTTCCCCTCCTTTGTGTGCATCGCATCAACTCCTCGTCGCCTCGGAAATGCCGCATCTTGTCTGGATGCAACCCTTGGAGCCGTTATGCTCTCGGAGACTGAGACTGACCATGCGGATGCGGGCGATCTCACAGCCGACGTAACTTCCCCCACAAGAGGCTCGGTGGATCGCGAGCAACGCCCAAACCATCATGCCAGTGGAGACCAACGGGAACAGGGTGCAAGCGCTGGCCAAGTTCAATGTGCGGTCTGTAGCAGCACTTTTCGACGTCCGGAACATTTAAAGCGCCATTTGCGCAGTCACACAAAGGAGAAACCGTTCGAATGCGGGCAGTGTGGTCGTCATTTTTCCAGAACGTAGGTGGCTGTTTAGTTTCCTGCGCCGAGCGGTCGTCAAATATAACATATGCTGACACGGGGCAACATTGGATATAGCGACACCCTCCATCGGCATGAGTTGAGTCACCATACCCCGGGGGGTGAGGGAGGTAGAGACCGCCCGCATCGCATCACCGTCAAGACTTTTAGGGCTTGTTTTAGCTGTGCAACAGCCCGAGTTCGATGTAGTGGGGGCATGCCGTGCGGGCGCTGCGATACTCGCTCGCTTGAATGCCAATATCCGACGGAAAGACGGTCTAAAGCAAGACTCCGCAATGGAAGCTTGAAAGGGCCGTCAACTCTGGAGATGCTGGAAGTAGACACCCAGTCGCCTCAAATCTCGTCGCCTCGACGGAGTGGGAATACTGCGGCTCCTCCCCATATGAACAATGATATCCCCCCCCACCAACTCGGGCAATTCTCGATCAATGGAATGAGCGATACTCCGGCATCACCCAAGACATCAATACACCCATTTCCAAGCCCCGCAGTCCATACCTTGGGGGAAAAATCATCAGATGGGCAGGGTTCTGTGGCAGGCCCTTCCAATTCTCAATTCTATACGCGATCTGACAACACCGCTGCCGACGCCACTACCTTACCACCGGGCGTGTATTCTAGCGGAGAGTACGATCCAGGATATGGCGAGCTTCAAACTCCTGGAATGCTTCCTAGGGGCACCACAACCAACATCGTACCCGGATTGAGGGAGGTTGATGCTGGTATGACTGGCCCGGGAGTTGACATGGACATAGACATAACAGGACACTCGGAGATGGGATTGGGGTTTGACCCCTCAATATTTGATCAGTCAATGATATCTACGATCAATTGGCTACCAAACGAGTTCTTCGCCGGCCCATCAAGCGACCAACCTCAGACCTCGAGGGCTCCACAGCAATTCACCCCAGGCGCCTTCCCCGAGAGCTCCGCGGCGCGATTCGCATGGCAGCCTTCAGTCATCAACGCTGACAACATAAGCTCCTCGGTCCCTGAGAATAATACTCATACTCCTTCCGAACCTCTTTCGCTTGGAACCGATATGGGAAGTCCTCGGCGATACTCTCATGTCGGCAACGAGTCATCACCGCACGCCGAATCGGTTGATTCTGGAAAGCGCTCAGCAGATTTCTATGTCGATGGTGGTGGTGCCAGGCTTCCCAGATACAGGAAAAATCGAACTCCCTGGTCTAGACCTGCAACAGACTTACCAACTACTACTGGGCAAACATTTCGCGAGAATAGCCCTCGTCGATTGGGCTTTCCTGGTGTGCAAGAAGTTCAGATGGAAAATATTTCAGGAGAAGTGCTGCATTCTATTCGACCCATCGAAGCCACGACTCACGGCGAAATCTATCACAATTTCCTTTCACTCTGCCGAAATGACAATCCGTTCTTTGAGATGTTCGAGACAGAGAACTTCCCAAGACCAGAAGCATGCACCCGATACCTTGCCTGCTATTTTGACAAATTCCAGGCTGTGTATCCCATCTTTCATATTCCCACGTTTAATGTGAATCAGTGCCACTGGATCTTGGCACTGGCTATCATAGCAATTGGGTGTCACAGCTCCAGTATTCATGATGCCGATCAATCCACAGCCGCCTTTCACGAGATGCTCCGACGGGCCATTCACGTTGAGGTGACTTTGTTTCCCCTTACCATCGACAAACTTCTATTGAACATTGCAACTGACAGCTTCCAGAAAGAAAAGCGTCATGCTGGACCTCTTCCCCTAGACTTACTCCAAGCTTTACTCCTCAACTGCATTGGACTGTTTCACAGCGGCCTCGAAAAAGATAAGCTATCCGCCTTGAGCGCTTTCAGAGAACTTGTGAGCCTCGTGGAAGATAAGAAGCTGCTGGCTGCCTCGAAACCATTGAAGGAGTCGAACAGGATCTCGGGAGAAGTTTTGTGGCAGAAATGGATTGATGATGAAACTCGGAAACGAACCGGCTACTGTGTTTGGGTAAGCTAAGCTTGGAAAATATTAGGATTGGAATTATGCTGATCATTGGCTTCAAGCTCGTGGATTGCACGCTTGCTTATTATCTCGACGAGCGACCGCTCTTATCCTTGGATGACGGACAAGCCGCGTTGCCCGCCCATGAGAAACTTTGGCAGTTGAAGTCGATGGAGGATTGGAAGCAGCTCTGGGATCAATCTAGCGGTATTTTCCCTCCAAGCTCTACCATTGATCTAGGTCAATTACCAACAGCAACAGTGAACGAATCACTCTATGACTCTGTGCATATCCTGTACATCGAGAAGAGACTTGTCTCCGGCATTGGCGAATTCAGTCACATCCTTCTCATTCACGCCCTGTATCATCGAATGTGGGAAGTGGGTGATTACTTCCGTCGACCTCTATCATTCTGGAATCCAACCGCGAAAAAGCAGGCTCGGGAGACTGCAATCCCCACGGGGTCCGTTTGGCTCCCTGGAATCCCATCATATTCCAAGTGGCGCAACAGCGCCTGCGATTGCTTAGACATCCTCCACTGGACCGCAAATAGCACCATAGCGAAAGCTGCCGGGCTGGAACACCCTACAGTTCTGCATCTCCATGCTGCGCGTCTCGTGTTACTGGCACCCTTCCGGGAGATTCGCTGGCTCGCGACGTCTCTCGTGACGGACAAGCTACGATGGAGCAAAAGAAACCAAGCTATTGAATGGCAGTACATCTGGCGCTGGATCAAACATGATCAATATAAAGCTCGGCTGTCGATTATCCATGCTGGAGTGGCCCTCTGGCACGTCAAAAGGTATTCCACGAATGCATTTCATGAACCGATTGCTGCATTCCTTGCAATTCTAACGCTTTGGGCCTATGGGTCCTGTCACGCTCACGAGCCCCCGGACCCAAGTCCACACACTCAAGCATCTCGCAATGAGCCCCTGCAGGAGCCAAGATTTATCCATTTAGATCGACCGTGTGACGATGAGCTAGTGCAGCTCTTCGTTCGTGACGGCCACTCTATGAGGGGTAATGTGACAGGCGTGGGAGATATATGCGCGTCCGAGGGCCCCGAGAGAATTCTTCGAGTTGGTTGTGAGATTCTCTCTGGTCTGAGTGCGTGGGGTCAGTCAAAGAGATATATCTCCATCCTGACTCGCTTGGCTGATCTTCTGCCAGAAGGGGAGCAGAGCCGCATTGGCAACGCGGACGGGTGCTGAGAAATAACTTTGCTTTTTTTGTCGGAAGAATATCTCGAAATACCCCATTATCAAATGTAAATGTACAATAGTTCTTGGTTCATTCCTATCCTCTTCGAATTTCCGTGCCTGTAACGCAAAGGCGATATAGATTAAAGCCAGTCTGTAGGTTACGTTGCACAGATAGGGTGATGTCACATACGTCTGTGCCGCGCTTGTTATCTTATCGCGGAGCTGCCTAAAATCATCCGGGGAACCTTCATCTCTCTTCAACTATTTACATCTATGTACATCATGGATTCTGATGACATTGTACCAGAGCATACCCAGGTTGAGGAGGAGGACTTTGATGAGAAGTACTTGCATAGTTGACACTCTTAGCTAAGCTCTACTAATCGCTCAAAACAACAGGTATCCGAATCGGCCTCATAACAGCGCCCCAACACTCCCATTCCATGATCTGTATCTGAACCTTTTTGACCCTCTGAGTGGAATCAAAAAAAAGCCAAAGGCTTCTGGCCTAGCCAGACGGAAAGCTGGACCACATGGAAAGGGTGCAGAAAGCTTAAATCCGTATGAGCTCCGACGCGATATCATCGCTCGTTTCATTTCGCGATGGCGCAAGCAAGTGGGGGACGACATTTACCCTGCTTTCCGGTTGATTCTACCAGACAAGGATAGGGACCGACCCATGTACGGCATGAAGGAGAAGGTGATTGGAAAGATGCTCGTCAAAATCATGAAAATCAACAAGGAATCGGAGGATGCTTCCAACCTGCTGAATTGGAAGCTCCCTGGGGTATCTGCAGCGCGAATGGCGGGGGATTTTGCTGGACGCTGCTACGATGTCATTTCGAAGCGACCGATGCGAACCGAGCCGGGCGATATGACGATTGAAGAAGTCAACAAAAAATTGGACGATCTCTCGGCTGCGTCCAAGGAGGACCAGCAGGTGCCTATTTTGGCAGAGTTCTACCGGCGCATGAACCCGGATGAATTGACATGGCTCATTCGAATCATTCTTCGTCAAATGAAGGTTGGTGCTACGGAGCGTACGCTCTTCAACGTCTGGCACCCAGATGCCGAGAACCTATACAGTATCTCCAGTAGCTTGCGCCGGGTCTGTTGGGAGCTACACGACCCGAACATCCGACTTGAGGCAGAGGATCGTGGTATCGGACTGATGCAGTGTTTCCAGCCTCAGTTGGCACAATTCCAGATGCATTCGTTCGAGAAGATGATTTCGCGAATGCGACCAACAGAGGAAGACCCCGTCTTCTGGATTGAGGAGAAGATGGACGGAGAGCGCATGCAGCTTCACATGGCCCCTGACGAATCAATCCCAGGCGGTCGCAGGTTCCGTTTCTGGTCTCGAAAAGCCAAGGAATACACATATCTCTATGGATGTGGAATATATGACGAGAAAGGAGCCTTGACAAGACATCTCAAAAACGCCTTTGCGGATGGTGTGCAGAGCCTCATTCTTGATGGAGAGATGGTGACATGGGATCCAAAGCAAGACGCCCCTGTTCCATTTGGTACATTGAAGACGGCCGCTCTGGCAGAACAGCGCAATCCCTTCTCCGATGGTCCGAGGCCTTTATTTCGTGTTTTTGACATTCTCTATCTCAACGGGGCCGATCTGACCAGGTACACCCTTCGTGACCGTCGCAATGCCCTGGAGAAAGTGGTCATCCCCGTTCATCGCCGTTTTGAGATCCTGGAATACCACGAAGCTACAACTGTAGCAGATATCGAGAAATGTCTGCGAACAGTTGTGGCCGAGGCCTCGGAGGGTCTAGTATTGAAGAACCCTCGCTCGCCTTACCGGTTGAACGAGCGTCACGATGACTGGATGAAAGTCAAGCCAGAATACATGACCGAGTTCGGTGAATCCCTCGACCTAGTGGTCATCGGCGGATACTATGGCTCCGGTCATCGAGGAGGTAACCTATCAAGCTTTTTGTGCGGTCTTCGCGTCGACGACCAGAATGCTTCACAGGGCGCAGACCCAATGAAGTGCTGGTCATTCTGTAAAGTTGGCGGCGGCTTTACTGCCGCCGACTATCAGGAAGTGCGTCACCATACAGATGGCAAGTGGAATGAATGGGACCCCAAGAAGCCCCCTACTAACCTCATCGAACTTGCGGGCGGAGATGCCCAGTATGAAAGACCTGACATGTGGATCAAACCGTCAGACTCGATCGTGCTTTGTGTCAAGGCAGCCTCCGTATCTGTGAGTGATCAGTTTCGCATGGGATTGACACTCCGCTTCCCACGCTTCAAGAAATTGCGTAAAGACAAGAATTGGAAGAGTGCCTTGTCAATTCAGGAATTTTTGGACCTCAAGTCGAACGCCGAACAGGAACACCGTGAAAAGGAGTTTTCGGTAGACAATTCCCGCAAGCAGAAGCGTCCGAAGAGAGTTGTGAAGAAACCTCTGAATATTGCGGGATATGATGAGAAAGAAAATGCGCAATACTTTGGACCTTCAGGTCATATATTTGATCATCTCAACTTCTGTTCGTCTGCCGTGCCCTCTCGTGGACGGGTTCATCTGCTAACAGGGTCGATATAGTTATCATGACAGAATCGACCGTTCCGGAGAAGAAGACAAAAGCCGAGCTTGAACAACTTGTCAAGGCCAACGGTGGCAAGATCTATCAGACAAATACTGCCGTCCAAGACACTATTTGTATCGCTGATCGCAGTAAGTGTCGCCGATCGATACCAGATCTGAAAACGAGACCATACTAATCCTATACAGGAACTGTCAAAGTAGCATCGGTACAGAAGAGCGGGCAGACTAACATTGTTCGCGCATCCTGGCTGATTGACTGCGTCAAACAAAATGAAAAAGATGCCGGCCTGCCAGACCTACTGTTACCTTTCGAGCCAAGGTAATCCTTGATGGTTCTTCAGAACTCCATGGAACGCGTCTAATGTTGACGAACTACTACAGACACATGTTTTTTACCTTGGAAGATCAGGACGAAGACATTAAGCTGAATGTCGACCGATTCATGGACAGCTATGCTCGCGACACGACGATTGATGAACTAAAAGAAGTATGTCTCATTCAGAGCTCTACCCTATCCTTGATATCTGCTAACTCCCTCGCGGCAGATCCTTGACCAAATGCAGGAAACAGAGGAACAAAAACAAACACACAGACCTCTTGATCCTCACTCAATCCACAAGATCGAGACTCATGTTCAAGACAAGATCAACTCAGGCTATACCGCACCGTGTGGTTGGCTCTTCCGCGGTCTCACATTTTTCTTCCCTTCGAGCAACCCTGTCAACGGCGAGGGATGCAGTGATTCAGATTCATCAATCCCTAAGACGGAAGATATACGTCTGACTCTTGCACGCAATACGGCACAGTTTGGAGGAGCCAGTACCGTTACTTCGTTGAAGAGTTCTAGTGTCACTCATGTCATTGTCAATACGGAGAAGATTACCTCGGCGGAGATTAGCTCGTTGAGAAAGACTGTGGCTGCTGGTACACGGAAGAAGATTCCTCGTCTTGTAGGTTTGGACTGGATAGAAGAGAGTTGGAAGCATGGAACCTTGTTGGATGAAGAGCGTAGGTTTTCCTCATACTGATAACTTTTGTTTTGGCCCTGCTGCTAACTCTGAACCTACAGGATTCCAGGTACCGCGATGACATGCCAGCAGCCCGCCAAACATTACTAGACTTTGTGTTAGAGTGGTGTGTCTCATTTCCAATAAGTGGAAGAATACAAGCCGAAGGAATTGTTCAATCATCGATCAGACACCTACTTAGATCAAGTAAATGACCACGTGATACACTTAAGGACTCTAAGTCGCCATTAAGTAGTTGAAGTAGACATATACCTGACCTCTTCCAGTGAGAATCTCACCTAAGCGTCCCATAGTATCAACTGAGACACGATGCGTGGCTGTTCCACAAGATGTCTGAGAACTCTCTGGAGAGACCTCTTAAATGAGGGGAAACTGAAGTTTCTCTACGTTGGTATTTCGTATCTGAATTTAGATTTCTAGATTTTGTTTGTAAGCCTTCATCGTGTCAGGATAATACCTCCGATAGCGCAGAGGACTGATCCTCCGTCCCAGAAGAACGCAAGAACTAGGTCATCACCCTACGTACCAATATGACACAACACCACAGACTCACACACACGTCATTAAGGAAAATGAGACAAAAAGGAGAGACCAGAACGATCCAGAGCGGCTCATGTTTTAGTTGCAAAACGACATCGTCATCCGTAGGAAATCCCTACCAATTCCATTACTAGAATACCAGAATGCCTTGATCGAGCCATATCATATTCACTTATCACACTAACACGGCGCCTACTGGTTTAAAAACGCCACGGAGAATAATAGAACCCAATGACGGGGGCAGGCGAATTGCTCATGCGGAAATTAAGGCTGACCGAGGGGCTGCGGGGGATGATATCACGATGCAGCACTAGGGCGGCTCGAGAGCGAACACAGTATTACCGTTACCAGGCCAATGAGGCAAAAAAAGAACCGAGAGATTTTGGATGTTTTTGTGATTTTAGAAATATTTAGGGGTTTATAGAAAATAGCAAGGCTCAAGGCCGTCAAAGATTTCGAAAAAAGGGTATGTCACAAGAAATGAGAAAGGAAATGGTGTCGGCTAACACTTGTATCCGGATCCAACGCCGCGCTGGTGCAAGAAAGAGGGAAAAATGTCAAGTGCATGTACAGAGAGCGGCTGCGCCCGGCGCAGCCTTGGGCTTCTCCAAGGGTTGTAATTGTTATCTGAAGGGGTGACGGTTCAAGCCAAGATGCCTACCCACCGGGCCGGCACGGCGTCGTTATCATCACCATACTCGTAGTCCCCAGTCAAACGATAGGGATTACTCTTACGAGGAGGGAGCATGATGCGCGCCCGTGTGGGAATATCCTCACGGAGCTTGCCACTACGACGCATGTTCATCTCGAGAACGACCATACGGAGGAAATCGCAGTTCTCGCGAGGTTCACGCTGACGTGACATTGGTGGTACCTCCGGATCGAACGTATGATATTGATCGCGGTTCTTGGGTGCAACAACGTGGAAGTGGCTGCGCCGGTTACCCCGGCCTCGGGAGCGGCGGTAGGTTTGCATTTGAATCGAGACAGCACAGGTACTGTTTGGGTCGGATCTATCGTGAGGGTGATCGTGATAGACGCACATCTCGGCAGGAGAGATGGGGGTGGGATTTAAGTACCGTCGCAGAGCTGGAGATGGGGGCTCTTGCATTGGCGCTGGACGGCGGTCATCGGTCATTTCAGGAGTGATGGTGAACAAAGACCGTGTGAGGAAGTCTTCCGGTTGGACAGAAGGAGTGGTAAAGGTTGAAACCGACTGAGCGGCAGATTTGATGGCTCGGAGGGAGGCTGTGAGGTTCGACTTGAAGGATGATCTTAAACTTGGGAATGATCGCGAGGATGCAGTGTGCTTTAACGAGACTGTATCATTCATAATCGGTTCATGATGACTCTCCAATATGACAATCTCACAATCATCCATATCTGTTTCGAGTAGAGGGTGATCAAGAGCGCAGTCTTCGGCAGGTGAATATCGCAACGGCCGTCTCTCGGACGAACTCTTGTGACTGCCGGGGGTGGGCGGTTGAGGTGAACTCAGAGGAGAGCCCAGATCGGGCTCCAAAGATGGCATCGAGTCGCTTGATACCGAGCGCACAGAGAACGGGGATTCCATCTCCGACTCGGGGCCGGTTGAATACTTCTCGTTCTCTTCGTCCGGTGGGCTCAACAGAATATCCAAGGGTGAGTTGCCCGTACCTCCCATCAGGTAATCTTCCTTGGACTTCAGTCCTTCCTGCATGATGCGGCTGAACTCTTCCACATGGTTCCCTCGCGGGAGTTTGCGGGGCCTCCGAGTGGACCACGACCGGCGTGGCACAGGGATCGCCGTTGCATCCAACATGGAGGCAACCGACGGTGGTAAAGGACGATCATTAGAAGAAGACGAGGAGGATCTGCGAGACGAGGCCGACGGTTTGGAAGGGGTACGGGACCGCGCTTCTCGATGCATCGGGGTACGTGAGCCACGTTTTGGTGGGATGACCACAGGAGTGGTCATGGCCGAATAGGTCATCTCCACATGTTGAGTTGGAGGACGGTCGAGGTGATCGGAGCCGAAGGATAAAGGGTGGTCTTTCAGGCCATAAGGCTGCATCGCTTTCTGTGGTGGCGCAGAAGTAAAGAGAAAGGCTCTCGGGACCATCATCTTAACGTATCATGCCAGTCTAGTATTTTGCTGCGTAGCCGTGGCCGGAGGAGGCACTCTGATCGAGCGTCTGGGCGAGATACATGGGTAGGAGGAATGATTCTTGTGGGTGTCTCCCGGCGTAGATGTCGGGAGATACACCAGTAGCCGAAGTGAGTGGACTGGTGTTGGTGGGAGGAAGGAGGAGTGTGCGTCCAAGTAGGTGGGCGAGGTATGTGATGGTGTTGGGGTGTATGAAAGGATTGGGAGTATATATGGCGAGAGAAAACCGATAGAAGGACTCGAAGAAGTAGTGAGGAGAAAAGGGAAGGTTGAAGCAGGGCGAGTGGGAAGGGAGGGAAAGATAAGAAAGTGGTGATCTCAGCGGGTGACGGATGATAAGAGCAGGACGGAAGTGCTCCGTAAGGATGGCAAGGATGTACTGTATTGGGCAGGTACGCGTGTGACGGTAATTATGGGGACTCCTTGGTGGCTGACATTGTGGGATTCTGTGGGATTGGGCCTGGGGCCCTGCGTCTCTTAGGCGGACGACAATAACATGCCGGGTTCCGGCCTCCGGTATCATTGGGGGTAAATTGTGGTATCTTCATTATTAATTCGTCCTTCCTCCTTCGATAGTTATCCCCGGCTTGGGCCGTAACAAGTCCCTTTGTCTGTAAAGGACCTCCGTACTAGTTAAATACAGAGAGAAGGATGGATCGGTCTGCCTTATCTAGGTCTAGCGCCAGTTTTAAGGTGGTATTCGTGCCGTTTCTGTCATCTCTTCTGTTTTGTTCCGTCGGGGTAGAATGTTCGGCCGGTGGAGCCGTCGAATGCCCTGATGGATCCGTTTTTCTCCTTTTTTTTTTCCCTCGCGAAAGTACGGAGTGCATAATCTACTGCAGGTTAGTACGGAGTAAGTATGAAGTACATTAATATTGTAAGGGCCGTGGATTGGATTCTTTTTTATGTGGTATCTCGTTTCCATACTTGACTTTGGAACGGGTCACGTTCGTCTTATGACATGTCTAATACGATCTCTCTTTCTGGTCTTGGAATTTGAAGAGAGCCCTACTCTGTAAAATGAAATATTATTTGTGTATGTATATCTAGTACGTTTTTAGAAGTGGTCGCTCAGATCGTCTCGGCAATCTTTAATCCACCGGATGAATCCTATTACACAAATTATCTTACCAAGACCCCTCCTAGTCCGCGTGCTGGGGATCCGCCAGACTCCGCCGGGTGGGCCGTTTAAGGTTGGGTTTACAGTACTGTAGTGTGGTGCCTGCAGATTGACCAGATTGCCATACACCGCCACGCTCATTGGTGACAAAACAATTAACGGGAAATCAGAATAGTAGAGCTGATATAAGGGGGATTCACACAAGCAAGTAAATAAACATAGTCATGCAATTCTTCTCGCAATTGTTATGAAATTCCAATCCGAACTGAGCCCCTTGGAACACGACCATCAAAACACATTTCGGGAGTCGCCGGCCTTGCGGCGATCGCATGAACCAGTCGGGTCGCGGGTGGCTGCAGAAGTCTCAAAATGTCCAGACGAAGAATGACCGACGTGGCCTGTGGAGCAGCCTAAGCGAACAACACACTTTGCGGTGTATAACACACAATAATAAGGGTAAGGCTGCTGCCACCCCTTTGTAGATTTCTCGCGCGTCCCGGGGCCCTTAAATCTCTGCCTGGCGGTCGGTCAGAGGGAGTACAAGTATGTATCTATTCGGATAGCCCACATAATATCTCTCGATCTAAGAAGGTAATTAACCAACTAATCTATCTTTCAATGTTTGACCGATAAGATAATTTTGATGCTTGGTCGAGATTCTGGACTTCCCATCAAGCTCCAGAATATAGTATTGTGCAGGGAAGAGGGTGGTGGCTACCAGATAGCATACTATGTAATGTTATGCTAGGCAGGAATCTAAAGCCCAAAGGGGTGCGCGCGGGAAATCTAGGGGTGGTAGCAGTCTCGCCCAGTAACAATGATATTATCCGTATGACTTATTGTGTTCCCCTATTATTGGAGTACAGTATTGCTTTTGCTTTGTGGCTGGTAATGTGAGAACATCGTTGGGCCTGAATCTTTCGTTACCTGCTTTCTTTCCAAACCACAATAACAACATGCGCGTTTGGCGGTGAAACTCGATGTGTTGCGGGCGACGCTTACTGCGGGTGAATCCAGTCGGTGGGGCACATACTGTATCTCTCTCAAGCCCCTTTGCCAATCTGTAGGAAGATGAGTCATTAGGGCGCCGGACAATGTTTTAAACTACACGGAGATGATCTGCCTTGGCTTTTCTGCTGCAAACTATACTCTGAATAGAGTATTTACTCTCGTTGCTACTTTATAGTCATTAACTACACTGGCCCAGATTTCTTAACCGTATACTAAGCCATCATGTGATAGTCACACGTGAGCTAGGTTTTAACTTAGTTAATCGCTGAGTCAGCTATCAGCCGTCAACTCCGTTCGATGAGTTTCAGTAGAAAGCAGCCAGACAGAAGCCGGCGATAAACCCCCATCTGCAGTCTGCCTGCTGGATCCAATCATCTCTGGTATATTGTCATCGCTATCACTCGGCATTCTTGAGAAATTCGGTGCCATCGCATCCCCCCAAAAGCTCTCCCCGCCTCCCGTGTGGGGTGTCCCGCGGGGTTCTGAATTTCCTACCCACTTTTTGCTGCTTGCGGCGTGTATAGACTTGCAGCACGGACAGCTGGAGCTCTCGAGGTTGGCGTCAGGGAGAACGGATTTGGTCGCTTCCACAGCATGACCGATTAGCTCGGAGCTCGTCTCGCCGGGAGGAACTAACGCCTTCTATATCTCGTAATCAACTATCGCGTGTGGCCACTTATCACTATCGACTCCTCCTCCCATCAATATCCTTCCTGGTCGTGAAAACCCCTGCCTATCTTGACTTATCTCCGGGATTTGAATAATGGACAGACTATGTCTCAAGGTCTCTAAAATCTGGACCATTGACCGGTTGACACGAGGCTAAAGACGTGGAGCGATCGTCCGCGGAGAAAGCACCATCAACGATATTCCGAATCCCACCTATCGCAGGAGTCGAATCTCATGTCTGCAGAGCGAGGCACGCCCAAACGGCGCTGTGTGAGTACTGCTTGCATAGCTTGTCGTCGGAGAAAGTCCAAGGTAAGCCCTCCCCCCTTTGCCACGTTAGGAAGCCTGAATGTGAGCGGAGTTTTTAATAAGTCTCACTAGTGTGATGGCAATCTGCCCAGCTGTGCAGCATGTTCTTCAGTCTATCATACACCATGTCTGTATATCTTGATGAACTTTTTTTTGATTCAAGCCACGATTAACCGTTTCTTTCAGGTGTGTATGACCCAAACTCCGACCATCGACGTAAAGGAGTATACAAGAAAGATGCGGATTCGCTTCGCACTCGACACACAACACTACAAACCTTAATTCAAGCATTACTGAATTATGAAGAAGACGATGCTTTCGATTTGGTCCGCCAGATTCGCTCCTGCGATGATCTGGAAGACGTTGCCAAATCCGTCATTGCTCGAGAGAACGGCCTACTTGCTGCCGTAACAGCGGATACCGCCAGAGAGTCAGACGAGGATCAATCTGCCAGGGTCGATCAGTTCGAATCTGAGCTATCAGGTAAAATGAGCGAACTCGTACTGGATGGTTCGCGCAAGTTCATCGGCGGCACGTCCAATCTCATCTTCCTTCCGCCAGGCTCGGAAATACACGAGTCTGTGTCGACAAACGAACCACCTGCTCTCATTAATACAGAGCCGGTCCGACGATGGACTCGGGTTACGGAAGATGACTCCTTGATAAGCCATCTACTAACCATGTACTTCACATGGCACTATCCATTCTTCACCCTTCTCGCTAAAGACTTGTTCTACCGGGATTACATTAGGGGCGTCTCTAGCCCATACTGCTCAGCGCTACTGGTCAACGCCATGCTAGCACTTGGTTGTCACTTCAGCTCTTGGAGAGGCGCATTCGCAGACCCGCTGAACTTAAATACGGCGGGAAATCATTTCTTCAAAGAAGCGAAGCGCTTGATCTTGGAAAATGATGAGCATGAGAATGCCAAGCTTTGCACCGTCCAAGCCTTTGCCCTTATGTCTGTCCGTGAGGCTGGATGTGGCCGAGAGGGCAAAGGCTGGGTCTATAGTGGTCTGAGCTTCCGTATGGCTTTCGATCTGGGATTGAATGTTGACGCGAAGAATATGGGCTCACACGCCCTCAGTGAGGAAGAAGTTGATGCTCGACGAATCACCTTCTGGGGCTGCCACCTCGTCGACAAGTAGGTACTCCCGAAGGCCCCTTTATCACATATCAGTCCCTAACAATTGACAGGTGTTGGTCTAATTACCTTGGTCGGCAGCCTCAACTATCCTCCTCCAACACGAATGTCTCCAAATTTGAGGTGCTACCAAGGGAAGAGACCGAAATTTGGTCTCCCTATACGGATGTCGGCGTGGGTCATGATCACACACAACCATCTAGGACAAGGACAGTAGCGTTTCAGATCTCGAAACTGTGTGAAATCAGCAGTGATCTGCTAGTGTTCTTTTACCATCCTGCTGAGCTGGAGAAGACTCACCAGAAGCAATTGGAGCTGAAGAGACTGAGTGATGTCCACACTCGACTTGAGGCCTGGAGAAAAGAGCTTCCAAAGGAACTGGATCCGAAAGAAGGTCAATTGCCTCAAGTTCTTGTCATGCAGTAAGTGAACCCACATTGGAGGTAGATATCTTTTGCCAGTATTCCTAACGATATGACAGCATGTTCAACCAACTTCTTCTCATCCATCTCTATCGACCCTTCTTGAAATATACCCGCACCAATACTCCCCTTCCATCCCACGTTTCACCACGCAAAATCTGCACCCAGGCTGCCTCGGCCATCTCAAAGTTGATGAGAATGTATAAACGCACATACGGATTGAAACAAATTGTCAACATTGTCGTTTACATTGCTCACACGGCCTGCACCATTCATCTTCTCAACCTGCCGGAGAAGAATGCCCAACGAGATATTATTCATGGTCTACGGAACCTCGAAGAAATGGCCGAGGGATGGCTATGCGCCCGTCGTACGTTGCGCATCCTTGACATATCAGCCAGCAAGTGGCAGGTCGAGCTGCCGCCAGAGGCAACCACTATCTTTGAGCGAACTCATATTAAATGGGGCTCGTGGGGATCATGGGACCAAGTAGCTTCGCCCTCTACATCCGATGATTCTCACTTGACCCACGGCAATCTCCAATCATCGGTGACCAGTCCGAGCCGATACTCAACATCCCCATTCAACAACCAGGTTCCGCTCGCGGCCCCCACGGAGACCATCCCAACCAACCCTCCCATCAGCATGGTAGCCCCATCAATGAATCCAGCTGCCACCCTTCCCGCCGCTATGTCAGCAATGCCAGCAGCACGCGGCATACCGAGCGCCCTAGCCCAGCGTTCAGAATTCCCGCCACCAGAACCAACATACCTCCGGCCTCTTTACCAGATACCGAATCTCGCCTCTGCAGGCCCATCAACCGTCCCTCAAAACCAGCCCGGCTGGTACGACGCCTCAGGGCCCCTCCTAGGACCGCAGAATACCACCCACCGCACAAACCCTACCGTCTCTGAATTCGATGGTACAGAGCACCTTGTCGAGGAAAGCCAGGATTGGTGGTCGCACAACGCAATCGGTGTGGAGAATTGGTCTGGACCCTGGAGTCCTGAAATTTCGGCGCCCACGCCTGCCTTGCAGTATGAGGGTAATCATGCGTATGCCATGGCAATGGCTCAGCAACCGAGTTCTTCGTCGGTTTCGGGTCGTCAACCACCGGTCACAGTGGGAATGCCTAATATCAGACCCGTGCCGGAGAATGCCCCGTCCGGCTACGACGAGCCATGGAAGTGAGCTATGATCTCTTTCCTGAAATTTTTTTTTGGCTTTTGATATACACTGGTTTTTAAGCTTCATTCGAGTACCGGGATGTTTCATTTTTTTTCCCTGTTCACTTGTGTGGTTGTATTGTACTACTGTTGGTGATTTATTTTCTTTTCTATGATACCAGAAATTGGGAGGCTTGTCGTCGTGGTTAAGGTACATCTCGGGGGGTGATATTCTTTTGTCGCGTTGGTGAGGTTTATATGACTTACGTGTCGATAGAACCAAGTTCACAGAAAACAGGCCAAGTAGAAAAGAAATACTCTGAATTTCTAAGAGTCAAGTATCCGTCATGAATGATCATTAAGGTTGCAACAAAGACATAAAACACCAAGGCACAAGATGCTAAAGGAATCGAAAAGCTGGTGAGAACCGTATATACGAGGGGCAAGAGAATGCAGATATTGGTATCACTGTGAAAAAAAAATTAGCTCGAGTTTCTTATTCTGCGAATTGATCAATCTCACCAGGAAGTAATCAGCCACGGGCTTCTTGGCAGGCATACCCCTAGTATCCTGCGCTGCGGCCTCGAAAACGCGGTATCTCCTCCCAGGACTGACAACAGTGTTGGCGGCACCATTCGCGCCCACAACGCCGTTGCTTCGTCCGTATTCTCCGTTGCTGCGAGCAACGGTGCCCCCATTACTGGCATCTTCGCCCAGCTCCAGGATGGCGGCCACATTACCACAGCGATAACAGTAGTTCGGTGCAGACCACACCGTGACAATACCACCGTCGAACATCTCCTTGTATCCCTCCATGACAAGCTGGTGGGCACGTGCCACAAGAGATAGGCCATTGAGATGATTGAACTGCTTGACGATGTCCCCACCAAACAAGAACCCGGCACCACGAGGGCTCAATCCCCATCCCTCGATCTCGTCGGGGTCTGACCAGAGAAGATCACACATGGCACCTTCATGGGGCACTTCTTGTTTCCGATCGATCAGCCGGATCTTATCAACAGAGTCGATCAGGGGTGACAAGCCGCCGTGGACACAGAGCACGGCACCCGTACGACTGGTCGTCGCACTGCCGTTACCGTCTCCACTGGCGCCCGTTCCGGGAGCGCCGGTGCGAGTTGGAGCCGCCGTCTGGCCTGGCGCGGCAGATATATCGCGTGGGGGTGAGATATTCCGCGAGTCTGTGGATGCATCTGAGGAGGAGCGCTGTCGCGGGCGGTATGTACTCATTGTGACTTCTCCGCGCGAATTTAACACCTCCGTCTCCAGCTCGCCGTCATCAACGGGCATCGTAGACTGTGTCATATCACCGGCACCCGATGAGGTGGGCTCCAGTTCAGAGCTAGCGCCGAGGACGATAGCGCCAAGCGCCAGGTAGTCGAACACTTCGCAACAGTATCGCCAGACGTTGGCACTGCCGTACTTGCGAATACACTCATCGTAGAAACCGTATACGGTAGTGATCTGACGCGACTCATGGTTTCCGCGAATAAGGGTGATACGATCGGGATAGCGCACTTTGAGGCAGAGGAGGAGGAGGAAGGACTCGAGCGAATAGAACCCGCGGTCGACAAAGTCGCCCATGAATAGGTAATTAGTGTCGGGAACGTCACCACCCACGCGAAACAATTCCATTAGATCGTGGAATTGGCCATGGATGTCGCCGCAGATGGTGACCGGCGCATCGACGGAGACGACGTTGCCCTCTTCGATTAAGAGCTCGCGCGCTTTGTAGCACAGCTCGCGGACCTGGGATTCGGGGATCAGGCGGCAGGCCCGCAGCTGCTCGATCGCTCTGTGTGAGAAGCAGCAGTTAGAATAGGTTGTGTAGTTACGGAAGCGGCAAACGCGTCGTACCGGTCTAGGTCGCTCATCTTGTTGAGTAGGAGGGAGGGGAGGTGAGGAAGAGGTGTCAGATAAAGAGGAGGAGATGAGGAGTGCGAGGAATTTGAGAGGGTTTCCCCTCGTGGGAAACAGAAATCAAATTATCCAGAATAAGATCAGTCTCCTTCCCGCGAAAAATGCAGACTCATTGTCGCGCCGACGTAAGAGACGAGGACGAACGATCGGGTCAAGAAGGTCCGTTTCTGACTCTGCGCGACGAGCGGCCAATCACGCGGGCGGCAGATAAGATCGGATGTCCACCAGAGCCTTCGCAACTCTCGTCGTCCTTCCATTGAGTCCCTCGTCCGCCCCGCAATCACTGTTTCGACGTTGTCAGGTCATCGAATTGGAAGTATTTGGTTGATCTTGACCTAATTGACCTTCCTGTCGAGTCCTACGCCCTTCATCACGCCCTGGGCCAGCCGAACAGTCCATCCCCCCCGAGGCCCTCCGATGGCCTGAGCCGAAAAAAAAGTCCAAGCAGTTGGCCACGTTCATTCGCTCGCAACCTCGTCTCTTCCTTAAACGGGTCACATCTTTTCCAATGCCGCCACATCTCCATCCCAAGTCTCGATCAACGAGCACCCTTTTCGCCGGCACCCTCCTCGCGTCGCTCGTCGTGGTCGGCATGCCACACCTCTTCCCCTGCCCAGCCCCGCGACGCACCTTTGCCGATTCGGAGATGACAATCACAGCCGACGGGCAACAAGTACCGCGTATCCGGCGGCGTCGGCGGAAGGATGTCGAGCTGGAGTCTGAGTCCGCTCGTCCCGACTATCCAACACCACCCGGCGCCCTGGACGAGGAAGTGTCTACATTCTTCCAGATGGAGGAGGAAGCGGAGAAGCTGGCACGAGTCGGACATGAGTGCCCTGTACCAAAGCCGAAGGGTGTACTTGGGGAATTGCTTGGATTCCGCAATGCGCGTGGGACGCAGTCCTCTCAGACCGAGGCCGCCGATGGAAACCAGTAGTGTCTCGGGAATCGGCTCTGCGCATTATTTCTGAGCTGTTCTACATCTTGTCATCTTTTGCGTCATATGTTTCTTTTACTGTCTAATGATACCATGGAATCGGCTGCAAGGCCGCGGGGGGTTGGGTTGGGATATTGTGGTTGTGTAAGATCGCCCTCGGATAGCCGGGGTTGAAGGTGTTGAGCTTAAAGCTCAAAAGCCTATATTGTACATGTATAAAAAAAATTGTACAAACAGAATTTACTCTTAGACTCAATGTCAAAATATTCGATGTTCCTGCGATTCCACACTAGAGTTTGTTGAAACCCGTAGAATGACCGCGTAAGCTTGACCCCAGGAGAGCTGTCGGCCTAGTACCCCGTGGAGATCAAACCCGCTTTCACCCTCGGGCCACATTGAACATCCCCCCAACTGCACCCCAACTTGCGCCGCAATGTCCAATCCTTGGATCAAATTCATACGCACCGCGCTAACACACCCAAAGCACACGCCATGGATCCTGGCTTTGCTCTTCCTGGGCGATGCGGCTCTATGCGCGCTGGTCATCTGGATGATCTCCTGTGAGTCTGCGCGGCGCGCGTACGGGCCCAAGATTAGACGAAGCTAGGTCACTAACATACCACCACAGACACCGAGATTGACTGGTCCACCTATATGCAGCAAGTATCTCTCTATATAGCCGGTAAACGAGACTATACTGCGATCAAGGGCTCGACCGGACCTCTGGTCTACCCCGCCGCACATGTCTACATCTACACCTTGCTCCACAACCTGACCGATGGAGGACGGGATATCCTCCTCGGGCAGATCCTCTTCGCAGGCCTTTACCTTGCTACCTTGATCGTTGTCATGGCCTGTTATAGACAGGTTGAGGTTCCTCCGTACCTTTATCCGCTACTAGTTCTATCTAAGCGGCTTCATAGCATCTTCATGCTACGCTTGTTCAATGATGGTATTGCGGCGTTCGCTATGTGGGTGGCTATTTACTTGTGTATGAAACAGAAATGGACCGCCGGTATTGCGATCTGGTCTTTGGGTGTCGGTGTCAAAATGACATTGGTCCTGCTCGTGCCAGGAATTGCGATTATCACTCTGTTGAGCTTGGGGTTGGTCCAAAGCATCGTCCTTGGTGCCATGGCTGTCCTCATTCAGGTGGGTTGCTTAAATATACCCGGCTCGAGGAGATTCTCCAGACTAGCTACTTACATCACTACAGGTATTGCTTGCAATCCCATTCCTCCAGGAAAACCCAGTAGGCTACCTTTCCAAAGCCTTTGAACTATCCCGGCAATTCATGTTCAAATGGACGGTGAACTGGCGATTTGTGGGTGAAGAAACTTTTCTCTCGAGAGAATTCTCTTTGGGTTTGCTAGCCTTGCACATTTCATTGATGGCTATCTTCTCGACTGTATGGGTGAAGCCATCCGGGACGAACGTGGTCCGCTTCCTTTTGGGCAGCATACAGGGCCACCAGCCACGAGTGGCACTCTCGAGGTCATTCATCATGACCGTATTGCTGAGCTCGCTAGCTATTGGCTTGCTGTGTGCCAGATCATTGCATTACCAGTTCTTTGCATATCTGGCATGGGCCACCCCGTTCCTCCTGTGGCGTGTAGGCCTCCATCCAATTCTGATCTATATCGCTTGGGCCCTGCAGGAGTGGGCGTGGAACGTCTATCCCAGCACCAGCGCTAGTTCCCTGGTAGTGGTCTTGTCGCTCGTCCTGCAAGTGCTCGGTGTGCTCGTCAACGGGCTGGGCGAGGTGGACAGCAGGCTCAGCAGGGCTGGGGGGCGAAAGAAGGCGGGCGCTAAATGAAAACCGAATAGGGTGTTCACTTCATATGTAAATAGTCGGATTTTTCATGCATCGGATTCATCAGACGACGGCATCATTCCAACTCGAGATTCTTCCTCCTCGGAGTCGGAGTCGGCAACAGCCACGGGCTGCTTGACGAATTCCTTTGGCCTGCAAAAAGTATGCCTATTAGCCACTGATGGAATTAGATCTAGATCAACTTTGAACTTACCAGAAAGAAGCTTTCCTCCACGCTTTCTCATCACGAACAATGTTGATGATCTCCCCGCCAATCTTATTATCCCGCTCCTCCTGTGCCTGGGTATCAATGACAACATATGATCCACGTTTGATCCAAAAGGTTGACCGGAACCGGGCAGGCAACTCGACGAGCATTTGAGTCTTGTCGGCTTGTTCAATCAGGTAAATGTTATTTCCGGTGGCCTTGATTGCTCGGACAATTTGTTGGGTGCTAGATAGCTCGTCCGGTGGAAACATCGTTCCTTCGGCCGTAGCCAGGACCTTTCGGCGAGGGGGAGCCATTTCGAGGGTGAGGTGCTAGATTTCAGTGTAGTCAAAGTGCAATTGAGCTTTAAAAACCGTTTTGAAGCGCAGGTGGGATTGTCAACTTGTTGATGATTGTGGGAGAATAATTTTCCTTATCGGCGGGGCACCCCCTAGTCTATCCTCAAACTGCCATGGCGGTGAGAGATTCTATTCCTACTCCGTACCTATCAATGGGTTCATTAGTATCAGTAGTATCGATGTGTTTAAAGGAAGTATGGCCGTGCTCATGCTAGGAAATACTTGATGAAAACGGAAATATGCACAAAGTCTCTTAGCAGGACGCCTGAACACGATATCCATCCAATCAACGCTCAATCAATTAACCTTAACCATAAGATTTCCTTTCCTTGAGGAGGACCACTGAAGAAAAAGGCCTTGAATGTTTTGATTAGGTTACAACTACTCAATGGCTAGTGCCAGATCTTGGTCACCTACGGAAGTCGCCCGCGGTCAACTACCGATTAGATGTGACGCTTATAAATGCAACTAGAGACCTTGGCCATACCTACTAACGGACCTCTTTAAGCTGGCTTTCCTTCTTCCCCAATTTCTCCATCTAGCCTTTCATTTTAAGTTTCTCAATCATTTATCCTACCCGCCCAAGTCTCTACAGATCGCAGATAGGACATTTAGAGGCCGTTACAAGCCGCCCATTTGCCAGTATGGCCTCTTCAAGGCTGGGAGCTTTTATCGACTTCAACAGCTCTTCTCAAATCTCGAGCCCGCCCGCCGCAGCGCAAAATTATAAACAGGATGCTCGTCCATCAACTCACGAATTAAATGAGATCCGGCTCCAACAGACCTCAAAAGTGGCTCCCAAGCCCATGAAACCCACCACAAGTGGTCTCTCAACGCCCCCGCCTACACCCAGCCTATTGGAAAATCGCCTGTCAACTCCACCCGCGAATGATGTCACGGAATGGGCTGCAGATCGCACGGTCACGTCGTGGAAGACCAAATGGCGACTGTTGAGTTGCTGTCTGGTCTATTTCGGCAATGGCATGAACGACAGTGCCCCCGGTGCGCTGATTCCGTATATTGAGAAACACTACGGCATCGGATACGCAGTGGTCTCGCTAATCTTCGTTACTAATGCATTGGGCTTCATCTCTGCAGCACCAGTTACACATGCCATCGAGAGCAAGCTGGGCCGGTCCAAAAGCTATGCGTTCGCCATGTCGCTCCTGGTAGGCAGCTATGTGATCATCATCTTCCAACCGCCGTTTCCCGTCGTCGTAGCATGTTTCTTTTTGCTTGGGTTCGGCATGGCACTCAGCTTGGCCCTGGGCAATGTATACTGTGCCAACTTGCCGAATTCCATTACGGCTTTGAGCTGCTCTCATGGCTCTTATGGTCTTGGAGCTACGGTAGCACCATTGTTCGCAACTGCAATGGTGTCAAGTGGGATCCGCTGGTCGCTGTTCTATACCGTCTCGTTGGCTATTTCTCTGATCAATCTTGGCTTTTCCTGGTGGGCATTCTTGGACTTTGAGAATGATCCTCCTGCCGAGTTTCTACAGCCAACGGCATCACGTCCGGCGGCCCACAGTGAGCCCTTGACGAGGAAACGGCTGGTTAAAATGGCCATTCGCAACCGCACGACCTTGCTCGGAGCCCTTTTCATCTTTGCCTACCAAGGCGCCGAAGTCTCCACCTCTGGCTGGGTTGTCTCTTTCCTCATCAGTTACCGGCATGGCGACCCCTCCCGGGTTGGATATGTCAGCGCAGGCTTTTGGGCGGGCATTACTGTCGGCCGATTCCTGTTGGGCTACCCTGCCGCCAAACTGGGTCACAAGATCGCGGTCGTGATCATGGTGGCAGGCGCCGTGGCCTTCCAATTGATGACCTGGTTAATCCCGAATGTGGTCGGGGAGGCCGTGTCGGTCGCAATCCTGGGTCTACTGCTAGGCCCCGTGTACCCGAGTGCTACGGCCGTGTTCACACAGCTGCTCCCGCGGAACATGCACATCACGAGTCTCAGCTTCATTAGTGCTCTTGGCAGCAGTGGGGGTGCAGTCGCGCCCTTCTTTACCGGAATACTCGCCCAGAATGTGGGGACTATGGTACTACATCCGATCTGTATTGGCTTGTACGGAGTGATGGCGACTAGTTGGCTTCTTTTGCCGAAAATTTCTAAGCGATCCGAGTAAGAGTTTTGTGGAGATGGGCGGTTGGCGGAACGTGCTGTAAACTCGTACGGGTACAACACCCCCTTTGATTTGGACTGGGCCCCAGATCGGGGTCCGGCTGACTGGAGATGAGATCTTATCAGCGCTAGGGCTGGGAATGTACGTGCTGTGTGCATGAGCATCTGGACCGATTTGGAGGGCTTGAGCCTTTGTTCTCTATCGGGCTTAAGTGGCATGTTAGGTGCTCGTGCATATATGTACTTCTCGGGTTCTATAGAGTGGAGGGGCTTAAGACTCGTCACAAGGTTTGGGCTGTCTAAAGCTTGTCTCTTAATGGCGACAATGGGTCTAGCCAAGCTCGTTTAGGGTTACATCTAATTTGAAGTTCTATGTGATTCTTTGCTCTGAAGGCAGAACTAACTACCTGTTTTGTGTGCCAGTGACTATTATTAGTGTTGTTACGATGGCGCCACTTTGGACCCTGTTCTGGCTAACCTTAAATCCGTCTCCTTCCCACTATTTTACCCGATATCCGCCATGAGCATATAACCCAAGATGGCATCCAGGTGGCAAACCCATTGTAGTCGAAGAATGTGTGCGACGTAGCTGAGCAGAGACAAGAGCACACTGTACATAGCCACGCTACTCAGCCCTTCATGGATCTCCATGTACGCAGTAAGGAGAACAGAGCCGAGCACGGTCGCACACCTATCAATTTGGGAGGGGCAGCGGTGACCAGGTCTTGACCGGAGTAGAATGCCCAATCATACTATCGTAGTTATCGTAATTCTGTCCGATCCTCGTTATCCCGTCAATACAATTCTGCAACCTTGATAGGCTCCTCCAGGAACGCCGAGACAGGCCGACACCTGAGGCACGAGACCGATGTCATCGATGAGCAATGGATCTACAATTGTAAGTCAGAGAACTGATAGAGTGGATTTTGTCTTAGAGAACTTCCTGGCTTCATTGGGTCTGTGTAAAGCTGCTGGGTCGGCTAGGTTGTACTTTTTGAGGCGAAGCAATCGGAGAAGGGCAACGAGAGCAGTGAATTTTTTGGGTTCGTCTCTCGCAGTAGAAACGGAGGAAGCAGACGGAATGCTGGTTTGGGTAAACGGGCAGCATAGCCTCACGTGTACTCGGGTACTTTGGTTGCCGTCTGTACTTCGTAGTACTTTTCTCAGTATACTCCGTTGATGTCCTCCAAGGCTCGCCACAAGTGCATTGTCTGGTTGTTGGGATCGCGACGGGGCCTGGAAGTCGTCACGGGCTCCATTATTGTAGTCCTTTTCCTCAACCCCAGAACCAGAGAGTATTTGACTGTCTAAGCATTACCCAATTAACTTGATTTATTACCTCGCTTCCTAATAAATAATTCCGAATTATTCCATTATCGTTTAGGGTGATCGGGCGCTGGTCTTACTCGTACATTTTCCGAAGTGGCATTATCCTTACCGTTTCCCCCCTCCGTGTCAACAACGAGCCCCGCGACACCCTTCCAACCCAAGTTCCAACCCTCTCCATCGACCATCTCCTCCACCTCCCTAACCACCTCCTTCTCTTTCCCCCCACACACCCACACATCCACGCATCCACACCCCAAATTAACGGTTTGCAGTTTCCTCTCAGCCAGATTTCTTCATTTCCTTCGCTTTGGATTTGTTTGCTCGGCTCCCCCCCCCCCTCCTCCGCCCATCATGGACGGCGACGAGCTGATTGCCTCGGTCTACCGCAAGATCGAGCGGGAGAAGGCCCTCATCGCCGCCGCCAGTAACATGCGACAGTCCACCGACAATGTCCTAGTGCAACAGCGGGTCGATGCCAATATCCGCGATGGCCGTAAGAACATCGCCTACCTCGAGGAGAAGATGCGAGAGCTGCAGCTTCGTCAAATGGAGCGGGAAGGCGGCGGCTCCCCTCATGACTCTCGTCACCAGCAAGCTGGAGGGCCACCGCTTCCCCCAAAAGATTCTCCGGGTTACGTGGGTGGTGAAGGCCATGCGCTTTATCCTCAGGGCGGCGCGGGGTCGATGCCTGCGGGAGCCCCGTTTTCTGACCCCCGGCCCTACGCTCCGATTCCCAAGGCGCGGCCAAATTACACAAAGCTCGGTGCGCTCATTACCCCTCCCCTGTCTTGCTATGGAATTTCTGCTCGCGGGAAACTCTCCGACGACATTGGAATGCTGACTGGAAAATGATGTGTCTCAGATCTTATCAAATATGACACTCCCTATCTCGGCCCGAAGATTCAGCTCATGCTGTCTCAACTAGAATTCAAGCTGAGCGTGGAGAAACAATACAAGGCGGGTATCGAGAAGATGGTCCGGCTGTACCAAGATGAGGGTGATCGGAAGAGCCGCGCCGATGCCGAAGGCCGTCGCGTTGAAAGTAACCAGAAGATTCAGTTGCTGAAGCAGGCCTTGAAGCGATATGAGGATCTTCACGTTGACATCGAATCTTCCGATGCTGCAGACGGTGCGTCAGAGGGATCAATTCTCGCCGTGGTCTGATCTCCGATCTAACAAATTTTATGCTTCCCTTGGTATAGATGAGTCGCTTAGCAGCCCCAACATGCGCAAGCCCTTGACCGGTCTTCTCACGATGCGAATTCATGCCGTCAAAGATGTCGACCATGCTACCAGCTCACGATTCTCCCGCGGTCCCGAGACTTTCGTTATTGTCAAGGTGGAAGATGCAATCAAAGCCAGGACAAAGGCTACTCGAAACGATAAATGGCTGGATGAATCTTTCTCTATTGATATTGATAAGGCAAATGAGATCGAACTGACTGTTTACGACAAGTCTGGAGACCGCCCAACACCTATTGGCATGCTCTGGGTGCGCATCTCCGATATCGCAGAGGAGATGCGTCGCAAGAAGATCGAGACTGAGCTAAATGCCTCCGGATGGGTTTCGGCGGACAAAATGGATGGGTCGGGCACTCCCCGATCTGATCACCACCCAGGATCTCAGGGCTCCTCACATGGTGGACCGGGTGGTGCCAACTTCGGTACAATGGCGCCTCCTGGTGGTAATCCACATGGCGACAACCCGAATGCGCCTCCGACAGTGATGATTGATTCATGGTTTGCTTTAGAGCCATTTGGTCGTATCCAACTCCAGATGAGCTTCGGTATGATATTGATAGTGCAAACTTGAAACCCTTGAATGATTTGCTAATTCTTGATATAGCCAAGCAACTGAAGGATCGTCGTCCATTCGACATTGGTCTCAATCGACAGGGTGCTGTTCGGCAGAAGAAGGAAGAGGTCCACGAAAAGCAGGGTCACAAGTTCGTCACCCAGCAGTTCTACAACATCATGCGCTGTGCGCTGTGTGGAGATTTCCTCAAGTACGCCGCGGGTATGCAATGCGCAGACTGCAAGTATACTTGCCATCGTAAATGCTACCCGAAGGTTGTTACCAAGTGTATCAGCAAAGCAAACTACGAGACCGATCCCGACGAGGAAAAGATCAACCATCGGATTCCCCATCGTTTCGAAGGCTTCTCCAACCTTTCTGCCAATTGGTGTTGTCACTGCGGTTACTTGCTGCCGTTTGGACGCAAGAATGCCAAGCGTTGTACCGGTAAGCTAATGATTCTTGTTTCCAACGCCGTTATCCAAAACCCCATACTAATTTCTTATCTGTGCTTCGTAGAATGTGCGCTTACTTGCCACGCTCAATGCACACATCTTGTGCCTGATTTCTGTGGCATGTCGATGGAAGCCGCAAACCAGATCATAGACGCTCAGATTCGCGCAAAGCATCACAACAAATCTACATCTGTCAGTTCTGGTCTCAGCGGTCGTACCCTTCGACCAGGCGGTCCGCCGCAACCCCCTCCTGACAATACCGCCCTTTCCTACCCCCACAAACCCACCAACGGCCCCTACGGGGCGCTTCCTAGACTGCCCTCAGCCGAAGCGGTAAGCGCTGCGACTAACTCTTATATGACTCCACAGTCACCAATAGCTGCTATCCAAACCGGTCGTCAACCGTTGTCACCGAAAACGCCCCCCGCTGCGTCTACTGCACAGGCTGCGGCGACCGTTGCGACAGGACGAACCCCTGTGCAACCCCCAAGTATGTCTCCTCGTCGCCTATCATTTGATACAAATTTTTTGACTGAGTCGATGATTTAGCGGAAGCGGCTCGCCCTCCAGTGCAGCCACAACAACCTCCATCACATGCCCACTATGACCCAGGCTCCTATGTTAACTTCCAGCAACCGCCTCCGGTTCAGCAGATTCAGAAGCCCAGTGGGCCCGCTCCCTACCCCATGCCCCCGCCCCAGCAACAGGTGCAGGCTATGCCACCTCAGATAGCCCCGCCGCACAAGGAGCCAGAATCACCCGTCGTCCAGTCCAAGGCTCGTATTGGATTGGATCATTTTAACTTCCTTGCCGTGCTTGGTAAGGGTAACTTCGGAAAGGTCATGCTGGCTGAAACAAAGAGCACTCGGAAGTTGTATGCCATTAAGGTGCTGAAGAAAGAGTTCATCATCGAGAACGACGAGGTGGAGAGCACCAAATCTGAGAAGCGTGTCTTCTTGATTGCCAATAAGGAGCGACACCCTTTCCTCTTGAATCTGCACGCTTGTTTCCAAACGGAGACTCGTGTATACTTTGTTATGGAGTATATCAGTGGTGGTGATCTGATGCTTCACATTCAGCGTGGTCAATTCGGATTGAAGCGGGCACAGTATGTGTTTCCCGGTCAAATTTCCGTTACTGCACGATATATTGACTCTCCGTAATTAGGTTCTATGCTGCGGAGGTCTGCCTGGCTCTCAAGTACTTCCACGAGAATGGCGTCATTTACCGTGATTTGAAGCTGGACAACATTTTGCTCACCCTTGATGGCCACATCAAGATTGGTGATTACGGTCTTTGCAAGGAGAACATGTGGTACGGCTGCACCACTAGTACCTTCTGTGGTACTCCTGAGTTCATGGCTCCCGAGGTTCGTAGTTACCCACAAATCATTCTGCAATCAAGATGCTAACATAGACGCCCCAGATTTTGCTGGACAAGAAGTATGGTCGCGCTGTGGATTGGTGGGCATTTGGTGTCCTCATCTACCAGATGCTCCTGCAACAGTCTCCCTTCCGTGGTGAAGACGAGGACGAAATCTACGATGCCATTCTCGCAGATGAGCCCCTCTACCCCATTCACATGCCTCGTGATTCCGTCTCAATCCTGCAGAAGTTGCTGACCCGTGAGCCCGAGCTGCGTCTGGGCTCCGGCCCCACTGATGCTCAAGAGGTCATGTCGCACGCCTTCTTCCGGAACGTTAACTGGGATGATATCTATCACAAGCGGGTTCCTCCTCCCTTCATCCCTACCATCAGCAGCCCCACGGACACCAGCAACTTCGACCAGGAGTTCACCAGCGTGACTCCCGTCCTGACACCCGTGCAGTCCGTGCTGTCACAGGCTATGCAGGAAGAGTTCCGCGGCTTTTCCTACACCGCCGACTTTGCTTGATTGCGTGTGTTGTTGAAAACCGCCATGTTATCTTTCCGCCCGAGCACCTGTTCATCCACTCGGCAATGAGTCGATTCGACGGGACCTGACAGCGTCACGTCCGGATCCACACTGCCGCGTGCGAGGTAATCCACTTCGTAATTCCGCGCTGAATAACTCTATTTCTCTTCGAATCGCCCTGCTCTACATACCCATCGCAGTTGTTACCCATCGCAGTTGTGTTTGGTTTAGCGATCGGCGTAGACGCCGACTCTAACCGTTACCCTTAAGCATTAAGCATGCTTCGTTTGCTGAATGATATGAGTAATGGAGCAACGCTGTTCTTTTTCTGTTGCTGTGTTTATCATCTGTTTATCTAAATTGCTTGTTCTTTTGTTTCTTGATTTATCTCTCTATCCCTATCCGGCGAATCATGTTCTCGTTAATTTCTTCGTTCCCAGCGCCGGATCCACGACTGTTCTGCGCCATGCTGGGTTTGTCACCAAGGAGGAGGTCCGGGGTGGTGACTTGGATGACTCTCGAGCAACTGTCAGTCACCGAGATGAATCCACTAAATGGCTGGTTACGAGTGGCATGAACGAATAGGCATGTGGTGCACTTTCAACCCAAAAAAGTCGAGATGATGATGACGATGTCGTTGCATGAGTGGGTCTGAGGATTGGCGTAACTTCATCTACTATTTCTCTTCGTTTCTTCGTTATTTTCTCCTGTTTTCTTTCGTCCAAGGATGCCAGCGCATGTGTTGCCGGGTCTGGGGCTGCGCTCCTCTTGAATGGTTCTGCCCTCATGTTGTTGGATGAGTATCTGATTCCCATAGCTCTGTGAGCAAGAGATGCAAATACGAACTAATACATCCTGTTCTTTTTATGTTAAATTGTGGGACTTGTGGTCGTATATCCAGAAAAAGTCACGTATTCAGAGCAAATAATTGTATTATGGTGAAGTATACATCTTTGTTCCATGAGCTTTGCAAAACGAAAACCAAATCTAGGCAGTAAGTTGATCCACGAAGAGTCACTGCTTCTTTCATGAATTTTATCTCATTTTTTTGTCCAGCCTTCCCATACCATATTCCCAGAAGCTATTTTAGGCTTCTCCTGTTTCTTTGTTTCCGCCATCCAACCCTTTCTTTCACCCCCTCGCCCAATCACAAATTCCGGCCATCCTTCAGGCCCACGCTTCCATCCTCTCGAGTTTCGATGAATTGGACTCGAGGTTGGCTCGAAAACTGTCGAGTCTCAAGATCAAGGTTCATTCTTCTCATTGCTTCCACCATGTAACTGACGGGCTTCTTTGTTCATTCAACCTTCTCTGTTTCCATAGTCACTTCTTTCGTCTATAAGCACACCCCAGGTCAATCACGTTCACGTTCACTGTCAATGCTTTTCTTTTCAACTCCATACACCACACTCTCTTTTGAGCGCAATCTGATTCCAACTTGCCGCCAACTTCCTCGAGGCTGAGCTCGACCTTCTCGCCCTCATCAGCATTTTGCGCACCGTCTGGCAGATACTGTCTAGACACACTCTCTCGCCATATCGCCTTGTGCCTGAACTTTTGCTCCCTATTCTTTGCTCTTCTATCTAGTCTTTGATCAATGGACCACAAGCGCAAGGCTCTGAACGACGACCTACCCAGTCCGAATGGGATATCACGAAAAATATGGGTGATGTCAACAGATCCCCCCCTTCCACCTCCAGCTACTCCACATGACGATTATTCGCCGCGAGATACGACTGGATGTCCAGCCTGGTTTGGCAGCACGGCAAATAAAGGCGAAACGGAATTTCCCGAAGCGAAGCGAATAAAAAACGAGAACTATACATCCCGTCACGAAGTTGCAATCCCCGACGAAAGCGACAGCGAACTCCACTCTGCCACGCCCTTAGACTCCTCTCCCACCCGGAGCGAAGACGAATATTCCGAGCCCGAGTCATACCCTAAGCCCCAAGCACTATTTCCACCCCCGATGCTCTTCCCCGTCGATTTCCCGAATTCCGAGCGCGCGTCGAAGAGACGAACGAAGAGGAAGCGGGCTCGAGATTCGGACGACGAAGACCAGAATTATGTCGATGGTCCGAACAGCGATGTTGATGAATACGATTTTGATGCGCCGGGCGTTATTGAAAGAGCGGAGCGCGACGATGTCGTTTTCATTCTGAGCAGAGAGAAAGCAAAGCGCATGGCGCAGGCTGTCAAGGTACCCGAGGATACGAAGATGGGCAACGAAGAGAAGAGTCTATATCTTGATCTCGCCACCCGTGGCTGTTATCCAGTGCTGCCATCGGATTGGAAGAAGGACTTTGCGACGCTTCCGGAATCTCTTTTTCCAACTGGAGACGAAGAAATCGACGAAAGCAATTTTCCCTTTGCGGTACAAAAGGGATCGAATTTCTACGCTATTACAGCCTTGCACGAGATTCTCAAGGTACCCGGCCGTGTACGAGATTGCAGATTGTTGACGGTACGTCCACAAGACGTTGTGAAAAGGGCTATTCGGAGGTACTTGCGCTGGGCCATGACCGACGCCGGCCTGAAGAAGAAGTGCAAGACCACGGCCGTTTACAAGATTGTCGTCCAGGGACAAAAAGAAAGTACTCTACAGGTGGTTCAGAGAGTAATTGCCAGGCTTGAGCGTCTTGCCAAGAAACACCAAGACATGTACAATGGTACTAAAGATCCTTACTGGCCGACTTTGGTTGCGTTCTGTCTGTGTGGTCCCATCGTCACTATCCTCTCTGTGGATACGGATCCGGGATCTGCCACCTGGGTGGAGGAAAATTCTAATTATCATGCCAAGTACATGGGTCAGTTTGACATGTCAGAGGACGATCAAGATGTCTGGAATTCGCTTGCGCTGGCAATTGCCGTCATTCATATAAGGCGGACTATGGCACGGCTTGCTGATCAATATCCCAACAAGGATGGGGTTGCTCAGAGGCGACGACAGGGGGACTCTACGGATGACGAGGATTTGTGAATTATTGCTTGGTTGTCTACTGTTGGAAGGTCGCTGTATCCTTCAGTTGTTATGTTTGATATCTGGGAATAAGATCTTGTCGTGTCTTTTCGGCGTGCTCACTTAATCTGATTTCTTCATTTGACTCGGCATGTCTAAATAGGACTGCCTAGGTTTGCATTTACTGCTTGCATGGTCTTCTGATAGGTAAGCGTGGCAAGAAAGTTGTATGACACTTATTTGCATGTTGTCTATTATCATGGTGTTGGTCTTCATGTCGGCACTAGGGAATCGAGAGGAAGTAAATTTGCTGTTTGATTGGAAAATACTTGAACTCCCTTTATTTAATGGGTGTCTTGAACAACGAAATAGCGAAAGACAATGGTATGAACAAGCTCTTTCCGCTAGGATTGGTTAACTGCTCAATGGTTGAGGGTAGAATCAACGTAAAATATATCTCGGGAGTATGTGCGCGGGTCCTCAGGAAAAAAAATCGGCACAGTATTAAACCAGTCATCAAATACACCAGGTCTTGTTCATCTATTTGTTCTTGTCAAAAAATTCCTACCAAAATAGTGCCCAGAGATGAAAGCACATTTTCGATCAATACAGTATCTTGATGCAGGTCACATGACAGACCCGCTGTTGACGCTTTTCCCGACTCACGATCCAGGAGATAGATACATCCACATCCAGGGATTGTGCGATGGATGCAGCCGAAGATCGCGACTTGAAGCTCCAGCGGGCTTCAAGTGACCTGGTAACGGAGTTCTCTGCCAAGCTGCCAGCGCTGCTCTGGAGGTCTGAACCTGGAACCCCTCTCCGCACCCCACGCAAGTGGGCACAAGTATCCAAGACAGAGAAGCTCGTCGCCCTCGTAAGGCCGCACATATACCCAGACCTATCTGATCAACTCGGAGTCTTGTAGCTAACGGGATTTTGACAGCTTGAACCATTTCAAGAATGGCCTCAGCTTCTGGATCCGCATCTGCAGAAGCTGCTTCCGACATTAGTGGATGCTTTCCTGGCGTATCTAGTGAAGTATCACGGGCAGTATGACACTCAGCCCACAAAGTCTTCCTCCAAAGTTGCTCTTTATCCCATACCAAGAGCTATTTGCAGACTCCTATACACTTTCTGCAAAGTCCGTGGCGTCAAGGTCATCAGTCGTTTTTTGAATAATGAGCCGAAGTACCTGGATTCCATGTTGCGAGCCTTCATCGAATGGGATGCATTAGGCCACACATCCTCTACCGAGGATCTTGCGGGACCCGAGACACAGCAAATGCAGTGGGAAGAGCGTTATGTGATGCTGGTCTGGCTGTCACATCTTCTTCTGGCGCCCTTTGACCTAGCCTCGTTGTCATCTGATGACATCCCCGTTCCGAATGATAACTTGAAACAGCTGGGTGAGATTCTCTCTCACACTCCCACAGTTGCACGATCCCTGCTCTCGCTGGCACTTCATTATATCAACGCTTCTGGCAAGGAGCGCGAGGCAGCTACTGCGCTTCTAGCACGGCTCGTCTTGCGTGGAGACATGCAAGCCCTCGGCCTCTTAACGGGCCTGTCGAGCTGGGCTTTTGCTACTATTAATCCTCCACAGAGTGTAGACGGACCTTCCGTCTACTCATGTATTGGAATTCTCTCTTTCATTGCTCGTTTAGCGGGATCCGGCCACGTCGAGGATTTTGCGCCCTTGCTGAAAACCGTGTTCGATAAGACTTTGGAAATTGTGCAGGGAAACTCGGAGGTCTCTGCAACGATCCAATCCTCTGCCTTGGCTAGGAAAACCGTCGTTAAAATTCTTCGCAACATAACAGTTATGGCTTTGTCTCTGAGCGAGAGAGAAGACAACTGTATTACGGATGACCAGTTGTCTAGCATCCTCGAAGAGGCAATTGATCATTTCCTGGTTGCACTGGCAGATAAAGACACTCCGGTGCGCTTCGCTGCAAGCAAAGCACTCAGTGTCATCACCTTGAAGCTTGACCCGGAGATGGGTGCAGAAATTATCGAAGCAGTTATAGGGTCATTGGGAGAGAACATACTTTTTGAAAGAGATGATGGTGCCTTGATAACGCCATTCGAAGCACGAATTGCTGGGATTCAGCTGCTCAAGCGTAACCTAAGCGGTGTTGATGCCCAGCGGTGGCAGGGTCTAATGCTCACACTCTCTCATTTGCTGTTCCGTCGTGCACCTCCGACCCAGCAATTGCCTGAAATTCTCCAATCACTTGTCTCGGGCCTTGACTTTGAGCAAAGATCATCGACTGGTAGCTCTGTGGGAACGGGCGTTCGTGACGCTGCCTGTTTCGGCATTTGGGCACTTTCTCGAAAATATGCAACGGCAGAACTGCAGGCCTTGCAACGCCAGACCATTCCCTCAATCACTGGGATTACAGAGGTAGATGTCTTGCAGAAGCTTGCAGTTGAACTTGTCTGCTCAGCCTGCGTTGATCCCTCGGGAAATATTCGCCGTGGTGCCTCTGCTGCCCTGCAAGAGTTAATCGGTCGTCATCCGAACATGATCACTGAGGGAATCCCTCTCGTTCAAATTGTGGACTATCACGCGGTTTCGCGGCGGTCCCGTGCAATGATTGATGTGGCCAAGGCTACTGCGTCCTTGGACCCAATGTACTGGGGCCCGTTGATAGAAGTTCTGATGCAATGGCGGGGCATTGGCTCTCCAGATGCTGAGTCCAGGCGACAGGCTGCGCGCGCTATTGGTGTTCTGAGCACGCAGCAGAAGTTCAAGACCATTAAAGCGGTATTGGAAAGATTGTTTCGCAGGCTCCCGCGTATACCTCGAAGCGACGTCGAGTCCCGACATGGATGTTTCTTGTCAATCGCTGCCACGGTAGATGCTTACACTCAAGAATGGGAAACATCGCCAGATATGCGAGAGGCAGTGGAGGCAAAGGAGGTGTTATCCCAGGTCGCCAGGCTGTGGGATATCTTTGAATCGCCATCGAGTCCAACAGAAAGAGACTTGACTTCGCAAAATTCTCGTCCTGAGTTGACCTCCGAGGCATCTGCTTGTTTAATCTCGTCGCTCTCTCGCTCTACCAGATCTGTTGGACTGTCCCCTCCTTCCGAAGCGTTGCTCGACCGAATACTCCACATTCTTTCACTTTGCGTCTCTCGAAGTGATGACATATCCATTGAAAGCTCATCCACCGCCCTATCCACACTTTTCCCGCTCCTACCACCTTCGAAACAAGAAGAAACTGTACAGGCCTGGTTTTCTCATCTGCGTTCCTCGTCAAAGCTACCCAATGGCCGTGGTCAGATTCTCGCTCTCGGGGCGGTATACAAGAATCTTGAAGGGCGTGCAAACCTACAGGAAAGTATCCTCACAGAGTTGCTTTGCTGTACAGCAAAAGAAGAACTCATTGAGAAACGAGTGGCTGCTGTGAGGTGTTTGTCAACGAGAATTTTGCCAGAGACATGTACGCTTTTCCACACTTGACATAACATCGGACAGATTTTGCTGACGGACACTTTAGCCACCGTGGATAAGATTGCAAATAATGTGTTGGATTTCCTAAACGATTATACCACGGATAGACGAGGTGATATCGGATCTCTCATCCGCGTTGAAGCAGTGCAGGCAGCAGGTATTCTCTTGAAGAGAGATTCACCATTGCCATCAAGCTCGCCTATAGTGCGTAGCTTGCTTGGATGCCTGTGTCGCCTGGCATGCGAGAAACTTGACAAGGTTCGGTTGCAAGCTTGGCTTTGCTTGCAACATTACTGGGAGACTATCTCTATCGACTTCCCTCCGTTGCAGCGGTAATAACATCCATCTCTTCCCCCCTGGTTACACATGGCTAATAGAAAGTAGTAAATACGAGCATTTCAGTCATATATCCTCACAAGGGTACTTTGACCAAATCCTGACTCTATACTCCATCGAGTGGCTGCGCGAACCGCTGCTCCAGGGCCTGGCTACCTCGTCATCTGCAGGTGCTGAAGGCCTGATTCGATCAATCCGTTCAGCTCTTATTCAATTCCTCACCGTGCGAGAACCCAGTCAGCGTCAGGCGGTCCTGGTCGACATCTTGCAGGATCTGTCTGCCGCTCTCAGTGCCAATCTTCCAGATGATCGTTATGCGATCCCCATTCTTGACCTTCTGTCGTTCTTTATTGATAGTTTTGTAGTCCCCAACCAAGGCGACTCGGACCCTGTCTTTCGGAGGGTGTTTGTCTTGGTGCAGAAAGCCCATTTCCGTTCATCCAATATCCAGCGCCTGGAGTCTGCCGTGAAGGTTTATGCAGCCTTGTCGAGGCTAGACTCCTTACGCAGTGATGTCTTGAAGAAGATGACTGGGTTATTGCTACATCCATTTCCGAGGGTATGTTTGCGTTGAACCGTTTCTAGATCAGTCCCGTTTCTAGATCAGTCTCACTAATCTGATCTATTTCTAGGTTCGAGCAAGCGCAGCGGATTATCTGTATGTGGTGGCCGAGTCGGAGATAGTCAAGTATGAGGACTGGTCCGCGCAGCCGAAGCAATTGAAGGAGAAAGTAGAGACACTCCGGACTGTTTTGGTTCCGACGAGCTAGGGCTCTAGAAAGGATAACAGCAATACAATGAGAGATTATTTTTGAATTTATGAGATTAGCATGAAAAAAAAAAGCACGCGAACGATAAGTAGGAATAATACTCAAGGAATATCGATGTGCTGACTGACCGGCGCAAAATGTGAAATCAAAAAAAGAAATGTGCATCATCCGTGAATCGAACACGGGCCTCGTCGATGGCAACGACGAATTCTACCACTAGACCAATGATGCTGGTTCATGTGAGAGGCAACCAGTTTTAGCTATATGACCCTGAATTACGACCCCCCCCCGAAATACATTCATCTCCGTCGAACTGGAATCAGACCTCGACCTCACTCATCCTCCAGAGCTCCAACAATCACGATCATGGCAGCCACGGGTCAATCCACGGGGAGTGTCCCCCCAAACTCCACGTTAGTCATATAATTCTCTGGTGCTCCCTCACTTGACCGCTAACCTGTCCTCACAGCGTCTACGTACGTCCTCCTGGACAGGGCCTCGTTCCTACCACGATCTCCAATCCGCGCGCAACCCACAGACTGACATATTCATTGCACTGAGAATAGGTTCGGAATCTAGAGGAGCGCATTAAGATTGAACAACTCAAAGTCGCCTTGGAGGAAATTTTCTCTGAGTTTGGGAATGTGGTTGAGATTGTCGCCAAAAAGAATCTCAAGGCCAAGGGGCAGGCATTCGTTGTCTTCGACAACGTTGAAGCCGCGACCCGCGCCATTGAGGACGTGAATGGCTTCGAGCTCTTCGACAAGCCCATGGTCTTGGACTATGCAAAGACTAAGAGTGACGCGACAGTCCTACGTGAGGGTGGTAACGACGAGCTGGAATCTCACAAACGGAGGCGTCTAGCTGAGAAAGGTGCGTGGCAGACTCTTTCTCCCTTTTTAAACTTTGACGCAGGATATATTCCCGGGAATTTAACCTTGCTAACTATACTGCCTTGTTTCCACAGAGCGTAAACAAGCCCACGAAGCCCTCGAGGCTCAGAAGAAACTCAAGCGTCCCGCCGCTCCGGCGGACAGCGCCCGCCCAGCCAAGACGACCAAGGGTGCCGGCCTCAAACCTACCACTGCTGCCGCAGCTGCAGTTGTGCCGGACGAGTACTTGCCTCCCAACAAGATTCTGTTCTTGCGCGATCTGCCAGACGATGCCAGCCAGGAGGGTCTTTCCGAAGTCTTTGGCCGTTTCGAAGGCTTCCAGGAAGTCAGATTGGTGCCCGGCCGCAAGGGTATTGCCTTCGTCGAGTACGAGACCGAGGCCGGTGCTATCAGTGCCAAGGAGGCTACTTCAGGTATGCCTATGGGCGACCAGAACAAGCCCATTCGCGTCACATACCAGAGACAGTAGTTGCTGCCACGATAGGCACATTGACGAAAATGTCCATGTTATTATTATTTTATTCGTTTCTATCTTTCTTCCGGCGTCTTGGAGGGTCAAATGGAGACTTCAGTCAATGTTTACTACTATGTACCTTTCAATACCATGGGGTTCGATTTTGCTGTGGCTACCTCAGAGTATATACCCAGGGAACGGAGTAGGTCAAATGGTATTTCCGGGAGATAAGCCGACTAGGTAAACAAGGCTTGCAAGTCACATATTGAAGGTTGAGAGTAACATGATACAGTGAACAAGAAAATGCAAGGGAACTAGTAGTCCGAGGTAAAACAAAACGAGAGATAAAGCACCTAGAAAATGACATCAGTATCCTCCTGCTCGCCTAGGACATCGGCAGCTTCGGGAGCAGCCTCGGGCTCCGTAGCAATAACGGCAACCGCTGCTTCCTCTGCCTCTGCCTTTTTCCGGGCTGCAAGAATCTCGGCATCAGCGGCAGCAGTGTCTCGCTGCTTCTTGCCGGAGACCTTCTTGAGGCGGTAGAACTCCTCTCGATCAAGTTCGTCGAGCTCGGAGTTGATGTCTGTATTACTTGTGAGTTTCTAACAGGCAATCCTCAAGCAGAAAGAGAGTACAAACATTTGATAGTGTTTTCGGTACGAGGAATGATGACGTGCTCGCTATAACTTGTTAGTTTTGGACAAGAATGTCATCATTTGGATGACTTACATCGCGTTTACTATTTTGATGATATGTTAGTAGGTGTACTGTACTGTACCAAACAACTGTTTTAGGATTTCCTGCTTACCTCTTCGGTTGACGACCTTGATAACCTCATCGAGAATCAAGAATGCAGTCTAATTTTGTTAGCTAGGGCTTGCAACTCAGCCTCTCAGCTCCCATACCTGTAGACTGGCCAGCTCCACCAATGTCTCCACGGCCCGCGCGTATGTCTCTCGGCATCGCTGGATTTGCTGTCCTCCCTTGCCAAGACCAGTCAAGGCAAAGTCATTAACGCCCTCCTGGGTGTAGCTCTCGAATTGCGGTAGGAACACTCCGGAGACGTTCTCTTGCTTGGCTCGGACACGGAATCGAGCCTGCTTGGCCGACTCCTGAACCTGGTATCCAATATCTCCACCAACTGCATAGCTGACTTCGGCAAGCGAGAAGGCAGCAATCTGCATCACCCGGCCCATCTTTCGTTTGGCCTCATCGATACGTCTTGTAATTTCTGCCCGCTGGAATTAGCCTCCGCGGGGTGTGGGGGGAATGCGGAGGACGGAGTGATAGTGTATAGTCATACCTCGGAAACGCCTAGAGAAGGACAAACAATATAAGCTGAGGTTGAAGATCAATTAGGACCATTTACATACTTTGTCAAAGCTTCACTCTTGCGCTTAAGCAAGCTATGGCCCGTCTCTGCCCCCTTCAGCTTGCTCTTCATCAACCCCAGCGACTGGCGAGTCGGGAAGACTGGTTCTCGGCCCTAATAGTCGTATCGGGTTAATCACAGAGCTAGAAAAAGGTAACAAGAATACGCACTACTGCACCCGACATGATGACAGCTTGGAATTCCCGATGTTGGCGATCAGCGAGGAAGCAGCCACATTGATATGACGCCGCGCCGATAACTAAAGCTCCACCGCCCACTCGATGCGGTTCCTACCACGTGACTAGCATACGACGATTGCCGCAGTTTCAACTTTCAAACACACGCGCCGACTCGCTTCCTTCGCCCCCGCCTTCCTCCCATGCTGGCCTTTTGCTTTGTGTGATCGGATCCCGCTCAACGGAGTGGCGCAATGCCAGGGACGCTTTTGCCCCCGAGATCACACCGGCAGCACGCACAGATGGATCGAACATCTGCGTCCCGGCCGGACTTCTACCTGATTGTATGTACCTACTGGAAATACCGCTAGACTGTGATGCTAACTGAGATCTTTGGCAGACCGATCAGGATACGGTTTACGAACAAGACCTGCTGCGCGATGCTGGTAGTGTCAAGCCATGGCTTGCCTATATCGAGTTCAAGCAGCAAAATGGCACTCTTTACGAACAAGCCTTTGTACGTCGGCACCCCTCCCTTTGTCTTGCAGTCTCCAAACTGTATCTAACATTCTTTCTTGGGTTTCAGGTTATGGAGCGCGCCTGTCGAAAGTTGCCGCGGTCATATAAGCTATGGAAAATGGTGAGGCAATCTTTTCCTTTCAATGTGAATAAGGAGGATGATTGAACTGACTTGCATTCACTGTAGTACTTGGAATTCCGAATGAAGCATCTAAAGGGCAGGAATCCCACTGTCTACCGCGCCGAGTACGTCAAGGTCAATGCTCTTTTCGAACGAGCTTTAGTCCTCTTGAACAAGATGCCTCGCATCTGGGAGATGTACTTGTCGTTTTTGCTCCTTCAACCCTTGGTGACACAGACCCGGCGAACATTTGATCGTGCCCTTCGTGCACTTCCGGTCACCCAACACAACCGAATCTGGAGACTTTTCAAGGGCTTCGCGCGATCTGCTTCAGGACCAACTGCTGTAAAGATCTGGGCTCGGTACATGCAGATTCATCCGGAGAATGCGGAAGAGTACATTGAAATCCTGGTCGAGATGGGCCAATACACAGAGGCTGTAAAAGTGTTTATGGAAATCTTGGACAACCAGCGATTCCAATCTAAGAATGGCAAGAGCACTTTCCAGCTCTGGACCGAAATGGTCGACCTCTTGGTCTCCAAGGCCAAGAAGATTGAGACCGGCCCTCAAGTGGGAATCGACGTCGATGCCATTCTCCGCAGCGGAATCGAGCGATTCGCGGACCAGCGAGGAAAACTTTGGGCTGGCCTTGCTACGTATTGGATCACAAAGGGTAGCTTTGAGAAAGCACGAGATGTGTTTGAAGAAGGAATTACTACCGTCATGACCGTACGGGATTTCACGCTCATCTTTGACTCGTATGTTGAGTTTGAGGAGTCCATAATCGGCAATCTGATGGAGGCCGCAGCTGTCCGTTCAGAGAAGGGCAAGCTTGATGAAGAGGCTGACTTTGATCTGGACCTTCGCATGCTGCGATTTGAACAATTGATGGACCGACGGCCGTTCCTGGTCAATGACGTTCTGTTACGACAAAACCCGCACAATGTCATTGAATGGGAGAAGAGGGTGGCCTTGTGGGGTGACAATAAGGGGGAAGCTGTCAACACCTACACAGCTGCCATTGCGGCAATCAACCCCAAGAAAGCACATGGAAAGTTCTCCGAGTTGTGGGTCAACTATGCCAAACTTTATGAGGATGGTGGCGATCTAGAGACCGCGAGAGTCATTTTCGATAAGGCTGTAAAGGTCCCCTTCAAATCTGTCGCTGAGCTTGCCGAGACCTGGTGTGAATGGGCGGAAATGGAACTTCGCTCGGAGAACTTTGACCGGGCCGTTGATATCATGGCAAAGGCGACACAGGCACCTAAGAAGTCTACCGTGGACTATTTCGATGAAAGCTTATCCCCGCAACAAAGAGTGCACAAGAGTTGGAAGCTGTGGAGTTTCTATGTTGATCTCGTCGAGAGTGTGTCCTCGCTGGAAGAGACCAGGAAAGTCTACGAGCGGATTTTCGAACTGCGTATCGCGACACCCCAGACCGTTGTCAACTACGCAAACCTCTTGGAAGAAAACAGTTACTTCGAAGATTCTTTCAAGGTGTACGAGCGTGGCTTGGATCTCTTCAGCTATCCGGTGGCCTTTGAGCTTTGGAATCTATACTTGACCAAGGCCGTGGACCGCAAGATTGGTATTGAAAGACTTCGAGATCTCTTTGAGCAAGCTCTGGATGGATGTCCGCCAAAATTCGCCAAGCCGCTGTACTTGATGTATGGCAATTTGGAAGAAGAGCGAGGCCTTGCCCGACATGCGATGCGCATCTATGAACGTGCGACTCGCGAGGTTTCTGACGAGGACCGATTCGAGATGTTCGAGTTCTACATCACCAAGTCAGCCTCCAACTTCGGACTTACCTCTACGAGACCGATCTATGAGCGGGCTATCGCGGCTCTGCCAGACCAAGAGGCCAAGGAGATGTGCCTCAAGTTTGCTGAGATGGAACGCCGGCTGGGTGAGATTGACCGGGCGCGTGCGATCTATGGACATGCATCCCAATTCTGCGATCCTCGGACCAATGCGCCCTTCTGGCAGAAGTGGGAGGCGTTCGAAGTGCAACATGGAAACGAAGACACGTTCAAGGAGATGCTCCGCATCAAGAGAAGTGTCCAGGCTCAATACAAGTATGATCTATCCATTGACCCCACCTTGTTTCTAACTTAAGTCACTGACCTATCTCCAGCACCGACGTCAATTTCATCGCCTCGCAGGCTATCGCCCGCAGTCAGCAGCGCCTCCAGGATGGTCTACAGGGCGAGGGCGAGGGCGAGGCTGCCGAGCGTGCCGATGCCATGGCTGCATTGGAGCGCGAGGCTCGTGCCCCAGTGGGCTTCGTTGCCGCCAGCACTGGACCGGAGGGGGGCAATCGGCCTCCCCCTGCAGGCCAAGAACAACCTGCTGCACCCGCCAACCCGGATGCCATCGACCTAGACGACGATATGGACGAATAAGAGACCCAAATGGGGGTTTCGAAACTGGGCCATGGGAAACCACAACTACCAGTCTGGACGCTGAATCCTTTCAATTGCCATCATCGACCCCTGTCACTAGAATTCCTTTCTTTCTTCTCTCGTATAAGTACCATTGCAACGGATGTCACTCCCATTTCCTTTTTATCCATTGGTGTTGTGCGCCACTTTTTATTTCTTGCGTCCCAAGGAGTTTGTCTGCTCTTGTGCCGACTCGAGCGTCATGCTCGATAATGAATGTTCATTACTTCGTTGCTCACTTTCCACTAGCAGTCTCATCGCTTGCGATACCTGCCCCGCTAAGGCATCTTTCTTGTATAGAGTACCAATTCAGGATTGTATTTCTTCTTTTCATACTGGTGATTTGCAGTTCTCCAGTTCTGTTCCTCTTCTGAATTGTAATTAATTGTAGTACAAATTAGTCTAATAATAACCCTATTGCAATCTCCGTAATTCTTCTTTCCAACATGCAGAATTCCAACATGCAGAAGTATTCGAGGAGGAACATTTTCTTTCCCAAGGGCACGGCCTGCACATTTATTGATCGCTCTTTAGTCTCCGACTGGAGCGTGCCCTTTAGACCGATGGAGCGTGGACGGAAAGATGGGGAAACATCGGGCCAACCATATGGCTCGTTGTTAAGAAAAAGAAATAGATCTTGATAGGTCGAAGATATCTGAGAATACGCGATCGAGTGGTCGGTGAATTGTGCCGTCTCAAATGCAAAACAACATGTAACCTTCCAAGGTTGGAAAGCAATAACATGTATAATTCCAGGGGCCTTATGTCTACGCTTTCTCAGTCTAAGCCTCGGGTATTGCTTGTTAGATCCCCCACCTGATGCACCATTTTGGCTCTTAAATTGTCTCTTTGTTCGCTTTGTTTCCCATTTCCCTCTCTGTGCCTGCCATCTCAGCAGTTGAGAAGAGACTGTTGGTGCATTCCAACCATTTCACGCTGATGTCATGATGAGGTACGGAGACTGGTTCCGTAGTAAAGAACGGATTGGAAAGTCTAGGCGATAGGTTTTATTCATAGTACATATAAAGAGGTTTGAATGGTACATTCATTGTACATCGCTACAATGCACATGCACATATTGTGGTCAAGGCGTTTGAGAACTACATTCAGTCAAAGTAAACAAACACTCTAGCTTCAATACTCTCCCGCAATTGTGTCTCATTAGTATTGCGAGCGTCGTAGAACGCTGTATGGGGAACTCCTGATTCAATAAGTTTCAGTCTCCGAATCCGGGGAAATGAATCTCTAGGCGATAGGGTAAAATTTGTCATACCTGCTCGGTTCTCTTCTTAGGAATCTGCCTGTACGAAGGCGATTACCTCGTCGGCCTGCAACCCATGCCAATAGTACCATTTGGGACTACCGTCACAGTATATGCGAGTATTTTCGTTAAGGTAGTTACTAGTAACAATGTCCATTGCAGTGGCCTGGGATTCATAGTCCACGGTACTGCGGTCGCAAACCGGCAGAGGAAAATCGTATACTGGTCCTCTTATTGGCTTCCAGAGGCTGATGAGATGGAGAGTAAGCTTTGCGGTGCATTATTTCTGGGAGTCAAGGCAGATGTACTTTACTACCACGAATCTTGAATAACTCTTGGGGGAAATGTTAAAATGCTGAATGCTGCACTTCGCAGCCGAGGAGGCCGTCATATTTGAGCATATGAATTCAAAAATAGGCCCAGTATACACGTAGATGAAGTCTAAATGTAAAAATTTTATATTAAAGATCATCAGCACGTACCAATGTGCACGTAATCGCTCGGTTGATTTGTGTTAAGCTCGTGTCGTTCTAAGCTCTTAGATAGCCAGAGAGGGTGACGTTTGCGAACCTTGTTCCCGTAGGTCAGTATTCCGAAGTGTTGAATCTTCAAACTTTTGCTCACTGCGTGCTCTAAGACTTCAATTCGCGCAGCATTTAGGAACAAATGCCGGGCAGCTGATTTGTATTTCGGGTATAAGACTTCCTCTACTTTCCTATCGTCGCAATACTCCTCAGGTGTCAAAGAGCAATCAAGGTGTAGCTGAGTAAATCCCTTCTGAAGGAACATCTCTCTCGACGGAATCTGCAAATTCCGAGCATTACGGATGTGAACAATTCGATCAACGGTGGATGTGTTTGTTGGAGGAACATCAGACTCGTAATTGAAGTGCAAATAATATGGCTTCACTAACCAGTGCTACTCGTCTCTCGCAAGATACTGGATCTTCGCTTTGAACGAGTCATCACGGTCAACGATAGACGTTACTGCCGCATTAAGCTCAGCATACTGTGGCATTCCTTCAAAGATAGTAATATCCTTTCCAATATTCCTTAGAAAGCTAAGGGCGATTCAAGAGGTACTATATAAGCAGATTAAATTATTTATAACTTGTGGCAAAATCCGGTCACTGATTTTTGAAGCTAAGGCCGGGCTTACGCGTATTAGAAGTCGAACGGAGAAAACACAACGCCGAGCTAAAGGAATTTCAAGGCGAAGAGGTGTTTTGGGTAGATTTCCCATTTGCTACCCAGCATTGTCGTATATTATAGCAGATTATTGCGCATTGTTGCGCATCATGGCAATTTCCCGCGCTCCCTTCCCTATTAAGAATCTGATCCATTAGATATACTTAGGGGCCAGAATGATCTATCTGAGTACTTTATATAAGACATCAAGTAAGATAAGAGCGTGATCCACGATATCCCACTAGTCCCCACTCGGTCCATCCTTGCCTTTGACTTTGCAGACGATTACTTTAGATGTCGTCCGTAGTACGATAAATAAGGAGAGAGAGAGTCCTCATCCTGCGCATATAGTGCTAAAGTCTTTAACTCCGCGTTATTAGTCGCTATATGTATTTCCTAATTAAGCTTTCAATGCCCCATAAGCTATGCTGTAATTAGCTAGATACTTATCTCCTCAAATTTGGAATCTTGGAACACAACGAAGCGGGGAAGGTTACGTACGGGAATATCCGTAGCGGCACCAAATTCGATTGACTTAAAAGTGAAGTGTGACAATTGGATAAGGGTCGACGCATAGATGGCCTTGGAAGGCTTGATTACACACTAATGCACTGTAACCCGAATCCATGGCGTTAGACCAGGAACATCATCCGTCCAATCATACTTAGAATTTTCCCAAGGTACACATGCATTCGTTGACTTGAGAAGAACCGGAAGGCCTCGTTGCAGACACCGAAGATCAAACATGCATATTATCTACACTTCAAGCAGCGCGTGTAAGCCGTGCTAGGCTAGGATGCTATCCTTCGAACTGTCCAGAACAGGAATGAATCGGGGCAAAGCATTTAACTAAGATACCGGGAACTGAGGTCGCTCAGGTTCCAGGGCTTCTGGAAGATGCCTATCCAAGTTTTTGAACGTCCCGCTTCAACATAGCGCTGCTACTAGAGATAATATCACGAATGTAGAAGAACAAATAGCCGACGAGCAAACATTTGAAGCGGATTTCTCCAGTAGTAGTGGACCATATCAACGCCACAGACTTCTTCTACGTGATGAGAACACAAGAAAGGTTGATAGACTCCGGAGTAACACAAATGTCTCTTTGAAAACCACTTAGAGCTCGACTTGCTCGGTTTTTTTGCGTTCAATGGATGTTGTTCGTAATCCTTATCCTTGCCTGTGAGGCAACATAGGTTACCGGGGGCTAGGCGCGTGAAAATGACCCTCCGTCGTTTGAATTCTCGTCCGTACAATTGTGACAGTAGTTCAAATTTTCGGACCTATATCGTAATCACCTTTGAGGATGGACCGTGTGGACTTTCTGTCATCGATCTATAACGAGACATTCATTGCATGACTGAAACAGGGCCACCCCCGAGAGCGGCCGAGGAAATATTCCAAATCATACAGTAGAAAGCCAGGTTGAGGAATGTGCAGCTGCACCTGATTGACACCACATTGGCTTGTGCTGTGTGTACACTACGGCTTGTCCACTTCGCAATGCTCACTGGGCATTTAAGGTCCGGAGGGCACTCCGGCGGGCCTCCGCTGTGGAGACCAAACCCTTGAGGATGCATAAGAGGCTTGATCCAATGATATAGCGACAATGTGTATTCGAATAATTCATTGTCACAATGCTTACGACTCCGTTTGACTAGTGTGCCAGACCCCTGGCTGTAGTTATGAGACAACGCATAGAGTGCGTACGCCGTACGCACACCAGTTTGCTACATATCATAATCTGGATTTCGCCTGACAAGATATTCTTAGCGAAATCTACCTACTCTGTTTTTTTTCTGAGGTTTCATGGGATGAAGATCCGTTGATTGAATGTCCGAGGTTCCAAGGTTGGAAAATTGCTCTTTCCCACCCGGGCGGTGGGGTTGCGACCTGAATTGTAAATTGCATGCCATAGGCTAAACCTGACTACTACTCCTGTAGCTTGATAGCCGGACCTAATTTGTGGGGTGTCGCGACGGAGGCCAGGTTATGTTAGTTTATTAAATCGTAGCCTCAGACTAGGTGGTCACAACGACGAAAGGCGTCCCACCCGTTCTTATTCCGGCCCGTGAACCACAGAGGTCGCAGAACACTCTTACTCAGACTCCTGCCCGCCAGTATGCAGTACAGTACATAATAGAATTTAGAGTGAAGCTTATGTATTCCAGCTCTCATTACCAATAACCATAATGGAGCCTTGAAGCTACCAATCTATGATAAACCAATTATTGACGTAACGATATTGAAAAGAAAGATCTATACCACATACGAGAATCTGTTCTCATTTCCAACAGTCTCCCAATTTGCGTCTTACCTAGGGCGAGGAGGACGAGGACGAGGAAGAAGGGGACTTGGAGGAGGGAATGTCCCACCAGCAGGATACCCGCCAGGAGGAGGAGCATAGGATGGGGAACTTGAAAGTGGTTCACTTGTCGTTGTCATCGATAACTCCAGCTTTGTCAGCACATCTAAGTTGTTCTTTGTGTTTTAAATTTCTCCGTGATCCTTTTAAGTCTCAGAATCATGCTCCCATTGATTATGAACTTGAGCCTAGTAAAAGTAAAAATCCACCACACGCGCGCTATCTACACAGGAAGATTAGAAACAATAAATGAAATCACAGGTAAAGGGGGGCATTTTGCAAAAAGGGATCATCGTCCCACCGCTATCTATATATGGATGCACAAAATGGGTTGAAAAGAGGATAGTATCAGAACCGTAACACCACGATTCATACGGAAAACCGAAAATTCGTTTTGCCTATTATGAGGCAACTTGCTCGGAAGCAGAGCCAGCTGGAGTGCCTTCCGTGGTATCAACGCCAGCATCTTGAGGTAACGGCACGATTTCTTCACTCTTAACAGCCTCACTGGCCGGTTGGGACGGCGACGGAGCGGCTGATACTGCTTGGACCTTTTCGGGTTCCTTGGCCGCATCGGGGAAAATTTCCTGGAAAAGGCCCGGCAGGAATCGCTCCAGGCGCTTGCGAGTCTCCATCCACATCTCCTCCTTGCTAGGGTCCTGCGATGGAGGTACCAGATATCTACCATCAGCCATGACAAGCAGGATATTCTTCAAGCTTTCGGGAATGGCCTCCTCCAGACTATCACTCTGGCCGCTGTTCATCATGCGGTCAAGTATATCCAGGATTTGGAGCCAGAGAGGGAGCATACCCTCCCGGTTGGGAAGTTGATCGAGGAAGCGCAGGAAGATTTTGCAGACCAATGTCGCCGCCTGCACTCGAGTCTCACCCATGCCATAGGGGTCGGAGTGGTAGACTTCTGGCTTAAGGAGGCGCAGAATGAGAGGGAAGAGAACCTCATCGAAGATAGTGGCCCACTCCTTATCGTCACCAGAAATCAGTTCAGCAGACAGGAGAGCTCGTTGCAGAGTTGAAATGGCATGGTGGCGAATATCACGACATGGGTTGGTGCATTGGCCACGAAGGGATTCGAAAATGGGAGACCAATAGGCAGACCAGGCTAGACGGTAAAAGGTCAGAATTGGTTCGAAGTATGAATGTCGGGGGAAACTGACCTTCACGCTCTTCAAGGTGGGACTGCTTGATAAGCGCAGGAACCCGCCCAGTGAGGTGATATATCAAACCAATGGCTTTGATGCCGCGGGAAACGATTTGATTTTCGCTACCGGTGAGTTAGATTGGGTGACGAGGGTACGAGATAAAGGAGGAACCGTACCTTGGCTTGGGTTGTTTGACACCCTTGTTTCGTCGAGCATGAGCATCCCTTTGACGCTCATCGACAGAACCGACGTGGCCTGCACTGACAAAGTCATTTGCCAGAGCAACGGCCGATTCGTAGTTGTCGGCTGTGATAATGTCGGGCATAGAGTGGACAATACTCTCGAGCAATTCGAACACCAGGGGAGCGGCTTCTTCATGTTGGTGCAGCCGTTGTAAGATGGACCAGAAGTCCGGCGAGATAGTGATCTCGTTTCTGAGGCGACCAGTGTGGGAAATGCATCGTGACAGACCCTTCACTGTCGGCACGGCGACGGTCTCCAAGACATCTTGATCATAGCCAGAGATCGCGTGAAGGACAACTGGTACGCGCAAGAAATGCTGATCCTGAGAGTTTGTTAGTTTGACAAAGAGAATCCTATCAATTCTTTGGCAGATACATACATGACTTAGTCTGAGCAGGTTAAACAGGTAGGACACGATGCGCGATACGGTCAGTGGGTGAAGGTTCTTAGCATCGCGAGTCAAGGTCTGGAGGGTAGTTGCCAATGATTCACCGAGGCTCCCGAGGGTTTTGTCATCACGAAGAGTGAGCACGGTCGCCAGCTCCAAAAGGAAGATCATAGACGGATCATACTTTGGCTGATTGGGGTCAGCTCTACTCGAAGGTCTTGAGACGGGACTCGGGCGTTCGGGCTTCACCACAATCACGGCGGGTGCATTTTCTTCGGGGAGCTGGGACAAGAGGGCCTGTACAAGCGACTCCAGGGACGATAATGGTAGAGATCTTGGCAGTTGTCAGCAACCGGGCTCCCCATAAAGGCTGGAAGTTACTTACTTGATGTTGGTCAAGATGTCGGGAATAGAGCATGCAGTGACGCAATCCACCGTACAAAGAGTGTTGTCAAGCTCTTCGTCTGATGGCTCTGGAGGATCATCGGCTGCATAACTTGACAGATATGAAGTAAAAGCAGACAGCAAGCCAGAATCGTTACCCCTTCCATCTCGGTCGACAACCTGTGACGGGGGCTGCAAGGGAATCGGGGAGATATTCAGCTCAGCAGTCAACGTGGAGTCGAATGGCGGGATTAGAGAATTTATAAAGAGGTTGCTGAGAATGCGGATAATGTGCTCCCAACCTTGCTTAGGCGTGGACTCATTACCCGCCAGAACTCGGAACAGTACCACTGTAGCCAGTTGTGCTCTGAAGTCTCTTCCGAACTTCACAGCCAACTCACTAACCATCACGCTCTTCTTCCCTGCTTGCACTTCCGTGTTGAGCGCAGTGCTGGGAGGTTTAGTCGTCGCCAAAGTGCTAATCGAGGCCAGGGAAGAGACAATCCGATCAAATGACTCTGTCAGACCATATCGGGCAGCGATTTGAGCACACTGGTCAAATCCATTGACGACGCGGGAGTAGACGGCATCGTCAGAGGCAGACATGAAAACGTATGAGAGGGTAGCTACAACCGGTCTCCAGGTTGCTTCAAACATCTCTGCGTCGTATACGTTGGTCTCGCCCACCACCATCTCACCGGCGGTAGACGACTTCAGGAGAAGCTCCTTCCAAGCATAGTCGAACGCGTGTTTATTCTCATGCTCATCCGGCAGAATGATTTCATTCTCCTTGATGGAGTCGTAAATTTCCTGAAGGAATTCCTCTGCAAAGTCACTGCCCCCGTTGACCCCACGAAGATTTCTGGCAAACGCTGGGAAAGACATGCGGTTTTGCGACTTGACATTGGGGTTGTAGAGTTCAGTGTTCAGCATGATGATTGCATAGGTCAAGATATAGAGTGCGTCTTTGTCCGCAATACCATCGGGTTGGGCTTTCTCCATATAATGCTCCGAGAAAGTAGTCACGATTCGTTCAATCAAGGGCGACTCGCCGGGCAAGCGGAACGAGCTAAGCAGCTCTCGAAGCGCTTCAACCACGTTTCTCCCCGAGAAATCGAGGAGATCGACAAACGCGCCCAGCAACTCTTCGTTGTCTCGTTTGGAAATAAAATCACCAAGCACCTTCTTTGACAGGCGTCCCGTTCCCTTGAGGAAGCGGGCAACCAGCACGGGGTTTTTGGCGTCTTCGATAATCCCGTGGTTTGTGAGGTAAGCAATTCCTGCCTTGGGCTCCTCGTTGAACATCTGAGCTCCTTTAATGATAAGCTTCTTCGTTTTCCGTTGACGTCGAAGGCTTTCCAGAGGAGGATAATTCCCTTGTACCGGTTCGTCGTTCATACGATCATAAAGAAACTGAACATAACCAAGGAGAGCATCGAGACATAGCGGGGGCACATTCGTTGTACTCCATGTTGCGGAATCTGGGAAGGCATTGCGAGACAGCAGCCCAATCATGTCTTCACACAAGTCGGCCCGATCAACTTCACAGTCATAATTGACGAAGAGTTCGACCATGAAGCTAGGGATTCGTGACAGAACTCCTATGCTTTCGACCATCGCCTCCCGAGCTTCAGGTTTCCGAGAACCTCCTTCAAGACCGAGTTTTTGACGATCCTTCACAGGGACTGGAGTGGACCGGCCACTATTGGTCTGGGAGGACGGCTGCTTAACTAGCTTTGGTGCCTGTGGTACCCCTTCGTAAAGCGAAGGGTCGATGCCTGCCTCCCGGGGGATCTCCACGCGGGGATGAAGGCAAGCTACCAGATAAGAGAGGTAAAGTTCTTGCTGCAGCTTCAATACAGACCGGCACGTCGACAGCAATGTGCCTGCGACTCTCAAAGAACCGGTGAGAATAGCCAGCTGCTCCGAGCGGACCAATTGAAATAGATAGCGGCAGAGATCATCCTTAGCTAAAGCAGCCAAGCTGGGATGTCGAGCAATAGATGGACCGGCCACTTCCAAAGCAACATCAATGATGCGCAAGGCCATCACTCTCATCGTATCGGTATGTTGACGGTTGTGAGGATCAAGAAGATCAATTAACACGCGAAAAAGCTCTCGAATTGAGGGCAGAGAGTAAGGCCGGATCTCGCTGTCACTGTCGTCTTGCAAAGTGGGTGGTGCAGTGGCCGCAGCCGTAGCCCCGATACCTGGTTGTTCGGGTGAACCCTCCCGGCTGGTGCTGTCTCGCTCTGGGGCTGCCGTGTCCGAACTCATTGCTGACTGATGCTGGGATGTCACGGTGTCGCCGTTCACAGACGGATCCATCTTCAAATTCGATTCAACCTTCTTTACACGCTCATCTGCGAACGGGTCGGGACCCGGGGGTACCTCTTGATCAAGATGTGACAGCCGCATAAAAATGACTTGGCACATTTTGACCATGGCCATTTCTGCCGACCTCCGCAGCACTTCTGACAAACGGCCTTGACAGCACATGCTCAGCCCCGTCTCCATCATCTCGCAGACACTCTCATCGCCCAGGAGCTCTCCTTCCGGCCGAGACAACATGCCCTCCATCAACTTCAAGATTCGTAGTAGCACGATCTCATCCGCCGAAGAATCGCTCGCTTCGAATCGACAGTGTGTAATTGCAGCCGAGAGGAGCTGCATGGCCATTGGCAGACGGGGGGAGTCTCGGTTGATGATGTTGTACGAAAAGAACTTGGTGATGGCAACCAATGCGAGGGATGTGATCGCGGCGGAGGTCGAGGAGGAGCGGATGACCTGTAAGAATGGGTGCAGGAGGGCTGGAGTATCGAACGTTCGGATATCTTTGCAGCCCTTGAGATCACTCCGCAGGCGGGTGAAGGCTGATATCAACGGGTTGTCTTGCATGCTCTTGCCTTTCTTGCCTCGCAGGCCCCATCGATTGGCCAAGGCATGGTCTTCCTCACCGAGTCTCGACGACTGGCTGCTCTTCCGCGGACTGGGCGGCGCCGAAGTCTCTCTTTCATAGACCCGGGACCCCCCATTACCGCCCAAGATGGCGGAGACGGAGGAGTGCGCCCAGCGGGCATGTTTCCGCATGGACGAGGTGACGGTGATACATTCTGTCGTCACCAGGGCCACCGGGTCGATAGCAATAGGCAGAGGTTCAGACATGGTGGAATCGAGCATCTCGAGCGGGAGATGCGCTCTGTTGGTGTCACCGTTGACTCGGCGAACAAACAGCTGGTCTCTCCATGGGCTGCTGCTTGCCTTTTTGGGGTTAGCGTCTTCCCCGCCTGCTCACCGCCTTCGTCAGGGGTCGGGACATCCTCATACGGGTTGCCTGGTATTTATGGCCATCAACTACCACGATCCACGGGTAATTTTGCGGTGATGCTTGTTTCTTCCGGTATTTGGCTAGATGTCCACAATTGCCCATCAAGTCGAGACCAACTAACGAACCAGGTACTCATGTACTGTACGTACATGACTAGGTTAATGACCTGCAGCACAATAGCCCCATCTAATTTTTATAAAGATATAAACGCTATTGGCGATTATCAAGGCTTCATCACTTGAAACAATGGCGTTCCAGGTTCGTCGAGTCAGCTTCACGAGTCAGTCTCGGTGGTGGTTTGTTTACATTCGTCTGCTTTGGGACGGACCAGCCCCAAGACGGTCAAATCTACGACCGTTTCTCATCCATGGATGGGGAGTATAATTGCTTTGTTTCCCATGTCTAGCCACTTGAAACCATATCGACTTTCAATTTATGCTTAAATAGCAACCCGAGATCGCACGAACTCCGTGGCGGTCGTCTCTGAATATCTCGGTGTCGATCCTAGGTACTGGATCCCGTTCAGCGTGCGTTCTGGACCCCTACCGATCGATCAGATAGTTCCTTAAATTGCATGCCCCTTCCACTGTTTCTAAGACAATCGTCACTACACTGCCAATGTATGATTCACGATTGAATCCCTGGGGCCGATGTGACTTGTCAGATCGACCTTGCAGCCGGTTGGGACCAGCAACGGTCGTGTTGGCCCGCGTTGGCCCGACAAACATAAACAAGACGATCGCGGCCCTAGCTGGAGGTGTGAGGAGCCTCCGGAGGGCGCTAAACTAGTCTAACTAGTCCTTAGGCCCCGGTCATCGACTTTCCCCTCGTTATTATTAAACTCCTCCCAGTTATCGCGCGCTATCGCGCGTATCTCCCTTCATTACTACTACTACTACTACTACTACTACTTCTTCTCCCCCCGCCCCCAAAACAATCACTCTCTTTGCCTTCCCCCCTCCTCCTCCGTGGCTCAACCCTCCATACACCTGCAGCTCATTGTGTGGTCCCTCCACCTGCGCCTGATCTTATTGATCTTGAAGGGTTATATGGAGGGGAGTCTCGAGTGTTGCGACCGCCCTTCGTCCGGACGATGATTACACCTTCCCCTCCGACCTCGATCTGACCTTCGCTTTGCTCACTCCCGACTGCGCGCGATTGCGCATTCCCTTCTGACTGCGTCGCTCCTTCTCAATTTCGGTCCTCAGTAGATCACTAACGATCGCGACCACGTTTTGCTCAACTTTAATTCACTCACTCGCACCAGGCAACTGCTACAGGCCCCTCCCACCATGGCGGTCAACGCAACTGCGCCTGCGGGCACCACGATGTCGGACCTGCCGTTAGAATATCTCAGTCTTTACCATACCGTCGATCCCTACCTCTCCTCTATCCTAGTCTTCTATGGCCCCGTTGCGACAGCCAATGCCACTGTGAGCAGCTCGCGCATTCAAGCGCACATCTTTACACCTGCCGGTTTCCAAACCTATTCACGAATCACCATTTCACCCGCCGCACCGCTATATGCTGCAGTCAACCATCTACCACGCGAGAAACAAGGTGACCCGGTGGCCCGGGCGCTTGCGGTCAGCATGTTGAAGTATTTTGCTGAGCTGTCAGACCCGCTGAGGAAGCGGCTGACGGACCCCGCTCGGACGGGTCTGCGCGAGAAGACTCCAAAGCTATTTGATGAAATGCATGCTGCAGAATTGGCTAATCGCATGGTCAAAGTCGAGGACTCTTCAGATATCGTGCGCGACATTCGGAGTGCTTATCAGGAACGTAGAGTCCCTTGGATTGATATGGATGTGGTGCTCCCGGCGGGAGGCATTCAATTCCCTCCGCGGCGGGATAGCGCTGGCTCGGAGGTTGAAGCTACACAAACGATTCAATATGGCCCGTATACACCTCTCATCCAGGCCTTGGGGGATCCGATGTTTTTGCCCACATCACGACTCAAGCGAGCACCTTCACAGCCAACCAATGTTAGCAAGTCGAGGATCTTTACACGCAACCAGAAAGAGGCCCTTCGATTGACAATGTGTGAGTTTGTGGATACCGAGGAGCGATATGTTGCAAAAGTGTACTCCTTGGTTCACGAGGTGGCAGATGAATTTCAGCAAAAGGCGCAACGCAAAGGACCCGCGAGCGCTAGCCCGGATGAGAAGGCGTTAGAAGCCCTCTTTCCACCCTGTTTGAATGAGATCCTGGACGTCAATCTGGGGTTTCTCGATGTAATCCGACACGTACTTGAGGAAACGGAGAGAGATGCCCTCGAAGATATCAGTCAAGACACCGAACTACCCACATCCGGCTCACATCGCGGCTCATCGAAGGAGGCTAGGGATGCTATTGGCGCAACCGTGTTTGCTAGAGCATTGCTGGACTGGCTACCCCAGTTCTCACTACCTTATGCGAATTACATGCGAGCGCATACTGGGTTCACGCAAACGCTGAACTCTTTCATGAAAGACAAAACTTCAAGCTTTTCTCGGCGAGTCTACGAGACTGGGGAGCAGAGACTCCGATCGTTGCTGATGGAACCTGTCCAACGGCTTCCTCGGTACAGCCTTTTGATTGACACCATGACAAGCAATCTGCCGCTAGTCCACCCTGCCGTCCGCCCTTTACTAAAAGCTCGAGATGTTGTGAAAGATATCTGTGCGCTGGACAACGCTTCTCCGTCTGGCCATGCACAAAGTCTACGGCGTTTGAGGGAACTTGTTGATGGATGGCCGGCGACAACCTTCCCCGAGGGTCGTCTGATTACCGCAGTGGATGTCAATGAGATCCCACCTCCGTACCAGCTGGACGCTAAGGCTTCTGGATCGCCAGCCGGAATCATGCTGCTCTACAAGAATTGTTTGGTTCTTCTCGTCAAGCCCTCCGAAAGTCGGACTACTGCGCGTGGATTGTTAGCCGAAATTGATAATGCGGCGTCCTCAACCGGCGATGCTACTATGTCCATACCCCCGGCAGAGCTCAAGGTCGTTCAAGTGTTCGAACTTCATGCAATCCGCTGTACGCAGTCTGCTTGCGGTCGGATTCTCTTCATTGTACCCGCCACTCTCCCACTGGGCTCCGTTCCGGTGGACGAGGGCGATGATATTCTGGCTCTGGAACTAACAGCCATGTATGAAGCCAAGGCCAGCCGACTGATCGAAGAAATCACGAAGGCGCTAATCGAAGGGCGTTTCTCTGAACAAGAACGTGAGGGTGGCAAATGGACCTTGCGCAGCCCTCCCGCAGCCCCAAACACGACGGGCATCCTAGCGTGTGTCTGCGAAGAGGGACAGAGCTTCGCGCTCAACCAGGCTCAGGCGTCGTCAATCCGGCTAGTCTTTGACACTCCAAAAGCCAGATGTACTGAGATCTTGAATGGATCTAATCTTGATGTTGTGGTGTCAATAACCCCATCCAATGGCGACCAATTCAGGCTGGAAATTGATTCTGTCATCGGCTCTCCGTCCACGGATATTGTATCTGCAGAGACATTCGTTCCGACCCTTTCCAAACGCTGTAAGTGTGACAAATAACCAACTCTAGATTGAGCTACTGACGATGTTCCCCATAGTGCAATCTCTGCTTTCGCCTTTGAACAGCACCCGAAATCCAAAGTTGATGAAGCCATTGGTCCATTCAAACTTCGAAATCCTCCGGTATATCACGGGTGGCTTGATCACACAGGTCAAGTCCTCACGCAGCTTCCGACCTCCTTCTGCCACGAAGCTCATATCGAACCTTCTGGGAGGTAGCCGTGAGAGTGTCCCGACCATCAAGCACCCAAATTCAGCGACTCTGCTGGGTGAATTCCCAAAGATGCCTCCACCTAGGGCTACTCTTTCCAGATCCAATACCCTTCCTTCTACTTTCCCCGGAAAGGAGAAGGACAAGGAAAAAGAAAAGGAGAAGGAGAAGGGAAAAGAAGATAGTGGGAGCAAGATCTCGGTGGTTGGAGCATCGGGCGCTCATGGGCCGGATGGCCAACTGGGATCACTAGAGCAAACCTTTGCCGCCTACGTGCTTTCTCTGCAATCCCGCAGCGGTAATATTCTTGGGCGAATGCTTCGCGCTAGAGACCATGCTGACCGTGCACCTGTAAATGAGCTTTACAATATCCTGCTGGAAGACCCCAGCAAGTTACAAGCAGCCGCGGAGGTGCCCGTTGACACGCTTTTTGTTGCCTTCGAAACGTTCATGAAGAATGCCTGGAAAGCGAGCATGGGGCCGGTATTGGACCCCTCAGCACTCAAGCTGCTTCAGAACCAGTTTGATACCATGTTTCCGCGACATTTCGAGGAGAATTTCCGAAAGTTTCTGGTAGAAATCAGCCCACAGAACCGCCGGGCGCTGGCTGCAATTATTCGTCTTCTTGCTGAGCTGCTAGACGCTTCAGGAAATGACGGGGATCGTGGCGCTCTGACCGTGGCATTTGCCGAGGTCATTACAGAAGAGGGAGATCCTGTGCAGCACGTGTCCCTTTTGGATCGCCTAGTCGATGACTTTGACAATCTCTTCGAAGACTTTATTCCTGGCGGAGCTTCGGTGGAGGGAACACTCAGCTGCGACCAGACCAAGACTTCGCACGCCAATACAGGTTCCGTGAGCTCAAATAGTTCTTCATTCCGGAAGCGCTTCGGGTTTAGTCTACACAAAGAGACCTCGAAGGCCGAAGGGGAGAGCAAAGTTGCATCGATCCTGCGAACTTTGAGCAAGAGACAGAGTCCAGGCGATTCGGAGCCTAACACACCCAGGGGTTCCTTGCTTCGCTCCAAATCCACAGATGTGGATGCTCGCCTAGGATTCCTTCGGCCTACTTCTCGTGATCGTCCTTATGGATTTGCGTCCGAGGAGCAAATTTCTAGGCCAGGCACTGGACATGGGCAGCCGCCATCCTTGTCCTCCATCCGAGGAATATCTCATGATGGCGTGGTTAAAATTCGGAGAAAGCGAAGGAGTTCCTTGTCTGATCTTCGCCCTGATACAGCCTCTTCGGATGCATCGCACATCTCAGCCACCCCCTGCTTGCGCCCAGTGACCCCATCAAGCCGACCGCGAGCCGAGATAACCACGCCAACAAGCCAATCTCGGCCCCAGAGCAGCTACCTAGTGTCACCCTCTAGACCTACTTCGCCCGCCAAGGGAACCTCGCCTACTCGTCTGGGATCGCCGATTCGGCAGACATCACCAACTCGCCCTTCTACCCCAAGCAGGAAGGAAAACATCGATCCCAGAGTGCCTTTGACTGAGAGGTCGATCAAGTCCAAGAACCACATTCTCGACTTTACAAGCCAGGAAACGGAGCGGCGATCCCGCGCGACTAGCATTCCGCAGCGGACCCCGGGCCTTCGGGAGCGCGCTCCCGTGAATGGTCCCGAAATCAAGCGACCACAGTCCTCGTCCTCATCTCAAAAGCCGCAGAGGCTGCGGATGCAAAGTCCTCAGAAGGTTTGTGATATATATTATTCCAAACTTCATGTACAAAATTGACTGACGGGTTGGATTAGCTTCGCGAGCGTGTTCGAACCGAAAAGAATAACCAAGCTACCAGCCAATTCGGGTTCCGGGACGACTTGAGGGCTCTTGGTGATGAACTGAACAATCTCGGACTTGCTGCGCATAACAAACCCCATATGGAGCCAAGCATGCCCTCTTCGGATGCAAGCCAATCTTTGGGAGCTGCAATGTCCCTCGAAAGCCGCCTAAAGAGTCTTGAGGAGCGATTTGACACCATGTCTGGCGAATACAATGGCCGCACATCTGCTCTTGAGAAAGACTTGGAGTCTTCTCTGATCGTGAGCGAAAAGCGTGTGAGGAAGCTTGACGAGCTATACCGAGAGGCTAGTGCTGAGAACGAAGCACTCTACGATCGGTTCAACTCGGAGCTCAGCAAGATCGCTAAGGATGTCCGAAGCGGCAGTGCAGAGGAAGCTATGAAGTCTCAACTGGCGAATGCACTGGAGGAAATCAGCCGCCTCAAGAAAGAGAACTTCCGGCTCAAACGGGAAGTTGGAGGTCTCAGAGCCCAATCAGCTGCTGTTGCATTGCTACGAGCCAGTGAACAATGATTTCTACTTTCTAATTGATCTGCAGCCTTGCTCCGAACCCGAGCATCTCACTACACTCGTTGGTTTCATTTTTCCTACCCCACTTATCTCGACACACACGTCGATCTTCTTTTTTTTTTCTGTGATACCACATCTATTCTCTCCTTTATTTTCTCCTGGCATCTCAAGGTCGGGTTCCTATTGTGTATTGATCGGCATAATACTGTTATTCTTATTTGTTGTCACCTATCACCCCCTAACCCTCATGCACAGATGGGTTCGGATCATGCATAGCACCGGAGAGTATGTTTGCAGGGCTTTCCTTTCTCTTTTAATTCTGGTTCATACCTCATCGTCGTGTACACTAGCCGATTCAGCTTCAACTTTGCCGGGCCCGCCCATAAGGCGAATTGCCTCGGTGTCAACCATTTTGTACATCCATTCCCATGTCACTCTCCATTTCTCTTCCCCGTAAGTAAATTCTATCGCATTGGGTCCTCTTTTCTTGGACAATGCATCCAACGGGAAATCAAGAGTCGGTAGAGCTATGAGTTGCTCAGCCTCCTTGATTGCTGGCTGTGGCGATGCACCTGGCTTTTCCACGGCTAGCGCTGGAAGCGTAAAACGTGCGGAACCGGGTGCGTTTTCGGAAAGACGATCCTTTAAGAAAATATGGATCATTGCAGAAAATCTTTTCTTGCTGCGTTTCATCTCTGGGAGCAGTGAAGGGTCGATGCGGATCTTGGAAAGATCGGGCTGTTGGAGTGGACGGATGACGAGGGTCATATTGCGAGTCTTGCTGGACCGGTTCCCTTGCTTTTTCTCGGCAGATATTACTTTAAATCGGAACCAGTATCTGTCATCCCATAATGTCCACGGAGTATGACCCGTAGGCGATTTAAATTCTGTCGAGTGCTTGCCATTCGGGATTTGAATATCGAGCCGAGAGACGGTGCCTTTGTTCTTGAAGAATGGCTGACGAGACAATAGCCAAATGTTGTTGCCACCAGGGACCTGGCCCCGGGTATCTTTCACGGTGAGGGGTTGAAGCAGGACGCCCCCCAGAGTGAAATTCTGCCGAGAAGCTGGTGATGAGTTCGATGATTCAGATGCATTACCATCGTGGCCTTCTTCTTGAGAGGTAAATACACGCGAGACGAATGGCTCGTAACTGCGCACTGGGAAATGATTTCCATGGAAAGGCGAGATGATTCCAGTAATGCGCCGGAGAGTGAGAGCTTGAATTTGGAAGAGGCGAGACGGGGATAATTGAGACTTCAGAGGATCTAAGAATGAAGGGAGATCCCGAATCTGAAGAACCATTGTACCCGCTTGTAAATTCAGGTCGAGAATACGACATTTTGATGCAAGGAGCTTGTTTGAAAACTCGGTCGATGTGTGAAGGAAGGCTTGACTTGAGCGTATCAAGGAGAGGATAGACGGTGCTCGCAATGCCCTTGGTAAAGAGTCGGAGGCGAGCATGCTGCGGATCGCATTGCGCGGGGTCAGAGTCGGGTCGAAATTTGTTGGATCAGAAACGTAGGGTATTTTGTTCTGGTGGCAGGTCTCCAATAAGCTGGTTTTGGGAAATGAAAGGAGTGGGCGACAGATGTGAATCCCGCCGGTTGCGACGGAGACACCTGGCAAGGCGGATTTGTTTGTTATATCAGGCGATGAAAGTCTCACGGATTGGTGTTTACTGGAGTCTTTCTGGGTCATAGTTGGATTGAATATGATACTGCCTTTGTTCTTGTCGTCGATTTGGACATGGAATGCTTCCCGACCATGTCTGCCGTGCTTAGCCAATTGGATGGTGGAACCGCTCTCGGAGACCCCGAAAAGGCCATGACATTCTGGGATTCGAGCAACTTCAGGGATTCCGGCAAGGCCAGCGCCTCTTCCTCCCGAGCTGAGTCGCCAGATAGTTGTCTCTACTGTGTCATCTTGGTGATGACCCATGAGCAAGGCGTTGATACCCCTCTCACGGCAAGCCGTACCAAGGGCTCGAAATCGCAAATGACGGGCGTGTGTTTCAAACGCCGATGGCAGAGGCGAGTTTTCTTTCTCCAGGCCTAAACGGTCTTGCTTTGCGAAGCGAGCCCAGTCCAGCTCCAGAATCTTTGTTTTGATACCTATGATTAGATCAGTACATGACTTGATATGTCTCTAAGATCCTTTAGAGTGGCCGAGAAAGCAGTGGATGTTGAGTGTGATACACGTACCCATTGCAGTGAGCCAGCCAACCACAGTCCGTGCTTCTTGGCTGCTTTCTGCCCGAGCACGATGATCAACCACGAACGCAGTGACTGAGATCGACCCAGCTAAGGCAGTGCGTTCTAGTTGGCGGCATAGGAATGCAAGGGCCATCGAGTCAGCACCACCGCTGATGGCAAGGCCTGCGGCTATCAGTCAATATCGGGTTCCACTGATGGAGACTACTTGGGCCCAGGTCTTTTATCTTACCGAGCCTGCGCGGCAGACGACTGAAATCATTTCGATCGAGGCTCCGACCAGAATGAAACTTCTCTTGTGTCCCCAGCCAAGCACGACGAAAGTGCTCGGCAAATTGCGAGACTGATATAGCTTTCTTCCCAGCCATGAAGTCAATCGTGTCTTGGAGAGTTGACCATGAGAGATATCGGGACTCGGTAGATCTATTATTCCGAGCCGGGGTTGGTTCAACAGGCCAATGATAATTTCGGCTGATAGATCTTGGTCTATTGGCGACAATATCTAGATATGATCAACGTCATGTGTACTGGGCTTGATTCCAAATTGGTTGTTTAACTGTAAAGTTCCTTAATTATGCACGTAATCAAGGGCTTCCGGTAGTTGATACAGACAATATATTTTCTACCTTGACAACGGTTGCTGAAACCAAGACTTGGACACTGCCGAATCAGCAATGCAAGTATTCGATTTCATTATGAAATATTAAGGTTGGATATCAGACCGAGTCAAGTAAGACAATTAATGATACTTAACTAGTCATTACATCCCTCTTTATAAGCAAATCGGCTTTCGGGCAGCTCCGTGCCTATGATCGGATACAACCAAAAACGTTGGTCACAATAATGTTCCTCGAAGTTAAAGTTCTTACTGACCCGAATTGAGTAGTAATACAAGTACAACACGCCCGAGATTCACAGACTTAGTGGAGGCCGATGAGTTGCGGTACTCTAAAGCGAGTCTACACGACAACAACTTAAGCACCGTTGAGAACAACTAAGAAGCGATAGACTGAAAGCTCGGCATACAAACAACCACCTTACCTGTGATTTTACTTTGGTCCATATGGATAGTTAATGGAGCGCTGTAATGGTCGTTGGAATGCAAAGCACAAGTACCCCAACCATCTCAATTGCTACACCTTGAGGCTGAACCCTAACGGGGAAGGAAGATAAATGATGAAGATTCCGAGCCCATTAGTGAAAGTTATTATGGATAGAACAAGATCTAAGATGGGTTAATTAATCATTAAAACCTCCTATGAGATGATCTTCATCAGGAACCCCACAGCTGCGCCGGAAGCTGGGACGCCTGGTGGGCTGCTTCCATCCACCGGCAAAGACGTGCTCGGCTGCTTTCCGCTTACAGAAACACCGACGCGAGATCGCAAGTCGTATCAACCAGCACCAGAATACCATTTAATATGACCTCAAAGCCGGGTCACTTCATCCCAAAAAATTCAGATCACCTTTACTTTTACCTCGGTCAAAATGGGTTCAATTCAGCACGCTTATCCGCCTGGCATTCACGTTCCATGCTTGACATGGTTCAAGTCCGACGCCACTCAGTCTATCGACTGGGAACTCCAAGAACGACATCTTGAATTCCTCGTGAGGAGTGGTCTCCACGGTATCGTTATCGCAGGTACCAACGGCGAGGCTGCTACGTTAACTCCCGAGGAGAAATCACGCCTAGTGCGTCTGACTCGGTCGACTGCGCAGAAGCTCGGTCGGCCTGACCTGCCCATCACTTGTGGTACATTCGGAGGATGTACGCAGGCCATTATTGAAGATACTAAGCTGGCAGCCGAGGCTGGCGCAGATTATGTGCTAGTTCTGGTGCCTTCTTACTTCCATTTTGCCCTTGACTCGGCTGCCATCACCGAGTTCTTCCAGGAGGTTGCCAGCGCATCTCCCATTCCCGTCGTTATTTACAATTTCCCCGGTGTCGCTGCCGGTCTAAATGTCAACTCGGAGATGCTGGAGACTCTGGGTGATCACCCCAATATCGCTGCGGTCAAGTTGACGTGCGGTACTATTGCATCGGTCGCTCGCACCTCGGCCAAGTTTGGTCGGGCGATGGATGGAAACGCTAAGCTTGTTGCGCTGGCTGGTCAAAGTGACTGGTTGGTTCCCTGCCTCAGCGTGGGCGGTGCCGGATCAGTCACGGGCCTGGCGAACCTGTATCCAAAGGTCAGTTGTTACGGTGGTTCAGAATGAGACGGCGAAAGAAGACTAACTGAACGATTGTAGACTCTCGTGGAGCTCTTCAACCTATATCATGCTGGAGAGACAGCAAAGGCCGAGAAGCTGCAGCTTCAAATTGCAGTTGCCGAGTGGGGATTCGGAAAAGCAGGAATCAATGGCACTAAATGGGTAGTTGCGAAATATTTGGGCTACCCCGAAGAGAGCTCATGCTGCCGTCGACCCTATCCGAAATTCCTGGATGAGGAGAAGCGGGCGTGGGTGGTGAAGCAAGTGAAGATGACGGACCATTTTGAGAAGGGACTTTGAAACGAGATCATGATATTTCATAGACTGCATACTACCATTACATAGATGAGAATTTTTGTTACACGATAGCAAATGCACGATCAAAAGTTTCGTGCATCACTTTCCTAATATCCACTCGCTGCCTAGTCTCATCTTGTCGCCGGATGACTTCCTGGAGAACGTCTGCCGTGATGCCGGCATTTGATGCTACATTCTCCATGCCCTTAATGCAGGATATGACCCAAGTGCGTTCTTCTGGTTCTTCGACTTCGACACCGAGCATCAGTAAAGGCCAGAGCATGTTTACGGGCAGCGAGGGCAACGTTGTCGTAGAGGCATTTGGGGTACCGATTGCTGGAATCTCCTGGGGCGATGATATCCACGGACTCTCCAATATCATTTTGGTGACCTGGCGGATCTCGTTCATAGCATACATAACATCTGCGGTGCGTGGGAGATCTAGAAGACATGTAAGCCACCAGAGTAATTAGGATCATGACTGGGTGAAACTTACTCTTATATGCTACACGATGTAGATGAATGAAGCTGGCATAGTAGTTGGCGTGATATACCCGCATGGTGCGAGTGATTGTCTCCGCCAAAGACGGGGATAACAAGGTCGCTAATTTGCCCGCCACTGCATGGTCCATCAGCGGCGGCCGCTGCTGCCACAGAGATTTGATGTCTCGAGTGATCGTGGTCGAAATAGCCATTACCTCCGTTTCGTCTTCGACGGTACCTCGCCGTCGATGCCAAGGGTCGATCTTAGATATTCGGCCCATGAAGAGCTGGACTTTCTGGAAGAACAGGAAAGCTGGTCGCATGATGAATTCTTCCAATGCTGCTTCCGCGTCATCTAGCCCAGAGTCAACCTCGGCAATAGAGCTGTCGGGAGATTGTAGATCTGTGTTGACGGCACTATCCCCTTCTGTAAGAAACAAGCCTTCGCCGCCTGCACTGACGGCCCTTGCATCGAGAAGACGTAGCCACGATAGGAGTCGTCTCTCTGAAGAGGTTCAAATGTGTCAGTGATGCCACAAATATTGGAGAGCTTGGCACCTACCGGTCACGCTCAGTGAATCAATCTCCACCATCTCCAAGGCATGGAACCCTTCTCGCAAATTTGCGTGTGCTTTAGACACGTCTTTTGTGAGGAGGTCGACGTATGACAATAGAAAGAGAACTGCTAGGATATGCCTCAACTGGGATGAAATGATTTTGCGGTCGCGACTGATATCCTTCAAGCATTCCTCTAATCGTTCTTTCGCAGTACGGTAGTATTGAGTGTATGTTGATGGCTCCAAGGTGCCGGCAGACTCGAGTTCCAAGGCAACGAACGCAATGACTCCGAATTTGACCATTCGCGAGGTCGAGGTCATCGAAGTCAGTTGTTTTCGCATCCAGAACCAGCGAGCACTGGTCTCAACGGTAGCTAGAATGGGCGGGGCTGCCGATCGTGCAAAGTACTCGGCCAACTGCGTCTCGCTCCACCCGATCGCGATGGTTGGTGAGGTTATACTACTGAACCTGCCCTGGCGGTCCAAGAGAGCTTCGGTATTGGCCATGGGATTTGTGCAGGTGCTAGGAATGGATGTTGGAATAGAGAGAGAAGCATCAGACCAGGGGACCAACTCTTGTGAGGATGTCAGGTCGAAGGTATCCCAGCCCGGAGACAAATCAGTTGGAGAAGAGTCATCCCACATGAAACTTGCATAGCTAAACATGCGATTGAAGCTGAAATCATCATCGACGAGAGCATCTGGCGCTTGAAGCGCCTCATCGGAAGCCGATAGACCGGAGGTTTCTGCATTTGCCGTGGCGGGCTCGGGCTGCGCAGGTTGTTGCTGAGACTGTGGTTTTTGCTGAAGTCGCTGTCGTATTCTCTTCGTTCTCACACCCAACCTGAGCCCAGAATCTTCCTGCCACGAGCAGTCCAATCGGAGGCGACTGCAATGTCCACAGTCCGGCCGCTTTTCATCGCAACGCACTTTACGCCTCCTAGCGATACTTAGCGGCCCGATAAGTACCCTGGAGGGAGGACTCCACTTACCGGCAGGTCAAGCATCCGTTGCGGGTGCGAGGGCGATGTCGCCTATCCTGGTTGGGATGCTGTTCCCACTGATAGAACATGATGGTATTTGCATGGAGATAGCCTGGATCAGCGAGTTGCATCGGTGTCGGATCGTCTACGCCTTGTCTTGCTCATCTCCTCCATCCGTTCCGTTTCGTTTCGCCTCCGGGGAAATCCCCACATCCCCGGGCTCCTGCTCTCGGCTAAATGCCCTTTTTGGAAATTAAGCGACGGTTGGTTCAAATCTCACGTCGATTGAGGATATGCACCGAGACCAACTCCTGCTAGTCTTATTGGAGGAGTGTGGGAACATGGGGTTGGGGCCACAAATATTGGCTTGCAGTAGTACTTGCAGGTTGATACTTGTGCAGAAGTGGCGTTTTATCTTGCAACGGCGCATACTCAAATTGTGGAAAATGGCATCTGCAAAGCTTATCGCTCTCTTGCAATAGAAGATTGAGTTTCCCTCGACATACGGTTCGATAGGTTTAATCGCATCGTCCGGTCTGGAATGATGGAGAAAGAAAGGCCTTTCAGAACTCGGAGCATTCTGGAAAGGCTGCTAAATAGGCATGTTCAATCTCGCGGCCCATACCCCCGACCCCCTCGAACATAATATCCGATTTCAAAGACATCCCCAAAAACTCCACTCCATGCCGCAGTTCTTCAATCAGCCTTTCGGCATCGGAAATCTCCGTTGCCGTTTCGGGTTTATTCAGTAAATGGTAACAGCTCGCCAGACGATCCGTAGCCAAACACGCGCGAATCTTGTGAAGAATCATCAATAGAGAATAACAACTCTGCATGGCACAACATGCAAAGTAAGGGATGGTATGAGGGGATTTTCGGATAAGTCCCACGGATGAAATCATGGATCTTGAAGTCATTGGGGACCGTTCACGATGTTGAGTACCGTAGGGATTCGGGTATGGTAAGTTTCGGAAAGCTGTCGCGACGACAAGAGCGGTCTTAAGACAGACGTTGGAGGATTCTTGTTCGGTGAAAGGAAAAAAGGAATTTCGATCCGTTACCCAGGTTGGAGAGGGCACGGGTGTTGAGCTGGGGTAGTTGGTGTTGATCGAGGCGAGGTGACAGTATCTGTCCAAAAATAATGGAAAGTCCATGAAGGCACGGAACCGATGCAAGCGGGCGCGAGCACTTGTTCGTAGTGAGTTGGTGAATTAATCCATTACGTTGTAGAGAAGGGACCAACTTACGTGTAGATCACAATTCTGCTGATCCTCCACATGTTCTCGGCTATGAGACCTTCCCCGTCCTCATCAAAAGTATATCGAAGGTATTGATCGGATTTTGTCATTAAAGTGGTAATCACGGCATCCAAACTTTTGATCTGCGCCCCGAGGCTGGGGGGAGGCGTGTCATTGGTAATGCGCTCGATTCGTTGAACCATTTGGTTAGATGCGTAGAGCGTTTGCTGGGCTTTGATCAAAAGAGCCCAGGGCTGTCTTCAATGAGTATAATTTTAGCTCAATAGCAAGGAACGTTCTTTAGTTACCTCCAAGTGTACCCCGAGACTGGGATAAGCTGTCGTTATACGAGGATCGTCTGCTGTAACAACTGGTGGCTAGAGACCCACTATTAGTTGATGATATGAGATGAAATAGGACTGCATCCATACCGCCAGATGGAGATTTGAGGAAAGGTAAGCCACAAACATCTGAGGACTTGTTAGAATCTGGATCAAAAGTTGGGCACAAAAAACTAACGGTTATCCACCATGCACGTCGCTGTGCCTCGGATGCTTCTGCAGTTGTGGAGCCAAGTTGATGAAGAGAGATATCCATGGCCGTGGTGACAGCCTGATTGATACGACCCCGCATCCTCGACACGTTACCACGCTGACAATACTCATAAATTGCAAGCACGACGAGCGCCAGAATAGGCTCAAGCTGAAGAGGCACCTGTGAATGTAACGGGCTGTGTCCTTGAGACAGACAAGCCCCAGGTGCGTTCAAATGCACTGTAGGCCCTATCTCATCAATCTCCTTTTCAACGCTTGCCAATGCAGCTTGGGCAAAGAGCTGCGCATATGTCCGTCTCAGAACTATGCTTGCCTCTGTCATCGAGAATGGACCTTGAGAAGGTGGTATTAGCACAAGCAGGGCGGACAATGCAAGACTCAAGGAGGACTGTGGCCAGAAAGGCAAGTCGGTCTTTTTGGCTTCGTTGGTCTCTCTTGATGGTCGACTGAGAGTAGGCTGATCTTCCCGTTGCGGTATTATCGACGGCGGCAGCAAGGGAAGGTATGGATGTATGTAGATATAGTATGCGTTGGCGCTATTTGAACTTCATTAGCAGTCTGGTTTGTAGATCAAAGGTTTTTTGAAATTTCTCATCGTACATGTCTTCTTCAGACCGGTATGATCGTACAGCCGAAGGCTCTGCCTCTGGAATCGATGCCGACAAAAACTGGTCATCCGCACAAGGCGTGAGCTGACCCCAGAGTTGCCGTGCCCCACTGGTATCAGAAAGGGCATCAGGAGAGACATCAAGATTATGAACGCCAGCAAGTGGGGTCACAAGACCAAGCATATTGTCAAGTAAAGGCTCTACTTATTGTTAGAAACACATTTCCTTAAATTCTGTGCTTCTCTATTAGACCTTACCGAAGCTTTCGTCAATCTCCGAGGGTGACGATGGATTGTGTGCGCCCTGATCCTCCGCAGAAAGATGATGCTGCTGGAGCTCTGCATATCGGATGCCTCTTCGAGGCCCACCGCGGCGACTTGGTTGATAATGGCATTCTCGGCCTCTGCTTAAACACTGATATACGCCATGTTGTTAGATTCGTCATTCTTCATGGGTGAAGGTTTCTAAGACTTACACTTCTACATGGCCTTTCACCATCGCAACGAGTCTTTGACGAGCGACTGGCTTTCGTCAGAAAATGAACATTTTGGTGGAAGCAGCATTCTTACCAGGCAAGGCACGCAGCTTTTACTGGCGGCTTTAAAGCTCGGGGCATGGTCACTAATGCGGGCAGGCCCCGGATATTGGAGACGCCACTAAATCTTCGAGACGTGATCCTATGATCTGCAGTGGGCTCCGAATTTCCTCTTTGTACAATCTTGATGTTTAATCGGGACTGGGGTCCACCGAATCCCACGTTGTCGATTGGCAAAACCGAAGGGCGGGGTATGTTGTCACCTCCTGCAAGAACTATATGCGGCCAGTGAATTTCTTTGCTATGCAGAAATAGCAGCTGGTTATCGCTCTTGCTCCCGTTACTGTATACTGTAGTCAGTAGTAGTCGTGACGAGCGATGGTTAAGAAGAGTTCTTTTCGGCGTTCCAGGCTCGGCGTTCGGACGGCAGCCGGCTTTTGGGTGACATCGGCGTTTGGTAGTCGGTGACCAAACGCCGAGCATTTCTCTCTGGATGGATCTTTGAAATTTGTAACCTAAGATAAATACAAATTACTCTACTGGTTGAACTACAATTGAGAAATATATCTTGGGCAGAATTGAATACATACAAAAGAGATTCATGCTTAGCTGTCCCATCTCAATACCATTTACGTCAAACACCAACACCAACCTGTGGAAGTCATCACTGAGTTCTTGGAAAACATCAGAATGCCAGAGGATAATCAAATTCTCAGCTATGCTAAAAGATATCCCGTACCATAGAGATCAGAAATGTCGTAGAATGGATATTCAGCGGGATTACATTTTGTTTTAAAACAAGGAATTGTCTTTTCCAGAACCTCCCGAACAAGATAGCCCTCTGTCAAAGATTGCATCCGCCCTTGGAACAGGTACCCGGCAATTTCGGCGCCTTCTCAGTATCAGTTCGGCAGAAACAAGACGAGGTAACAGGTACGTCAGCCAAAGCAACAGCAGTCGCCAGCTGCGGTCTGATAACCCTCGCCTCATCCTCTCGTCCCAGCCTGACAAGACACTCGTGATAACCCTGCAAAGCCCAAACGTTATTCGGATGCTGACGCGCACGAATTACAGAGTCATCAAGGCCCAGATCCGCGCGGTAGACTGCTGCCGCTTCCTCTACATGATTCTGCTCTAACAGCAGGGCAGCTAGGGCATGACGCGCTGGCTGCATCCAGCTCCAGGGCTCGCTATAGTCCAGGCCATCATCTAGATCGACAGAGCGACGTAGATGCTCAAAGGCTTCCGTGTAGTTGCCACGGCGGTATTCGATTTCGCCATCCAGCATGGCGGAGGCGATACCCAGGATTGAGACGCATTTGTTTGGCCAGTCGAGGCGAGTATCTGGTACGCGGGTTGCGGCTTCTCGATATAAATCTCTCTGGGTCTCTGCCTCGGGAATATGGCCGGTTGCAGCATACGCGACGCCCTTGGCGTAGTGTGCTATCGCGGTCGTGACGCAGTACAATTCAGGGTCATCGGGGAGGGTGGAGTCGATGATTTCCTTCCACATTCCGAATCGGACCATGACGTGCCATCGGACGGAGACAAAGACTTCGGCATAGTCGGCCATTGATTTCAACAGCTCTCTCGGTAGGGAGTTTTCCATGCGATCGACGGCGTCGAGTGCGACGGCTTTTTGTCCGGCGAACATCGCTGCGTAGATGAGCGTGTGATAGACATGCATACGGTATACTGTGTAGAAGTTGAAGAAACCATGGTGCACTATGAACTTCTCGTCTGCGATCGCAGCGCGCTGGTTACTTCGGATGGCGGCTCGATAGTCTCCGACAAGAATATCTAGATGCGAGGGCATGTGGCACATGTGACCCGAGTCGGGAACGAGATCACGCAAGTAGTCGGAAGGCACCAAACCGAGCTCTGGAGTAGGCGACATTTCGATCAGATGGATGTAAATGTGTAGTAGGCCAGGGTGCCGCTTTCCATCTGGATGTTTTAGTGCCGTCTCCAACACCTGTTTGGCATCAAGAGTGCGCGTTCCCGGGTTGGGCTTTCCAGTAACCAGATTCCATAGTTTCCATGGTGTGAGAGTGATAAGGGAATCGGCGTAGAGAGTGGCCGCGTCCAAATCATCTCCGAATTGGCGATAGACAGCTTCCATCTCCGCGGCATAGGCTCTATCTTGAATTTTGTACTGCTCCATCGGTGCGGGTTCATCGCTCTGATAGCGGGCCTGGATCGCCTTGATGAGCGCCTGTTCTAGTGGGGTTCCGCCAGTGGCGAACGCCAGCGCCTTGCGGGAAGCCTGATACGTGCGCTGCACTACTTGCTTGAGATCGGCGCCGAAGAACTCCCATGGCTGGTTATAGTTTGGACCAAGTGTCCATGCTAGACCCCAGTAGGCCATCGCGAAAGACTCATCGTGGGCGATAGCCCGCTCGAAGCAGGCGGCGGATTCGTGGTGATTAAAGGCATACGCCCAGATCAGACCGCGGTTGAACCAAATTTGCGCCTCGGGGCTTTTGGTAGTAACCCGTCGTTCGAATACACCGAGATCGAAGGCATAGTCTGTTCCATCGGAGGTTGTAGTGTCTTCGGCCATGTTGAACACTGATAACAAAGGAAGTTGGGGAGTGGTGAGGGGGCGGCGGAACTGGTGAGGGGACTTATGAGGGGACGGGGACGGTAAGGCGACATATGTACACCGCAACACGTAAGATTGGGAAACAGGCCGGACACTGCAGCAAAGCTGAGGCTAGAGTTCAGGCTGCGTTGGGCGCCTTGAAAAGTGGGCCAAACGTCTGGTCTTTCCAAAGGTAGACATTGAAGCATTCCCTTCGGCGCGTGATTTGCGAGCACCTGGTGCTTGGGGCCCGAAGTTCTTTGAATCAGCCTGAATACCTGCTAATACTGGATTCGGTATTCAATCTACGAGTTGCAAAAGCTGTTGTCTCACATCATCATCATCTGGAAAGCAAGTAAAAATCACATTTATGCAAGAGGTATCTCGAGTCTACGTACAAAAGGTACGCGCTGCACCCACAGGATGGACACACCCATGCCTAACAAGCGCTGATACCAAGAGCAACACAAAGTTCAGAGCGAAGAGCACATGGGAATAGAGCATATCAAGCAAATACAAGGGGAAACCAGAGAGAATCTCCATATGTACCAAGGGCGTATGCTTCGCGTACTAAATTAGAGAAAATACCTACCCAGATCGTCGCTTGCAGATGAGACCAAGCTACGTGAGCCGCAGATAAACCAAAGGAGAAAAAAAGATGAAAACCACTTATGGAAACACATTTTCAGGGATACTGTTTGAAGTCATTGTCCCTAGGCGGCGACGGAGCCGGCAACAGACCCCGAATTGGTCATTGAATGAATACTTCCAGCCGCCGGTGCAGTGCTGTCACCGTTAGGGACATTGGCTTCGCCTGTAGTGAGAGGGGTTTCATCCATGCTCATCAAGGACCGCGGGGGGCAGATCTGCTTTTTGCCGTTGGCCTTGTAGTGTAGAATCATGTCTCCTGATGTACGCCAAAGATGCGTACGGATGGTAGCCAAGGTCATGTTGGGCGGGCAGAGCTAGGACAGGAATGTTAGCACGTGAGCTCACAAAGCCGATCGAAACAATCCTACCATCTTCTGGCAATACAGCTCAAGGTACTCCTCGGGTGGCATTTGGTTAGCCTCGGGCTCATCGGGGTTCGGCGGATCAATGCGCTCGGCCACGTAGGCAAGGACCTTCTTCGTTCGGAGCATACGATTGGCATTGAGCCGGGAGCTATTGTTGACACCATTGGCGGGGCCAGTAGTGGCGCTCGGTCTAAAGGTCAAGGGCATTAGCTTTCGAGGAGTCAATTCTCAGATGCGACTTGTTTGGCAACTCACAATTCGGGCTTTACCACTGGTGGCAAGGAATCGTCAAACGGTTTCAAGACGAAAGCTATCTTCACCTGCTCCTTGAAAGGAATTTGATTCTTGGGAAAGAGTTAGCAAGTTCACACGCAAATTTGTAGAAGGATCCCACAACTTACCTTCAATAGCAACTCCCCCAGCCAGTGAGGTATAGCCTTCTCTAACCGTTCGATGTCTTGTCCAATGAGCCCCACACTACCTCGGTACAGATCCGAGGCCACTGCAGTATCACCAGTCTCCTCCTGAATAATCACCACGGTCCGTGGGGGAATATCCAACCGAGGGGTCTCGTTATCTGAACTGGGGGTGATTGCCGTCACCAAGTCTTGACCGGGATTGTTAGACAGGAACTCCTCATAATCATCATGGATGCGATCGATAACTCCGCTGATGTTAGCCTCGTAAACCTTCTCTTCTTTGACAGACGAAATCTCGGACTCTTCAGGCTTCTCCTCCAGAATTTGAGGCTTGGTATCGGTGGAAGTGCGCCCGAGCTTCTTTGGGAAGTTCAACTTCTTTCCGAAGAATGATCCCTTCTTACGCTCCTCCTTGTCGGGTTCGGCTGGAGACTGGGGAAGTCCAGAGTTGGAAGCGACCTCAGACGGTGACATTGGAGGTTTGTCACTCTCAATCTGTGGCTGCCGCGAGGAGAAGTAATCGAATCTATCCGAAAAGGACGAGGGTCCTCCGTCGTTTTGTGGATGGATGGAAGGCAGAGCATCTGGAGTCTCGACATCGAAGGATGGGAAGGGAGCATTACTCTGCATAGACGTGCTCAGGTATGTAGCAGACGCGGGCGTGCCAATATTAATGCCAAACCCTGGAGTCGCGGGGCTTCCGGGAAAGTCCATCCCAGGACGCAAAGTGGTCGAAGAAGCGTCGTTGTGGATGGGAATACTAATGCTACGAGGAACATCGTCACCGGGAGCGGACGTGCTAAAAGGATTGAGTTTGGCGAGGTCCTCTGCTTTGGCGATGGCGGTCTCGCGATATTCGTTATCACGGCGAATCTCTTCGTCCACCAGTGGGGCAAATAGCCAGCGTAGGATCCATTTTCCAAGGTTAACTGGACGAATTGTTAATACATAGAACTTTAACAACAAGAATTTTGATTTCACATACTTCGCTGGTCCTCCCGGAATTGTGACAGGGCAGATGCAGGGAGATCGGCCTCATCCGCATAAACTTCGGCATCAAAGCAGCGGTTAGGTTCGAGAATCACAGACAGTCTGCCTGTCCGAATGTCAATCGTGCACCAATGGGATATGCTCTCGGTAGTATTGATTTCAGTAGCCACGTCATCCATATGACGCTTGCCGAATGTTTGAACAGGAACACACTAAAATCATAGTTAGTCATAAATCATTCGAGTACTGAAGAAAGAGGTCTATAGATCGGCCGAGTTCTAACCTTGAGCAGGTCCCACAACACCACTTCTCCTGCCGTGTCTTGCGTGAGAGTCCGTTTGCGATCGTTAAGCATCAAGCATTTAATCAGACCATGCTGGCCCTCGATGGTTTCTTCGGGCAACGAATGCACTGGAATCGTTAGGCCAACTTCATTCTCCAGTCCCGTCTCTCCAGAGTGACCACTGGAAGGGGAAGCAGGGCGCAGCAGCTCTGAGGTAGCTGATAACTGCAGCGCCGCATTGAACGGGATCATTTTGGGTATTTCGTCAGTCGGCTTCTCCGGTGCAGCTGCGGTCGAATCAATCGTCCGTGCCGGGTCTGGAGGCGCTTCAATCTCAAGTGTAGTATCAACATTTCTCCAGCGGTTGATGCTCGACTTGGGTGTAGCTGTCCAGATGAAATCACCGGCTGCCACCACCTTGACGACACCCTCATGTTCCTGTAACGCCGCAACACAGGTGCCTTGCTCGACGTCCGCAGAACCACGCGTATCAGTCTTGGCAACCAAACCGGAGCGATCACTAGAGTAGAAGACGGACAGGTCCGGTTCGTCCGAGTACAGAGACCAAACGCTATCATTATGCATGGTGAGAGTATTCATGCAGCGACCCGCGGTGAGCGACCAGACCTTGATCGTCTGGTCTGACGAAGCGGTAATGATCGTATCACCGGCTTCGTTGACCAGGATATCCCGAACATTATCCGTATGACCAACGAACTTGGTAACGAGTTTCCCAGACTTGGGATCCCACACTCGGACCACGTTCTCGGGACCGCCGCTCGCGAGCACGGAATTCACCGCGCCCAAGGCATAGACAGACCCTTTCTCGGTCGTGTCGTCTCCACCAGCATCGATGCTCAAAATCTCACCACCGCCATTCAGATCCCACAGGTAGAGTTTATGGTCCAGGCCGCCCGACGCAACCCAGCTAGCCTGGCCACCAGGAGTCGCGAGCGCCTTGACATAATCGCTATGTTTTCCGATACGTTCAGGGACGTCCTTCAACTCGGAGTGTGGCCGCCATAGCCGGACGGTGGTATCCGACGAGGCCGAGACGACGGCCGTATTATCCTGTGTTAAGACGATATCATTGATCCAGTGACTATGAGCCTGGACCTGGGTTTTGAAGCGAGTCGGACCCGGCTTGTGATTGGACGATGAATACGGATTCGAGGCGTGAAGAGTACTGAGGGAGCAGTCGAGGTCCCACGAGCAAATGACACCGTCACGACCAGCGGAGTACCTATCGGGAAGAAACAGTGCATCACATTAGAAAGCTGTGTAACCCACGTGGACAGCGGCTGCCCGGGAGAAACCCGAGTTGTACGGGATCGAGGCACCAATGGAATGCGATGACATTTCCTTGGTGCAAGGCTCTCTGGGGACAGGGGTGACCGGGGCGCTGCTTACAGGATGGAGTTCTGACGGTCGACGGTCAGGCCATTGACCCCCAGCCGGTGCCCACCGGGGGCATCAGGCAGAGGGAGCACTGGGCAGGATTTAATGTCAGCATTCCGTAGGCGATCACCGGTTGAGATTGCAATTGTTGAAAAAGGTGTTCAGCTTACCGTACGTGACCCTCTGGTGGCTTAGTTTCCGTGCCATACATGCAGTTGAAGCGTGGAAAAGGGAATTGCGGAGGAGATGCGGAGCTTATCTGCCTATTGAGGGCCGATCACACGTTTGGTGGGGAGAGCGACGTCACAAGTCTGAACCCACAGTCCGCGAGGAAATTGGCGCAACGATGGTGAGAGTAACGATGAGATGACGATTTCTGGCGAGAAGGGGTATCGGCGTTCAACGATAGGAGAAGGGGGAAGAAGGATCGGTCAGTGAGGGGAAGTTTGGGAGAGGGGAGAGAGAAAGAGAGAGAGAGCCGCCAGGGGCATTTGGATCGCGACGCCAAAGCGCATTTTCTGGGGTCGGGCTTCGTCCGTAACCCCGATTCGTGTTCCTTTTTTCCATGATGTATATAGTGTTTGATATGACTCGAGTACTTTATTATGTTATACGGATACTCACTGCTCTAGACTGATGTCATTTTCATCTCTGGTCACCTTGAAGTCGATTCGACGTAATCTGTTTTGGTGTCCATAAAGGCAGGGTTGTATCCATGTATATCCCCGAGCTACCATCAACGACCAATCTGTACCACTTACGATTACATGATTCGACTCGCTATGGATATTCCAGTCTCTCAAATCAAGCCAATATACGACCCTCATCACCATCAAGCTTCCCAGAACTCATCAACTGTCAACACGCTCATCCAAACCCTCAACCTCCAGCCCCATCCCGAAGGCGGCTACTTCGCCGAAACCGATCGCCCTCCCCCTCCCCCTCCCGTGGACAAGACAGAAACGCAACCTCAAGATCACGATCCCTCCCTCCCCGCAGCAAGTTCTACCATCTTCTACTTGCTCACTCCCAACGCCCCGCTAGGCATGTTCCACCGTGATCGGGCCCGGACCATCCATACCTGGCACCGGGGACGCGGGCGGTACGTGATCATCCACGCAGATGAGGCTTCCTGCAGCCACGCGGGCTTGGAAAAATCCGAGCGTGAGGAGGAAAAGGTACGACTGGAGAGCTTTGTGGTCGGACCCGACGTGGCGCGTGGGGAGCACTTGCAGTGGGTAGTTGGCGCGGGGAAGTATAAGGCGAGTTATTTGTTGCCGGATATTTCCACTCCGGGGGATTCGGAGGGGTTGTTGATCAGTGAAGTATGTTCGTCATTCTGTGGATATCTACATCTCCATGGATTCGTATATCTCTTGGTATGTATGTCCGGTCCGTATATACCTTACTGATTCTTTCAGGTGGTCGTCCCGGGATTCGATTTTGCGGGTCTCGACTTTCTACGCAAAGATAAAATGGAGGAATTGCTCACTGCAGAGCAAGTACGAGAACTCAGTTGGATGCTGAAGACCCCAGAAGAATAACCCGCAGGTTTCTACACAACAATTGGAGGACATCTCTATACATGGCATTCCCGACTCGATGTGCCCCCATATCCCCCTCTATCTAGTATGTCGCAAAACTATAGAAACAAAAGTACAATCACATTATAATATACAATCACAGCTCTAACATCATTAGCTTTCTTCCTCATTCGTCCTCCTCCTTCTTCGCCCCCTCAAGCGTATTCGACGCCCACTGGTAACTTCCCAAAAACACTGCTCCGCCAATTCCAATCCACGCAACCCGCGGCCCAATTCCGCGCCAGAATGCACCAAGACCCTCATTCGCAATTCCTCGCACAATCTCCTTGACTCGGACAGGAGCATCTACACCGCCGTCTCCACGACGCGCCAGCATAACCCGCGTCTTGATCACGTCCAGCGGGGTCGTCAGACCGGCCGCAATCGCACCGGCTACGCTACCGAACATGGCACTCGTGGTAGCCGGGATTTGCGACGCTTTCGTCGAAGCGCCCTCCTCGCGCCGGAGGTACCGTTGGGTGTAGGTGGCTTTCATCGACTCCCACATGGTGAATTGGAGGACGGTGAAGGGGATCTCGCGGGCGATCGTGATACCAGCACCGCGGTAGAGTTCACGAATGACCTGGCCATAACCGCGCTTGACCGGGACAGCAGTGCCCGAACCGGTCTGTGTCTCCGGCACGGCGTGGCGGAGGGATAAGATATCCTTGAGCGCAAGCAAACTGGAGCCCCCGAAGAGACCGGCCTGAGCTCGCTGCTTGATTACCTCCGTTGGTACACGTACGGCGCAGGCAGAGATCTCACCGAGAGAGGAAGCGAGGGAGTGTGTAAAGAAGACATGGGCGCGGGAGGGGGGTTCGGAGGAGGAAGCGGACGGCGGGAGAAGTGAGCGCTTGACGCCGTCGTAGACGATGAAGAAGGATGCGGCGGAGGGTGCGGAGCCGAAGAGAACGGAGGGGAGACCTGCGTAGATACCGCGGATCGTTTGGCGCAGGGAGAGGCGGGGGGCTTGGGGTGCGGTGGTGTCGCGTGCTTTTTGGAGTCGGGTTTTAATAGTGTCGAGGGGGTAGAGGGAGCAGTCAACGGTCAAACCGGCAACGGCACCGGACTGTATAATGAGAAGCAATTAGTTCGAGGTCTAGGCTGAAGACAGTTTGTAAGGTTGCTGTTCGCCATACCAGGAGGGACCTCGTCCAAAGGGAGGAGACCAATGGCTCCCCGTCAGCTTGCTGTGTCATGACGAGCGGGAAACAGTGCAATTGTCGAAGAAGTGTCTAGGGCAAGACCATGCTATTTCGGCCAATGAATCCGGATGATTGACAAAAGCAGCTTGCAAAAACAACTCTTTCAAGCGCAATACAAACCGGCTGGGACAGAGCGAATCGAGCTCCGCAATCCGATGGAGTTCGAAGGTTTTGCTCCGCGGCCAAGCTAGCCGACATCGCCGATTCGGGGGTCTTACGTCAGGTCGATCCCGAACAACCTTAGCCCGAGCTGCGACGACAAGATGGGGGGAAAGGAGTACCATGCTTATGATTTTATTGAAAGAAGGTTATATTCTGAATATTTAGAAAGTATCTACTGTCCCGAGGGTTTCAACATACACCTGAGAATACCCACAGAAAAGAAGCACCAGTCCACCCGCAGGGACACAAAACGAAGAATGTTCAGTGCATGAATGAGAAACGAAACCTCCTGCTAAACATTTCAAAGACGATCCAGCAGGAGATATCTAGCGCGGGATACCTGGACCAAGGGGAACTTGGCTGTTAGGTTGCCAGCGGACCCGGGTCTCTCCATAACTCCAGAAGAAGCACGTTCTACACAACCCACTTCCAAGGTGAACCGGGTTGGTAGTTGTCATGGACAAGTATACCAACACCAATCAAGCTGATCATTCATCTGACAGAGGCCGACTCAAACAAAAGGAGGAGCCAAAATGAGATTATGTCGTAGCGAAGTGCAATCATCTTGAAGAAATCGAAAGGGCGCCGCGGGATTGAGAAGATGGAGAGGTTGAAGGGAAAGGGCAAAGGTGACCCAAGGTGAGAGCCACGATCCGGGCCTGGGAGGGAATTATGCACATGTCGAGTCAAATGATACACGAAAAGGAGATGGATTAAGGAGGAAATCATTTAGCCTTGGCACCCTTACTGGCCACGGCGGGGCTGTGCGAAGGTGGTTCGAGAACGTGTGTGTGGTTGGGGGCATTGATGACCTCGCCTGAGTCCTCCTGTCGGCAGGTCAGGATATTGCGAACCCATTCATCAGCCAGGACCTCATCTAGGGTTGCTCGCTCGTTCGGGTTGACCTTCAACATGCGGCCAATGATGTACCGACTTTCCCGCGGCAAGATGCGGAGAAGTCGCCAAGGGCCCTTAATGACCTCCTGCCGCTGAGCCGGCGGCTGAGCATTCGGGGGTAGAGGCGGGGCCTCCTTGCTGGTGGTGCGCGTCGGCTTGTTGTTAACGCTGGTCTGGCTGACCTGCTTCTGTGCAGTCTCACCAGGCCGGTCGCTTTCCTTGGTAGGAGAATCGGGCGGCTTCGTCCCGTTTTGTTCCGGGCCAGCTGGGGGAGGTACCAATGCAGAGGGCTTGTTAGGCGCCTCAGAGTGTTTGTGTTCATGCGCTTCCGAAGGCAGATCGGGGGTAGACTTGGCTTTGGGTTGACGCCGAGGATCGACATCGGGAACCGGAGTACCAGGGGTCGGGGGGGCCACAAAGAGACGGTAGGAGTTGTCCGTAGTGCGAGGCTGCTTCCACGGGAAGCGGCGCAGGGTCATACAACAGAAGATGATCGCCAGCGACCAAACATCTGTGGGACGGGGGTCATATTTCTTCTCGTCATATACCTCGGGAGCGAGGTATGGGTCGGAACCAACAATGCCTGATTACTGATGATTAGTACTGACTCCGGCTGTAATTGAAAATGACAAGACAATACATACCTGACGCAGGCACGATATCGTTCTCAAATGGATAGCGGAAGACGACCGCGCTTCCAAAGTCGATCAGCTTCATGATACCGCGATCGTTGACCACCACGTTATCTAACTTCAGATCCCGGTGAGCTAGACCCATGCCGTGGAGGTAAGCCACACCGCTGAGGATTTGCTTGAATGAACAGGCAATCTCCTCCTTGGTCATCTTGCCCGTCATGACAATGGCGAAGAGGTCGAATGGTGCGTATTCCATGACCTCATACCAGTGGCTTCCTTCCTGAATAATATCCAGAGTCTCGATAATATTGCCGTGGTGCAGGGTAGATCCGATACAGAATTCAGCCGTGACCTTCTTCGAGTACTCCTTCAAGGTTTCCCAGTTGTGTCGGTCTCGGAACTGCTTGACCGCAAAAGTCACACCGTCGCTATTCCGCTTAAGAAGTCGGACCGACCCACCAGCGCCGGAACCAAGCACACGTCCCATCTTGCCGTACTTCGAGTTCAAACCGTGATCATCGGCGAACGGCACATTGTCGGGTGCCATCTGAAAAGGTGTGCTCTTTCCTGAAGTGCGGCTGGACCGCTTGGAAGCCGACGTGGGTGACTCGGGTCGCTTACTACGGTGGCCCATCTTGAAGAACCGCTTAAGTTCAGACATGGAGCCATGATGGTGATGGCCGTGGCCATGCTTATCGCTGGATTCCTTCTTGTTATTACGCTTGTCACTGGATTTTCCCAGATCGCTGGCACTCGCCGACCGTGGGGGGTTACCAGGACGAAATGACCGCTTCGAATCCCGACTCCCAAAGATGAACCGTGCGTCGAGCTGAGCAAGGTTCTTGGACTGTGGAGGCCGCTTGCTGCGGGCATATGGGTCGTTGGGCTCACCCACGGGAGTGATGGCGCCCGGTGGCGTGTGGGAGTCTCTCGGGGTCGTTGGTGGACTCTCTTCCTGAGAGCTCGGATCGGCACCCGTAAAGAACTGTGCACGGTGTCTCGGGACCGCCGTGTTGATCTGGGATGGAGGTTCGGAGGTTCCGCTCTGGTTGATGGGAAGATAGTCGCTGGAAGCGGGCCGAGAAGTTGGGGCACTTCGCGGGGGCCCGTTTTTGTCACCAGAAGTGACCGGAGGAGACGTTTCGGGTGTGATTGCTGGATGTTGCCCAGTGGCTCGGCCCACGGCATTCAGGGCAGCCACGCTGTCGCCAGCTCGGCCCTCACGGGAGGTGGTGACGGCCGGAGTCAGGGGAGGGGACTGTACTGCAGAAACGGGGGGAGATGCGTGAGGGGAAGCCACGAAAGAACCGGTGCCATGGGCGCTACGGTCACTCGATTCTCGAGACCCAACCTAGAGAGAAGGAAGTAGTAGTTAGTATCGGGATGATGAGAGAAGTACAAATTACCACCAGCTCGGCGGACTTCCAGGAGAAGCCCGTTGGGCAAGGCTTTCTCAACCTCCCATTGTCCATAGGGTGCCCCTGCAAGCTCCACAGTAGTGGCTCGACTGGTAACAAAGAAGGAATATTAAAGGAAGAACAACATAGAGACATACTCTGGAAGAAGGAAGAGACATTGGCTCGAATGAAAAGTTGCGGAGACGAGATTCTTGAAGCTGCGATCTTTGCAAGCTCATGGCAAGCGACCGCAATTCCTCCTCATCGGGGGCCTGTTTGGGCGGATCGAGCTGCTGGGGAACCTCCGAGACAGGCGACAGCATCGCGTGGGAGGGTTCGATCTCCTGCGTGACGGAGGAAAAGCGCACCTGGCCAGGCTGCGACTTCGACTTGGCGTCGGCATCACCGGCCGCCGACGGCTGGGCAGGCATCTGGACGGGAGATTGGAAACCTGGAGGGAAGACAATTCAAACATGCGGAGTCAGAATACTGAAATGCCAGAGATGCCAATCGCACCGAGAGGTCGAGTTAGCCAAGACATACCTGACTCCATGGAGTTGGCGGTTGGGGTCGAGCACTCGGCGGTTTCAGACGTCATACTCATCGACGACCAACTCGGGAACTCAGGTGGGACGCATGCCCCTCACAGAGCGGAAGTAAAGTATCACGCAAAGGGTTGGAAGAACGTGATGCGTTAGGTGTTTTTTGTTTCGGTTCTTCACGATTGACCGTTGAAGGGACCAAGGCTAGAAATGGATGGCGATCCCGGGGCGAAAAGAAGCCGGTTGTCGATTACGTGGGTGAGGCAAATCTTTTCCCTTAGACTTTTCGGCGCCGAATCCGTGCGATAAGCCCGTGCGACTGCAACGGGACGAAGCGGGGTGGGGGGAAGATGTGAGGAAGAGACCACGGGGAGAAAGTGAAGGAGGAAGAATATACGAGACGAGGAGGAAAGGGGAGGTGAGGAGGAGAGAGGAGAGGGGAGGAGGATTTGGAGGGTTGGAAGTACCGGAAAGGTTGGTTCGTCGTAGTAGAAGCGCCCAGGCCTGAGGGTTGAGGCCAACGGAGTGGGGGTAAGAAAGCGTCACGAAGCTGGTTCCCCCCTCAACCATCATCATCCATCATCCAATGGGTCTTTCTCTATGCTCCGGTCTATATCCTAGTCATGAAGATGTTTTTTACTTGGATCATTAACGACACTCTTCTGCATCTTGTCCGACACTTCCTCTCCTACAAAATGAGTCAAATCGGAAGTCTGCGGAGCTGAGAACAAGCTCGGAGGGCGTGGCCTATGATGTCGATGTCGATGACCCCTCGTGAAGGTCACACTAGGCCCTCGTGCCGACTTCCCGGGTCTGCGTGAACGTACAGATTCGACGATGGTTATTTAATTATGATTATGATGATGGTACTCCGTACATGCATCAGCAGTGACGGACCTTGTCGACTCTGAAGGCATCGGACTACCGGACAGCACTACTGCAGTACTCGAGTATACGCCGAGCTTTCCAAGTAACCCGATCCAGAGTTAATGATCGCTTATGGCGGCTGCCACCACTCACGACGCTCGTGGTGGCATGTGCTCACCTTGCTAACGTGCCAATCTCTCGGCCCATGCACTGGCCAGGGATCCCCCTCTGATCAAATTACGATGAATTCTTCCGGACGTCTGGAATTTTGCCCAACCCGGCTAGGCCCTGATGTTCCCTGCTTGCAGCTGTGCGACACCCTGTTTGGCTGCTCTTACTCCTCCCATCCTGATTGGCCTCCCACCCGGAGAAGGCCGATGGAGAGGGGAGGCGAGGGGCTTTGTGCGACATACTCTGCCGCTACTCTGTACACATGTTTAGCCTTTTTATACCCCATATCATGAACATGTCGACTGGCAGAGAGGCGTGGTGGATAGTGGGACAGCATAAGCGTGGCTGCCCCCCCTCTCACGCCCACGGACCATACAGTCCGCAGTGGGCGCTTCTTCTCCACGGGGATCTTCCGAGTCCCTCTCATGCTGTGCTCCAGGGACATTATTTTCTAAATAAAGATAGACCTGTAGCCTAGTTAAACCACGTTACCCGCCCATCTCGAAACATCTCGTCTGGACCAGCCCTCCCATGGCCATCTTCATACTTGCCAAGGCCGTTTGATCGCCCCCGTGTTGCCTATCTTCTTGGCCCATACTCGCCAAGCTAGCTGGATTCCAAATAGAAAGGCTATGTATCCTCTCTTTTGTCATTCGTACATCTCGTCTCTCGTGGGTGCACATGAAACTGCGACGGGACGATGTAATGATCATGTCGAGCGGGCCCTAAACCGTAATTATACTACCTAAACATCCTTATGAACAAAGACTACGACTACCTCTGCTCATCATACCTACTCTAGCATACGGTAGGTATCGGTTCAGCGCTTGATTTTTCATCCCTGGAATCGTTGTATCCTCTGAAGTCATGGTCAACCACACGGAATGCACTATGGCAAATGTTGAGAGTACTAGGTGTGTCTCCATATTAAACTACAAGAAGGATCGACCCCAAGGCAGTACATAAATGTGCTCGCTCAGATGACGATTTATGTAGAATGGTCCCCAATCTCTATCGAAATACCTAGAACGGTGCCGTCATGCGCCCCTTCTAATCAGACTTTATATAATCTTCTCTTGGAACGGTAAGGTTCACACCGCTCAAACAGCATGCGTTGCGATAATTGGAATCGGGACGGATCTAGAGTATTGGAGCATTGAAGTACAGTATTGGAGTATGAAGTGTGTGTGAAGTGTGTGTGTATGATACAAGTAAGAAGAGGCGCCCCAATCTCGCCTCTCCTCGGGATAAACGCCTTTTGAAAACCCTCAAAACGGAGATGGGAAATATATCGCACAAAAGATCAGCCGGCTAATGCAGCGGTCTCTGGTCTCTGCCAAGGTATACCCAACTGACAAGTGGCCAGCGACCGGTCGACTCGCAACCACCGGCGCTGAATGCGATCGTAGTGATACAAGAAAAGGGAAGAAAACTTAACGCTGCGCCCATCGCGTAAAAACCTCTCAAGGAATGACTTGGATGCCAATCGACTTGGCTTGCGCCATGACACTCTTGCACAATCCCTGCAGACTCAATCCCGATAGCCGCGTCTCGCTGTGCTTGATCTTGGCAATTTCGTAGACGTGCTTGAGCGAGATCTTACCGCAGATCTCGTGGCCGGGTTTCATGGCTCCGCGCAGACGGTTCTTACGAGGCTCGACATTGGCCGCGTTCAGGAGGAGGTAGGTGGTTGTCGGCGTGCGGAGGTCGAAGAAAAAGGAGCGGTCGGGACGGACGGTGACGCGCGCGGGGATGGGGACACCGACGTTGATGTGGGCAGTGCGGGCATTGAACTCCTACGATTCGAGATGTCAGTTGGGACTCGAGAGACATTCAGAAAGGAAGTCGAAGCTCACCTTGCAAAAGTCCATACTCTTAACACCCTTGCTACCCAGTGCCGGACCGACAGGAGGGCTGGGACTGGCCTGGCCAGCGCCGACGATGAGCTTGACGAATTGGTCCTTTTGCAAAGCGTTCCTGGCCATGGTGAAGGATGTGGGAGTGAGTTGTGGTGGAGGACACAAGAGCGAGGAATCACCAGAATCACCGAAGCGGACCAAAAGTGAAGCCGCGCGCTGGAGACGGGCAGATTTTCCTGGCGCGGCCGCTGATTGGCTCGGGCGCCAAGCGAAACAGCTGAGGACCGCCGAACGTCATCGTCCTTTTGTTCTTTCGTTCTTTCGTTCGAAGCTGCCTCGAAGCTCCAAGCCAGGATCTTTCATCAATCGGTACTTCTTTATCAGACCACCCGAATCTTTTTTTGACCGTGCAGATCCGGTCGTTGCGTGGTTCGTCTCAAACCAGATCGCCGAGCTTGCCATTCGTATCCGAACTAGACTCGCCCCGCGTTGATCTCCCTTCTCCCCTTCACCTCCCCTTTCCCTATTATTTTTTTTTTTTCTAATTTTCTTGAATCGCCTCCAGAACTTCCTTTCTGTGGTTGCGAATTACGATAACTTCATCATGAACTGGCTGAAATCGACGTATGTTCCTCACTCCATAATGTTGTCTGGTGGTGATTGGTGACTGACCCAAATCCATGGCGGGCAGTCTCTCTGCGGCCGTCGGCACGCAAGAGCCCATCTATGGCCCCGAGGCCATCCAGTCGGTTGCTCAGCAGGCCAGCGAGACTCCTCACACTGTCTTGACCAAGGACCACTTGCGCTGGAAGGCGTACCAGTACACCAATGTCGAGACTCAGACCTTCTACATCATGGCCGACGACGGAAACCTGTTCATGATCCAGGTCATCTACAGCAACATTGCGTGAGCATAACTCTTGTTCTGCTTTGAACGGATCGCTCGATCTTCTGGTTTCATGTGCCAAATGACTGACCATGTGCCTCACGGCTCTTGCGGATCTATAGGGGTATCCACACCACCGCGCACTTCAACACCAAGATCTTCAACCTCAAGGGCGACAAGCCCCATGTCTGGCACACCGATGCGCTCTCCAACTGCATGTTCGACGAGCAGATGCACTCCTTCGGCGCTGATAACCTGACTCTCACCTTGAACGAGGAAGGCGACGCCTACCACATCAAGTCCACCGTCAACGCTGACAGCATTGTCGACGTCAAAGTTACCCGCAAGGCGCCGGGCTTCGTTGCCGGCAAGAACGGTACCTCGTACTTTGGCACCGACCCCAAGAACCCCTGGGGATCCATGTACCACGGTTTCTGGCCCCGCTGTGCCGTCGAGGGCACCCTTACCACCAAGGAGAAGACCTACGACCTCACCGGCCGCGGAGTGTTCATCGGAGCTCTGCAGGGCATGAAGCCACACCACGCTGGTAGGAGCTACAATTGTTCTGCGACAAAGTCAGTACTAATGCATGTATTAAGCTGCCCGCTGGAACTTCATCAACTTCCAGACCCCCACCTTCTCCGCTGTCATGATGGAGTTCACCACTCCCCCCTCGTACGGCTCGACCAAGGTCAACGTCGGCGGTGTCCTGAAGGACGGAGAGATCGTTTACGCCGGTGCCACCAACTCCGTGACCCACACTGCGTCCGTGCAAGACCCGGAGAGCGACTGGCCCGAGCCCACCTCCATCAAGTGGGAGTGGACCGGCAAGACCGCCGACGGTCAGGACTTCACCGCCGTGGTAGACGGCCCGCTTGGCAAGCGACAGGATCGCGTCGACGTGATGGGTGAGGTCCCTGGCTTCATCAAGACCATTGCTGGCAGCGTCGCTGGTACCCGCCCATACATCTTCCAGGTACGAGCCCCCACCATCCTACCTCACATTTTTTTTTCAAATCTCCCCTGGCTTTGATGCTAACCAAACCCCACAGTTCTCTCCCCAGGAGAAGCTGAAGATTAAGGTCAAGGTCGGCGACACCGAGATCGAGGAGGAGGGAACCTTGTTTTCAGAATCGACCTTTATCTCCTAAATGTGGTGATGCGAGTTATGCTCTCCTCCTTCGTACATAGGAACCATCACTCGTTGGCGTTTTGTTTTTAACGTAACTCTACATGATGTGTTCGGCAGTCACTGTAGACATGTCTGATACATGCCAGATATCTTTCAGATTGTATACTGGATACTTAATGCTATTAACCATATTCCTCTCTAAGTTATGAGAAATGCACTCGTTATGTTACACTGAGACTCGATGTTTGTAAAGCGAACTCTACTTTGAAGAGAGTAAATAATACAAGGCAGAATGCGTGATTGTAGGAAATATTGTGCAGAAATGACAAGACTTGAAGTTTTGGTAGAGAGATGAAGCAAAAAGCTGTACAAAGAAAGAAAGTCACAGATCTGATGAGATGTACACCAAAAACAATAAGAAAAAACACACAGGAAAGACAATTCCGCCAGCGGTCTTGGGGGTATGAAACAGATCAACTTCTCACCAACCCCAATTCCAGAGGAGATTCACCTCAACGCCAAGTCGAGGACAAAATAGCAATATGAACAACAAAAAAGAAAAGACTAGTTGTCAACCATCAGCTGCTCGCCTTCATCCAGAAGCGTAGTGATACGAGACAAGTCTGAAATCATCTTGCGACCATGACCAACAAGCAGGAGCTTCTCTGCGTTGGCCGGAAGACCCAGGTAGGTAGGCGGCTCGCGCTCGGGGAGATTGTTGACCCAGCTGATGAAGTCGCGGATGCTAGTGCCGGAAGGCAGAGTAAGGAGTTCGTCGTTCTCAACACCCGAAACAAGCTTGTGCTCGTCCTCGAAGGCAGCGGGCGTGAGGAAGTTCTTGACCAGGCCGTCTAGCTGCTGGAAGTCGCCGGCATCGTCAATCTTGCCACCGTACATCTCTGTGATCAGAGTGCAGATCATCTCCCAAGGGAGTTTCTGGGGTGCAACGTTGGAACGGCCTTGGGCCACTGTGTTGACCCAGTGGTCAATGATGTGGGCGGAGCATTCGTACTGTACGAGATCTGTTAGCATGTTGTGATGGCTAGAGTGGTAAATGCGAGCGGGACACTTACGTCGCTGTCATTGAATTCCCAGAAGCCCTTCCATCCAAGGTTTGGTGCGTAGCGAAGACGTTCTTGAACCACGGCGTGGAGGAAGCAAAGAAGCAGGTAGACACGGGCTTTTTCGACGGGGGCCTTGCTGGCACGAGTGGTCAACGAAGACAGGGAGTCCTTCATATTGGCACGAACACCTGCAGGCTGCTCGTACATCAACACGCGAGAGGCACGGATAAGGTTGACTGGGATCTTGGGGCTGGACTCCATGGACAGGAAGAGTCGGAACTCCTTGTGGGGCTTGAGAGAATCCAGTCTCTTTTCCAGACTCTGCAGCCACGAAGGCGCCAGGTGGACGTTCTTGACAAGCACCCAGTTACCAGTTGCGGCTGCGTTGCTGATCGCCTTGTCAGCGCTCTCGAGACCTTCATTCGAACCCATGGCAATATTGGCGCAAGTAGCATGCGTGCGTTCAACCAGGGCATCGACCTTGTAACTGGCGTCGAAGCCTGGGCTGGAGCTGAGAGAAATCGGGGTTGTCGCTGTGACTTGGTCAACCACGTCCTTAAGATCGCTGCTACCCTCGTAGAGTTCACGACCGAAGACAGCCTCAACGAAGCGCTCAGCGCTTGGAACAAAGCGATCCATGCGGCAGAGCTTGACAAGTAACAGGGATCGAAGTAGCTGATCAAGCTTAGGGGTATCCTCTTTCCAGACGACTGGAACGGCGTTCTCTGCGATTTCCTCGGTGAAGAAGCGATCCCACTGCTCTTGGGGGACCTCGGGGATGAATTCCTTGAAGAGCGAGATATTAAGAAGCTTGCCCAAAACCTCCTCGCGGGCGTTAGAGGTGGTTGACAGATCGGTGTCCTCAACAGACTCATCCAAAATGCGGTCTAGAATGGCTCTATCCATTGGGAAAGGAGTGGCCTGGGCAAGGAGGATTGCCAATGTAATGCGGTCCTTCTGGACAAGACCCAGCGAGGTTCGCTGGTAAGTGGTAATGAACAGATCATGAATGATAATCTGCACACGAGCGGCATGATCCTTCTCCTGGGCAAGACGCTTGTTCTGGTAGAGAACGGCATTGAAAATATCGACAAAGTACTGAAGAGAGAATTGGTAGAAGTGGTTGATGTGATGCAACTGCTCCAGTACTGCGAAAACAGCACTGCATGCCCTGGCAATACTGCTGTACTGGCGGGTGATGCTGTCCACTTCAGACATGACACCCTCTGTCTCAGACATCTTCTTCGAGATTTCAGCAGCCTCCTTCTTGAGAGTCTCGAGGGTCTCGATAACATTGTCGTCATCAAGAATGTTACCACGAGACTCATTGAGTGCCTGCAGTAGGCGCTTCTCAAGCTGTCGAAGGTGGACCTTAAATTCTCCTTGCATCTTGACAAGGTTGTTGCGGCGCTCATCCACGTCGGGTCGCTCGAACTTGAGGACATCGTTCAGCGACTGTGTCTGCAAACTGCTCTGGGTGACCGTGAAGTTGACAAAGGTGGTCCGGCTGCAAATGTCCGGTGGGAATTGTGCAGAAGGATCTCTGGTCGAAAGGAACAGCTTGAATGATGGAGAGAAATCGATCTCTTGCTTGCCGAGCTGGATAAGAACACGGCCACCAGTCTTCTGGTACTCCTTGTTGAGGACGTGGTTGAGAATCGGGTCCAAATGCTCTGCATCCTGAATGAGAATAGGGTTTCCGAAACGCAGCGCACTCTCCAATTGCTTGACGAATGAGTCGTCCAAGAAGCTTGTGACGGTCAGCTTGCGATCCTTGCTCTCCTTCTGCAGGAATTCTGTGACACGGCCAGATGGGTCGACGATGAGAGGATATCTGTTGAAACGCTTCAAGATAATGGCGTTCTCTGTGCAAAGGTCGTCGACAGGGAGAGAGTTTGCTTGCCAAGTGAGGCGCTCGTCGGCATTGGAAAGATATTCCGTAATCGGATTGTGGGGCTTGAAGTTGATGCCAGACTGAGCAAGCTGGTGAACCCAGTCATCGATCATCGCCTTACGGAACTGCTGATCATAAAGACCAGCATAGGCAAGGAAAGCAGCAGCGATAAGTACGTCACCAACCAGAGTACTAATTTGAGTCTCGAAGGACTTGCTGCCCTCTTCCCAACGCTCACGCTCGGAGGCCAGACTGTCAAGCAGACGGACACTGCGATCAACCTTGAATTGGACTCGGGACATCTCTGTCTTGATTGCCTGAGTCTCGCTGATCAGGGCAGCATACTCGGCCTTGTAGGTGGCGATACTGCTCTCAAGGCTCTGAATGGTGTTCTCAATAGCTTGTGCCTCAGCCTTCGTCTGCAGAGCCTGCTCCTCAAGCTGGTCGACCTCCTCACGTAGGGGTCCCACACGATCTAGGATGGCCGAGTAGTTGACTTGGGCTTCAACCCATTGAACCAAGGGACCGCATGCCTTACTGGCACGGTTCACTCGCTCGTAGGTGAAGTCTTCCTTGGAAAGGAACTCATTCTGCATCTTGACACGGTGGTTGCGCGTCATGTGACGTTCGTTGTCATAGTTGACGATGCTGGCAATAAAATCCTCCCGGCGAATGATACCCTGGATCGTCTTCCAGCTATCGACCTTATGACCAAGAAGTGTGCACACGGCTTCAAGGGCAAGCCGAACGCTAGCTGGTGGGTTACCCATAGAACGGACTTCAGTCAGGTGTTGACGCTTGATGTTGCTGACACTCTTTTGAGCTTCCAAGACTGCAGGTTCAGCGCGAGCCAAATCGTTCAAGACGACCTCCTTTCTCGTTGCTACTTCCTTCTCCTGCTTCTCCAAAGCTTGCTGCACCTCCAAAGAAACTTGCTTCCGCTGCTCCGCTTCCTGCTGATCAGCAACCATGCGCTGCAACTTCTCATTGGCTTCCGTATCTTTCTTCTCCAGTTGTGTTTTCTTCTGGGCCAAGCTAGCCCGCAAGTCGCTAACCTTGTCGACGGTGTCACGGAGTTTCTCGAGACCGACATTCAAGTGACGCTGTTGCTCCTCGAGATCCTCGCGCTTCTCATTGAACAGCTTGACATACTGAGCGACAAAGTCAAGGTAATGGCGAGGAGTGAGGAAAGTAGACCGGCCTTGCTGCTTCTGCAGGCGCTGGTTGAACCGGTGCAAAGAGTGGTGGATGAACACCATAGAGTTAACAACAGTGTCTCTGTGCGAAGCGGGAAGAGACAATTCACGATAGGCGACGGGGATACTGTCAGGAGAGACAAAGTTGGGCTTATCCAGGTCGACGGATTGAGTGAGCTCAGAACCGACTTGGAACAAGGCTTGATCAGACCAGTCGCCCATCCAATTGAGCACACAACGATTGAACAAAGCAGGACTGGTGGCCGCCTTAGAAGATAGTCCCTCTTCGGGCGGGTTCATTGTAAAGACGACGTGCAAGTTCTTGACGATTTGCTGTGTGAACCACTTGTAAAGCTCCTCCTGAGAGTCTAGAATAAGGCCTTGACGCTGGGCACCCTCTTTACAGGCGGTCATCAGCGAGGAGAATTCATCACCCTCAAAGAGACCAGGCACCTCGGCGTTGGCAAGCAAGGTGTTCATACGTTCCAGGAAACCGGAGTCAAGAACGTTGGCTTCATCCATAATGAAACAAATCTTCTCGCCCTTGCAACCAGCCCGACGAAGAACGCTGCGAAGATCATCATCGAAGTCTTCAGAAGAATATTTTCCGTGTACCTTGATCTGGAAGACCTTCAGACCGTTCATCCAAGCAACAAAGCGGGAAAGTGTTGTCTTTCCACTTCCGCTTACACCGATGAGAATGAGATGACCTTGAGGCTGACGGAATACTCTGTCAATGCGAAGCGCGTGTTCGAGGACATCATTGAACAGCACCAAGGGAACATCAACCTCTTCCTCACAGAATGTCTTGAGACGAGCCTTGACGAAATCGCGAAGACGTTCCTGTTCCACAGGCACGTAGTGCTTAGACAACCAGTTGGAGAACAGGATAGGGCCCTTCAAAGCCTCCTCTTGGTCGATGGTTGGGAAGTGCTCCAACGCAATGCGGCGAACAGCATCTGCGGTCCAAGCTCGCTCGTCCTCGGCGACCAAACGATCCTGGAACAACCGCAGAGCTTCATGGGCCCAAATTCTCACAAGACCCTCAATTGACAGAGTCTCGAGTGGCTTGATAGCCTCGTAGAGACCACGAACCCAACGGGTGAGCTCGCGAGGGGAGTAGACGTAATGAGGTTGGATCTTTGGCGTGAACCTAGTTTGTGATTCCAGGTAAAACTGGACCATGGCCTTCGTAAGGGCCTCAGAGTATCCGCGGAGCAGGGGCAGGATCTTGAGAACCGCAGAGTTGAAGGTACCGTAGATCTGGTTGAGCGATATCTCACCGGGGTAGTCAACCATGATGAGAGGAGCATGGCGCAGGAATCGATCACCCATCGGTGTACGACCTGCATCTGTCGGTGGGTTACAGGCACCCACAAACTGAATACGATCAAGGCTGACCCAGGTCTTGTCGGAGGTGCGCCAGAAGCCATTCTGTTCCACAAGCTGGCGCAGGAAGGAGATGGCTCGCTGAGTGCCGTAGCGATCAGGGGCGGGCAAGTTGATCTCGTCGCAGAAGATGACCAGCCAGCGACCAATCTGGTTGGGAGACATGACGACACCGTTGAGAGTCTTCTTGTATTCACAGTACTGCTCGAAGGTCTTGATAAGAAGATCGGGAGTGGTGGCGCTGGAGAAGTTGAGGCCAACGACCTCCATGTTTGGCAATTTTCTGAGCGCGGCAAATAGCGTCATGGTTTTACCAGATCCAGGCGGACCGCACAGCAGGAGAGGTTTGTGCTCAGCAAGCCAGGAGTACAGAACATCCTCGTGACGAACAGTGTCCACGGTGGGGATGATGACATCTGTCTGCGTGATCGAGTGAGTGTTGATGTCAATTGTAGGAACCTGTGACTGCCAGCTGGCCCATTCCGACTTTGGAAGAGTAACATCGTAGTCAATGAGCGACGATTCTCCATCTGGCGGAAGGTCAATGGTCGTCATTCCAGCGACGTACTGACCGAAGGCCTTGCGGTCAGTAAGTGGACAGTCACCAGTAAAAGACCAGACCAGGGTGAGCAGAAGCTTCTTGGAGATATAGGACTCGATTTGCTCCGAGTCCAGTGGGAAATCCACATGTTGGATATTGTACTCAAGGACGTTACGGCAAGCCTTATTTAGCAAGCTGAACATGGTATTGAGGCCACGGATATCGGTGAAGTCCATAATGTGGTTGTACTTCTTTGCTTCCTCAAGCGCTTTCAGTACCAGGTCGTCCGTCTCGAGGTGCTGCTTGAGAACGGTGGAAAGCATTTGCTGGGTATCCTGGGTTTTGGCGGCGGATGTTCCAGCAGGGACGCTGTCGTCATCCAGGTCCTCGAAGGTTTTGGTCTTCAAGCCTTCCACGTAGTTGTTGATCATCATGGAAGGAGTGACGGTATCGGCATTGAACCAGACCATACCGCAACGACTGACAGTGGCCAAAGTGGCATACTTCAAAGTCTCAACCTCGAACATGACGCGCACATTGGGAGGCAGGTTGAGACGTTCACCGTTGGGCAGTGTGAGCAGCTTGTTGTCATCCAAAACACTGTTCAAGTTCTCAACCCACTCTGGGTCGACATCACCGTCAAATACTATCCAGTGACGCTTGCTGTCCTCTCCACGAAGGTTGTCTACGATCTTTCTCAGGATACCAGTGAAGAGACCGTCAGTCCATTCGCGAGTAGTGCTGTCGAGGTTACCATAGAGGGCTTCCTTAGACATAACCTTCGAGTCAATGATGTGTGAAACACCTTCCACACCTTCAATGCGTTGCATGGCCTGCAGTAAAATCTTCCAAGCGGCAGATTTACCAGATCCCGATTTACCAACCATCATGACACCGTGGTGGATGCTCAGAATCTGGTATAGTTGCAGGGCCTTGGTGATCCACATCTCACTGTCGACAAAGTGCTGCTCTTTGGCAATGTCTCGAATGGCCTGTGTGAGCTTTTCGTAGTTGGCAGGCACGTATTCAACTCCTGGGAAGTCTTCTAGCTGAATATTGAGCATACGGTCAACATCTTCTTGCACGAGCTTAGGTGCAATGGTCTCTCGCAGACTCTGGACGATAATTTGGGGTTCAATAATTTCATCAGGGCCCAAATCGTGATCCGAATTGGCGAGACGAGTGCGCTTGAGACCACCAGAGCTAACGAGAACACTCTTCAAAGCACGAAGACCAAAGTCGTAGTGTGCTTGCTTGGACAGTTGAGAAGCACAGTGGTCGAAGAATGGCACTGTTTGCTTGGAAAGAGGCTTGGCTTGCTTGAAACCCTGGGAGAACAGCATTACCTCTGCAATAAGCTCCTTGTCAGGCTTTGACATTGCAACACTGCGGAACAACTTCTTTAGGTTATCGGGCAAGTTTGAACGACCGGCGTATCCAGGATTCATCGTGATGAAGATACCAGTGTTCGAATTGACGGCCAAGCGACGTCCAACAAGCTCAATTTGAGACTTCTCCTCATTCTCGCCATTTCGCAGACCAATTTGGATATTTTGAATTTGCTGAGAAACGGCAGACAAAATCCGTTCTTCCAAACGGTTGAACTCGTCAAAGCAACCCCAAGCACCGACCTGACAGATACCGAGGAAGATACGGCCCATGGCCTGGAAATCGAATGTATCGTCACAGCAAAAAACAAGGGTGAACCGACCGAGCTGAAGACCAAGCGCCTTAACAGACTCGGTCTTACCGGTACCCGCAGGTCCATAGGGGGAGCCACCCAGCCGTTGGCAGAGGGCTTGGGTGAGGGTGAGGAAACAACGATCGGTAAGAGGAGTGCGAACTAGCCGCTCCGGCACACCCAAGTACTCGAAACCGTAGTTCAGCTTGGCATTGGCCATGTGCACATGCAAGCGCTGAAGGAAGTCACCGTCTGGCTGGTAGACATAGCGCATCTGCAGCAGCCAGAGATGGTGTGTTGGAGTAGTGGCGTTGAACTGGATGAGTTTGGAAATAGCATCACGCTGGTGCACAAATTCAGTGATCATGTGTTCGCACTTCTTGCGAGTGATGGCATCCAATTCACCAAGAACCGTAGCGGCCAGAAGTTCGAGGATTCTGACCTCGGCCTCATACAGCGCTTGAAGGTTGACACCACCCTCTTCCAGAGACTTCTGGACCGCATTGGTCCAAACGACTTGACTAGCCAAGACGACAATCTGTGCCGGGTAGTTAGCCAGGAAATCACTGAAAGCCGTACGATCCACCTCGGTGGCTTGATAAAGGGTTTCGAATTGCTCGACAGCTTCACCAAGCAGCTCGGCTAGGGTCAACTTCATGTTGTTCTCCAAAGCGGAAAGCCAATCATTGATCCTAGGGGTCTTGACAAGGTTGACCTCACGCTTGAGGCGGACCTCCTCACCCTCCTTAGAGGTGAAGCCAACAATGTTGTTGTCATCATCCATCACAAGACCTGATAGACCGGCGAACATCTTTTTGAAGTGCTTGGCCACACGGAAGATATCATTGCTATTACCAATGATCTCCAGTAGATCTTCGTCACCAACAAAGTAGAAGCGAGGGAATGACACACGCTCTCGTTCCAGGTATTCACCAAGCGCCTTCTGGATCTTGTTAAGCAGCTCAGCCAGTCGTTCCAGAGACTTCTGGACACCGTTGATTCCGAGGACATCCAGAACAAATGGCGATTTGTAGACCTTCTTCATAACCGCAAAGAATTCGGAGTTGATGTTCTGGAAGCGACTTGACTCGAGAGGAAGGAGGTGCTTGATATCAGCGTTGCCAGTGAAGACACCCTCCAAGTAGACCCATTGTCTTTGAACATCAATCCAAACATCGAATAAGACATGAACACGGTTCAACTTGTCTTCCCATGATGTAGCCTCTTCCTCGAATTCCTTGTAGTACGGGGAGTGCCTCATGGCCTGAAGAGAGTTTAAGTTCTCGCTGCACTTAGCAAAGAGATCGTCGAATCCACGAATGAGGCGGCACTTGTTCTGGTAATTGACCAGATCCAGAGAATAGTTCTGCCAGGTCTCGCGGACGGACTTCAGGAACTCCTCCAATGCCATCTCACCCTGGGCCTGCGCAATGATACTGCGGATGACAGTCTCACTAGTAGCAAGCTGCAAGTCCCACACATCACCAAGGGTAAGCGAGACAAGGGAGAATCGCTTTCCAGGCTTTAGAGACTTATAGATTTTCTGCCAATGACGTTCTTTAACAGCTTCTGATTTCATATCCGAGAGGAGAGAGTTGACCTTCAGGAACTGACGCAAAACATTTTGAATGTGTTCGAACGCAGCATACTGTCTCATTCGGCTGGGCATCTCCTTGGTCATCTTGATGAGGCCATCAAGAGCCTGTCGGAGTTTCCTGGGCTGTACACTAGTCCACAGGCCCTCACGCAGGTCATTAAGGCTCTTCCAGATCGTAGACAGCGCCGCCCAAACAGACATAAAGTCCTGAACCTCTTCAAGGATTGCCGGGAGGGAAGAGTCGGAGCTGGTAGGAAGGTCGAGAGCTTCCTTGGCCTTGGAGACCATTTCAAACTCAGACTGGAGGGATTCGAGGCGTGACTGGAAGGAGCTCAGAGTACGAGATGCCTCATCCGGGGAAATGGTACCCGAAACTGGCTTTTCGTCATTCCACTGCGCAATAACTTCCGCAATCTTGTCACTAATGACACGGTCCTCGGCAGTAATTTTGGCACGAAGAGCATCAGTCTGATCCTGAACGATTTTGCTCTTGCGGGCGAGCAGCTCATTCAAGGCAGTCCATTCACCATCAACATTCTCAACATGGAGCCAGTCATTGGGGAAGGCATATCGCTGGCGAGAAAGCGTAGTTTGACCCTGACGGAAGAGGTCCACCTCTGGTTCCCAAACGCGAGTCTTACGCTTGCATTGCTGAACAATGGTGATGAAAGAGACGGCATGTGCGGTAGACGAGGCTTCCAAAGTCTGACCCTCAAGATCACGACGAGCAGAGGCAATCTCGGAGTGAACCTCTCTCACACGGCCACCGAGCTTGGCTCCAAATTTCAGGAGAATTTCGTGTTGCCACTGATCGTACTTGGCGTTCACCTTAGTCTGAACCTGTTCGTAGTCGATACGGATATTGCCGAAAGAACGGCTGACTTCGGAGGTATCGAAAGTAGCACGGCTCTTGCGGATTTCCTGAAGGAGTTGCAGCCACTGAGACAGATCATCACCCAGGATATCATAAACCTGCTCAGATTGCAAATCCCAAAGCGACTGGAATTGTAGCCACTTGTCAACATATTCCGATACGTCCTTCAATCGGCTCTCAACTACACCATAGACCTGGTTCAGCTCTTCGGTGCAGCGCTGGGGGAGGTCTGCAAAGCAAGCTTCCGACTGACGAACAGTCTGCACATCGATGGAGATCTGGTACCGAGAAGCCTTGATCTTCTCGAGATTACAGATAACCCCCAACCAGGAGTCAAACTGTGAGAACCAGCTTGCACGAGCAAACTGCAAAGGGGGATCGAGGTGGAGAACCTGGTTCTTCATAGAAATCTCATGGAACAGCTCGGGGAAGGAGAGGTTGTAAGTCACGGCGTCCTGTTCAACTGATGGCGGGGTGATAGTCTGTCCATTGCGAGATTGTTGGAAGGTGTTGATCCACTCGCGAATAGCACGATGAAGCCTCTCATTGAGAATGGACTCGATCTTGCCGTTCAGTTCCGAAACCCAATACCCGAGGTTCACGTAGTTCTCGAGGTTGAGCTTATCCACCGCAACCTGGATAACGTCCAAGCGTTGCTTGAACGCCGCAGAATCGTAAAGGCATGTTTTGAGCTCATGGATGGATTTCTGAATACTTTCATTGATGGACGACAGAACCGCAGTCTTGGATTGAAGGACCGATGCGGAGCCAGCAAATTCACGGACAAATTGAACGTGCTTGCTCTCGGTCCGATTAGGCATAGCAGTATCGATGGCACCATTTGCAAGAGCTGACTGCTTAACATGGAGCTCGTAGGAGTGAACGAATGACTCCCATCTTAATGGAATGCCCTTGTTCACCATGGCTTGAGAGTCATTCACGTAACCATTGAGAAGAATCGCGACATCAGACATTGAGGCAATTGTACGGTAGGTTTGGAGCAGTGTTCGTACACTTTCCATCAGACTGATGGCATATGGATATACACGCTTCGCTTCCTTCGAGATGTTGCTAACAGCATGGGGGACCTGAAAGTTCAGCCAGATGAGGTTGCGCACCTCCTTGAACAAGGCAATGATTTGAGCGTCGAAGTTGACCGTAAGCTCCAACTTGTTTCCCGCAGCACGATTGCGTACAATATTGAACAGCCGCCCGGAGATAGTAATATGCCGTCTTTGTACATCATAGAGCCAAGATTCGAAGACGGGACGGGTATCGAGCTTCTTGCGGAACAGGTTACCCTCCGCTTGGAGCTTCTGGCCCTCGGAGTGAAGATGCCAGTCCTCGCCGAGGACGTTCTCCACCTTGCGCATGTAACCGTCGAGTTGCCGCTCAATTTGTCGGGCCCAAATGATGGCACCGGAGACAGGGGGAAGATCGCGCAATTGAGCCATGGCGTGAGCCTCGGAATGACCATACTGCTGCTTGAACCGCTCATGAAGGGTGGAGATATCGCGCTTCACGTTGTCGATCAGCTGAGTCTGATACTCGCCAATGGCACCGCGGATCTTCGGACGGACAAGCAGAGCATTGAACTTGGAGAAGACACGGAACATTTCGTTGGCATTCTTGGCGGTAGCAAGGCGATCACGCAGGCGGGCAATAATGGAGTTTTCGACACGAGAGGTACGCTCACTGTAGCCAATTTCGGCCTGTTCCCAGGTGCGTGATCCTTCCGGTGAGACATCCAGTACGTCCACGTTCTTTAAAGCATCGTAGGCGTGAGTAACCTCCTCAACGGCGTCGACGTCACCGATTTCCTCGACGATGACCGTCTCCTCAGAGTCAACGCCAGCGCCGGTCTCTGTGGGTGAAGAGTTCTTTGGTCCAAGAACGTTGATGATGGTCTTTTGAAGCTGCTCGTGGTTGACGCGGAATGTATCAATGTACTTCAGCCGCTCACGGGTCATGTCGTGTCGAGCATTGATCTTGATGGGGATAAACTTTTCGTTCCGGCGTCTTGTCGACTCACGGGCTACATTAGTGAACTCCTTCAGGTTCTCGTCCCATGAACGCCAAATTGCCTGCGTGATCTTCATCAAAGACCGAAACTCGCGATACTCCAGATGGAGAATCTCACGACCTTGAATCAGATCATGAATCTTCTTGTCCAGGTCACCAGAGATAGCTTCCACGAGAGAAAGGGCACGCTTGATAGGATACGGACAGATCTTCAACTTCTTATTGAGATGGTTGAAGATCAGACCCAGAGACTCCTGCACTTTCTGCAGGGAAGTGGCAGATAGGAGCTCGTCCAGCGGGAAATCACGCATCAGCTGATTGTACTTCTGGACCAACTCGGTGGCATCTTTCAGCCCAGTATCGGCCACGAAACTTAGGGTCGGCTGGTATCGCTTGGCGTGGCGAAGGATATCCATTGTCAGCCGAACCCCATCGCTTGCCAGCTGGTTCTCGATCCCCTCCAGCGCAGTCTCCATCGACAACCAGAAGTTCACCTCCGGGGAGGCCGACTCGCTGTCAGGGTCTCGAGACATCTTCGTGATCGTCTGAATGGAGCGAATCCAACCATTCACCGTATTCTGAATACTATTGGTGAATGCACTGCTATCCAGAACGGCGGATGGAATCAGTTCGACGGTCGGTTTGATGCCCCTAGCCTCGGCTTCCTTAAGCGCGGCCTGCACCACCTCATGGAGCGGGAGGCTCAATGCAGGAATCTCCACATTTTGCTGCAAGTGCATCAGACCCAGCTCCAGTTCCGCAAACTTCTTCTTTGTCCCAGGGATACCGGTCTTCGCTTCGGTATCCGTTCTCGATTTCGTGCCGGCGGCCGCTTCCTGATTACGAGTGTAGGCTTCGAAGTAAGGACTCAGTCCGTGGTGGAGTAGCAGATGCAAGATCTGATAGGGTGACATGGAATTTCCCTGCTGTGTCTGGGCATTGTTCAGAGACGCGAGGCCGGGCAGATTCATGACCTGGATCTGCGAGGCGATCGGGAGAGCAGGATCAATTGGAGCCGGACGTTTGATAAAGGCTACCGACGCGACGGTAGTCGAGGTGGAGGAGATCTCGGAGGACAGGTTGTAGGTATACTGTACAATCGGCTCTTCATCCATATCGTTAGCTCGAACGGGCAAATCATATCGGTTGGGAAGCTCACCGGCGCCTTGAGCATCGCCATCTGTTTCCTCTGCGACCGAAATATCCTTCTGCACGTAGAGCGCAACTTGTGACTCCGAGGCAAATCGCGTACATCTTTGCGCAGTCTCATGATATCTAGCATCCGAGAGCAAGCTCCCGGCGCTCTCCAGCTCGGACTTCAGAGCACCCAGTGTCACCTGGAGCACTTCCGTTAGGTACTGGATGACCGCACCAGAATCCACCGCAGGTGCCGCGTCTGGCGTGGACACGCCATTCAACACTCCCGGCGTGGCAACCTCCATGGTATTTCCAACTCTATTGCAACAAGCTCGTAGAGGTCATTGATGAGTGACGAACTGGAGGAGCGCGATCGGAGCGGGAGAAATAAATGTTGACAAGGGCTCGCGTCGTGTCGGAAAGGGCGGAGTGCGGGGCGACAGTCTCCGAGAGGGATTTGGAAGGTAAAAAGCAATAGATCTAAATTAAAAAATACTTCTTAGAGAAAAGAATCACAGTCTAGCAAGAAGATAAGAGTGTCGGTCGATGGAGACACCAGATACGCGGGTGTTTGTTCGTTGTACTTCAGGGGATGCGCCTTTCCAAATCAAGTTAGGCGTGTCACGCCCAACCATGTGACGGCTGCCGGGTTCCTGAGCCGTTCCGCTCATCTGGAGTCATGTCGACTTCTACTCGGAGCTACCATTTCATCGGTTCATACTGTGTATTGTACGAAGTGCTCATAGCTTATAATCATACAGGTTGAAATGCATTAGCTAATGTCTGCAACGTTGACAAACAAACAAGCAGTCTCGCGATCATTATGACACCGTCACCCTGCTCCCTTTTTGATCAGACTGTAGATCGAGAAGGGTCTGTGCCTTCACCTTGGTCTCCTCTGTATTGGTATCCGACAATTGACAGTCACAGCCATATTTGAGGCGAAAGTCGACGGGTAACAGCATCTTGATAGCCTCTATAGCCTTCTCACTGGCTCTGACCTTGGCATACCGACTTGAGGTTCCAACTGCGTCTCCTATGCAATGCCCGTGTACCATCACGGCAGCGAGCATCTCTGGCTGATCTGAGTCTGAATGAGGGATCTGGCCAATTTTCAAACAGAAATTCTTGCATTCGTAGACGGTCGCTAGCTGGTGAATCAGGAAAGTCTGTAATCAGGTCAGTCTTTAACCAATAATAAGTCTTTGGGAAGGGAAAATGTCTTACTGTTGGCTGCCTGTTAGCGAATGTGTCATACAAAGACATATCGACAAAGTATGGATGGATATGTGTGTCGAAGAACTCCTCGACCACGGTGTAATCAAACCCTGAGTCCACGAAGATAGCCGCAATATATGCTTCGAGCATATCGGGAAGGCACTATATTTGCCTTAGCATCAGCTACGTGGCAACCATGATAACGAACCATCGTAGAGGAGACCTACCTTTGGAGCATCTGTACAATGTAGCCAGTAGTCCATCCCACCGCCGCTCTGAGCCTCTGCATTCTGCATTTCTTCCGCATAGCGAGTGATTTGCCCCTGGATAGGACCGTCGGCATGCTGGAGATGTCGATGGAGTCCGAGATGCACCACGAGAGCACCCAAAAACTTGTTAGACACAATCGCCATCTTTTAATCATATATCAGAAACTGCCAATTTCTTCGAAAACTCGGTTTTCACTCACCTTGTGCTCCGTAAGCCACTGGGGGTCCTTGTCGGGGAAACGACGAAACAGTCGCTCGACACATACCATGTCAAGAAGTGCATCACCTAGAAACTCTAGACGTTGGTAGCACGGGACAATGGCCATTCGACGTGGAAGAGATGAATGTGTGAATGCAGACCGAAGCAATGCGGGATACTTGAACTGGTAGCCAAGCTTCTTGAATATTTGCTGTGCAAGGTCCAACTCGTACCCGTTGGGCGCATTGTCTTGCCATTTTGGTTTTTTGTAAGACTGGTAGTAGTCAGCCCAGGATGTTGCTGTGTGGCTCACTGTGACCGTCTTATTTCTGACGAAGCGGGTTACAGCACTAACGGCCATATCGAAACGATGATCCTTGCCCCCGGACAGAAGTGCAGCGGCAATCAGGGCCTCACAGACATCTGCAATCGTCTTTTTTGCAAGATCGTGAGTGCTTTCTGCCAGAAGTTTCCTTGAAAAGTTACGACCTTGAAGCAGACGGAGGCCTGGAGGAAACCATGTATGACTATGATCCATTATCCATGTCAGTAACCACTCCGAGGAAAGAAAATATACCACAACATACCGAGAAAACCCACGACTCCGGATGTATTCATAGAGCTTGATGTCAACTGCGGCTTCGAATAGGTTCTTGTTGCAGATGAGACACATTCGGTAGACATGATAGTCGTACTCATTGTCATCCGGTCTCTCACAGTACAGAGCAATTGATGTGGCCATCTTGAGAAAAGTATCGCCCAAAAACTCCAGACGCTCATAGTTCTTGCCCATGCCTCGTTGCACATGTACCTGCTCCTCGCGATGCTCCTCAGCGTTGTCAGCGTTGTCGGAGTTTTTAGTAAAGGCTTCCAGGGCGTAATCGAGCTTAAGATCAAGACCTATATGTTCACAGCCTTCCAGGACAATCAGATATGACTCCAGTTTGCTGATTATAGCAGGAAAGGCCAAGCATGACGACACCGTCGGTAACGGTATCTAGAGCAAGAGTCAATATAACTTATATGTGTTTAGCCATGAATGGATGCATAACCTACCGCAGAGAGCATCACCGTTTCAGGGCATAGAACACACAAGGATTTCTCAGATCTGTCCGACTCATTTGCTCTGTCCAAGAAATTTCTGCGGAGGCAAACCGTCTCTGCTTGCAAGACCGGCTGATCCCAGTTGCAATTTCGCAAGAAGAGGTGCCGTGACCTTTTGTTCAAGCTTGAAGAATAGTTCATGATGTTCTGCATATTCATGTCTCGGCGGCGTGGCACGTATGAAGGTGGAGCGTCCAATGGACGCAAATCGGGGACAATTCTGATTGGGAAATAGCGAAACTTTCCACTCCAGGGGTCATACATGAACCGATCGAGAAGAGTTTTAGGATCCATGCCTTCTGACCACTTCCACTCACAATGCTCTTGCACGAAGTTTACCACTTCCCAGTCAATCAAAGTATTTGGCAACTCAGTAGGACTTCCGATGTCCGCGTCCAAGTGCGCTGGGGCTAGCCAATACGGAAATACCTCTGGCTTCGATTCAAAGACCTTGTGAAATACGTCACGGAAGACGGAGACCGTAAAATCTGTTAATTGATCCAGCTGCTGAGAACTGACAGCCAGAGGGCTCCCGGCGCACAGTGTTTGGATTCTGGTCTCTATGTCATCATCCAGGAAGATAGGGAAACTAGGGAAGCTTGGGAGCTTTGTACGGGTAAGGAGTATCAGGGGAGCATGCTCTCGGGTTAGCGGCTTTAGGGGTTTGAACCGGATTAACATGGCGTAGAGCTCTGTCGGGATGGCTCCAATCTGATGGCTCCAGTGTGAAGGCTTGCAGCGCCGGTCATACTTTTCCTGTTTCTTCGACGCGATTGCCAGCCTGGCATTTCGCATGGCAGGCAAGCGTCGATGGAAAATCGGCCTGAAATGGCCATCTAAAAGATTGCTCTTCCGGAGCATTAGGCAAGTGTCAAATGCCGCCGACCCTTTGGCCATGGCTTTACTTGATTCTGAGGTGCCTAGTACACCTCTAACAAGGGACTTCTCGGGAAGCGTGACCTCGCAGCTAAACTTCTCTCCCTCGGAGTGCATCACGTAACTCACGTAAGGGCCTATATCAGTTTGAGTTTGATTCTGATTCTGATTAAAGTCTTCCTCCCGATACTGCAGTGATGCTGCATAGCGGGCCAGAACGTCAATTGCATGCCCATATGTCAGCGTTGCTCCTGTGGATTCGATTTTGTAAGTTCTCTGCCCCTTTTGTTTTGTCAACACTGTTTTCAGGTCGAGGTCATAGTCATTGCCACAAAGCAGCCGGTCCTTGGGGAGTGCCTCGCAGAAGGATCTCATGAGAACTTCTGCTTCACACACTTCTTGCACCTTTCTTTTTTGACTCTCATTCTGATCTTCGACCATGGTTACATATGTCGATTCGGCATGTCGTGCACGTCCGCGGCTCTGAATGTACTGAATGAGCGTATCGTAGAGATCAAATCTCACGACGAAATTACAATCAGGGATATCAAGTCCTTCTTCCGCCACCGCTGTCGCAAACAGACAGTTGACTTTTCCATCTTGAAACTGGCCCCTGACCTCAAAGTGGTGACGAAATGTAACATTCCCTGTGATATCTGACTTTCGAACGCCGACCAGGATCCCGGGGCGAACATTTCGAATCTTCATTACCTCGCAAAGGCGCAGCAAGACCTTGGCTGTATTGCGTCGCTGAGTAAAGACAATGCACTTTTTATCATCCGATGAATCAAAGTGCATTGCTAATCTGGCGATCAGGAGTCGAACTTTCGAGCTGAGCTGGCCTCCATCAAGCGGATTTCGAAATTCGTGATCCTTCACCATCTCGCAAGCCTCTCTAGCACTCATGAGGTCTTGCCGAATCTGATCAGTCCCACAAGGGTCTGACTCCGGATGTTTGCCAGTGTTACGCTCGAGATGAGGTATCACATCCTCTCTCAGAGCTTGGATCCACACTTGATCCGCACACCATACACCCAGCTCTGAACTGGCAGCCCAGGCAAACCTGAAGACAGGCTCAAGTGATTTTGCCTTTCCAAAGCTCCCTTGCAGTCGAGTGTACAGTTCCGTTGCAAAAGGAGGATCCAGCTTCGAATAGGTCCACGTCTCCTCATAGGGTCGTTTCACGATCTGGCGAAGCGCCTCCATATTTGCGGTGGTCGCTATCCGACTATCGAGGAGGACCTCGAGCTGACTACGAACATTTATTAGTGTCATTCGGTCTTTCACTGATGGCAAAAAGTCTTACGCTGCTGCTTCTGTCATTCTGGTCTTTCCATCGACAGGGGAAGCCGTCATCCCGAAGATTCTGGGGCGTTTAGACACGGGTGCTTGAAGATAAAACTCCCGTATGATGCTATTGATTGTCAGCTAATTAAACAGAGTTCAACGTTATACTTAAGAAGCTCACCGTGCATAAGGGTGATCTTTCTTCGCGTGGTGGGCTTCATCGAAGACCAAAATGTTGATCTGGCTTATCTTGATGAAGCCATTGAGCAGGCATTGGTTGAGAATCTCCCCTGTGCAAACGATTACCATGCTTTTGGTAAAGTAGTCATCCCAGATTTTTTCGTCCCAAAGGTCTGGGCCCATCGCACCAAAAATATGAGTCACAGCCTGGTCCAGATTATTTTGTAGCACGGCCGATTGCTGAAACACAAGGGTCACGCTGTGTGCCTAGTTCTTCTCAGTAGTTGACCATTATATAGAGGCTTTCAGTAAACATACCAGGAAAAATGCAATCCGAGGCGCCTTGCCATCTGCACGGTCTATCAGCTCTTGCTGTAGGATATGCTTCAGCAGAAGAACTGCAATCAGGGTTTTTCCCGATCCTAGCAAATTCGTTAATTTCACCGGCCTAGGTTAGCAAGAGAGCGATCCAAACCTGTGTCTAGGACCGCGATTGTGTTCTCGGCCTTTGCTCGCCTGAATAGCTCGATTTGGTATTCACGAGGATTGAGATGCCCGCGACCAATCTCTTGTTGTTTGAGTAGCTGGGCGATATTAGGATGCTCTTGTGGGCTGTCTGGGCCTTCGTGTCTCTCAGACGTCTTAGTGACGCTATGGTTTCGATTTGCGTGTTCCGCTAGTCTGCTAGCTAGTCAGACGCAAGTGAAATAAACAGATCCTGTTCAAAACTTACAGAGATTGAAAGTGTGCTTCTTGAAGCTGTCGTCGATGAGAGTATCTACTCTGTGTAATTTTGCTCTCAATCTCAATGTCAGACTCATCTGAGGAGCTGGCTGGTGGCTCTTCGGAGACCCGACGAGGCGACATGGTTGGTTTCTGTAGCATTTGGCGAAACATGTGATCAGGATGATATTTTCCGAGGGAGTATCTGAGAATTAGTACTTAGGTGGAGAGTATTTGAGTGAAAGGTATTTGAGTGAAAGGTATTTGAGTGAAGGGTATTCGAGTAAAGGGGATTTGAGTAGTGGGGACTTGAGTAGAGGGTATATGAGTAGAGGGTATATGAGTAGAGGGTATCCGAATTGAGATGGTTGCAAAGAGTAGATCTTTGTCTGGTCTGTAGCATTCAAGATGAGGAAGGAAGTACCGCTCGGATTGAAGAGAGAAGGTATAAGAGAAAGAACGGGCACGAATGTATATTTATATCAACGCAATACGATGTGTAGCTGTTTGTTGAATTGCTAGTCAATACCCCTTTGGAGGAAACTGATCGAGTGACTACCGAGTCAAACCAGATGACAGCTTAATGACAAAATCATTCTTCTCAAATGAAATAGTGATCAATTATCTGAGTCCTCCAGATGAAGACACCGTTCCAGCTCACTTACGGTTCATTTACTTCCTAGCGATAAAGAGGAAGCTCCCCACTTATCGCGCCTTATCGCCTCGCCAAAACTCCCGCCAGAATCGCGGGGACACAAGAGCCACTCCGAGATTATTTCCTGCTCCCTTCGTCAAGCTTCATCAACCACTATGGAGGAATCCCAAAGTCTCAGGTCTCTATTCGCATCCGCAAAGGATGCGAAGACAGCGCTGGAATCAAGGGGGGATACCAACACCGAAAGCTACCGGGACGCAGTCAATGCGGCGATCGCCAAGTTCCACGAATGTCAGCGACAAGTCAGCATCTTGTCGCTATTTAGTTCGAATGAGTCGCTAGACGATGTATCAACGGGAGATATCCAGTGGGATTTCCGATATTCTGTTATTATACCGGACAATGAGCTAATCCTCTCCTGTTAGGTACATGACGTTGGAGTACCATCTTGCCGAACTGACGCAACGAGGCCCTACTGCTGATCGCGAAGCTACCCTTCGACGCGCCTTGGAACAATATGAGACATTTATCACACGACTTGACGAATATGAGCTACTATCCGCTGGGGACAAGAAGCTGTTTGAACAATACATGGCCAACTCATCGACCTTCACACTCGCGCCCTTAAACGATGCCGCAGCTCGGCGAGATATCAAAGTCAGGCGCTTTAGGGAGGAGAAGGAACTCAAGCAAAAACTAGAAGTCCGTTCAATATGTTCCTGCACTGTAGTTGGCTTACAGACTGACACGATGTGAAGTACCTTGCTCGCAACGAAGCTCGACTCCAAAGCGACGATGACGATACCCGACGGCTTTACTTGGCAGAGCTGCAGCTCTATATACATCAGAGTTTCCAAGCCCTGGACCTATTGATTCAAGAACTATCAATGCTATCTACCATGCGCAATGCTCCCACACCCACACAAATGACCCCCGATGACCCGAGACAACGAACTAGCCTGGGAGGCGCAAACTACTCAGACCGCTTGGACCCGTCTCTGTCACAACTTTTGGGCAGGGGAAGAGGTGGCCCGATCTTAAACAGCAAAGGCAAGCCGATGCAGCCTTTCACATTGCTAGATCGTCGCACCCAGCTACAGCAAGGAGTGTTCCGGTCAGGTCATAATCTCCCAACCATGACGATTGAGGAGTATCTGGAGGAAGAGCACCGCAGAGGAAATGTACTCCAGGGTGGCGAGCAATCTGGCATGAAGCCAGAGGTTGATGAGGATGATCTGGACAAGGCGGATGAAGAAACTATGAAAGCCCGCGCGTGGGATGAATACGTGGAAGCGAACCCTAAGGGATCGGGCAACACGTTGAATCGCGGTTGATATTATACAGCTTCGGCGAAATGTGAGCTTCGAATGTAATTCTCCTCATTCATTCATGGATTTCATGGTAGAGACGGTCTTGTCGGAGTAGCGTGACAATCTCCAATGTATGATCTATAGCCTAATTCTCTATGGGCTTCGTATGCCACCAGATTCAAGGAATGTTACGCCAAATCATGAGATTCATCAATTGTTCATTTTCAGCAGGGTATCGACCGTATGCAATACATGGGTTGAGTCTATCAGAATATTTTGGTTTAGCTAGAGACATTCTCCTTGACGACCTTGTTGCGCTGAATCTCCTCCAGAATTGCGCCCGCACCCTCACCCACCAAAGCCTTGGCCACCGTGACACCGAAAGCCTCTGCGCTCTCGGTGGAATCAACATCGCCATCAACTTCAACCTGGGCGCATTTTTGACCGTCGACGCTGACAACAACAGAACGCATCCGCAGCTTCTTGGATCCCTCCGCAGTCTGCACCCACTCAGTTTCGACACCCAATGGCGCACTGCAGCCACCCTCAAGGGTTCGCAACAGACTGCGCTCGGCAAGACAGGCGTAGGTGGTTTCCGAGTGGCCAATCTTGCTCAACATCTCCTGCAGGAAGGTATCCTCCTTCCGGATTTCGATACCCAAAGCACCTTGTCCAACGGCGTAAAGCATTCCACTGCTCTTCGAATCCAGGTACTGCGTGATTCGATCTCCCAGGTCTAGACGCAACAGACCAGCGGCTGCGAGGATAATGCAGGTGTAAGGGCTGTCTTCCGCATCCAGCTTGGCCAGACGGGTGCCGATATTGCCACGAACATCGAGAACTTTGAGATGAGGGAATTTGCGGGCCAACTGGGCGGTTCGGCGGATGGAGGAGGTTCCAACGACAGAGCCAGCGGGGATTTCCGACAAGCTCTTGTATGACAGGCCTTGCTTCACGACGAGAACATCTCTGCTGTCTTCGCGGGGCATCATCGGGCCCAGTGTGCAAGTGGCGGGGAGGACGGTGGGGACGTCTATTGCAATTGAAAAGTATGAGCGCATTGAACGACACCAGTCAAAACAATTTAAAAGAAAGTAGAAGTCCTCACACCTTTGAGAGAGTGGACAATAAAGTCGACTTGTCCATCGATCATCAATTCCTCCAGCTCCTCAGTCCATAAATTCTTGCTCGTAAAATCGCGCAGCGCAATTTTCGTGTTGAGGTCGCCTGCAGTCTCCTTGGAGAAAATTCTGAACTCATAGTCAGGGTGTGTCTTCTTGAGAGCGGCAGCCACCAGCTCTGTCTGTTCCAGTGCAAGCTTGGATTTGCGCGTGCCAATGGTGAAGGAAGTCTTGGTGGCGGGGGTGGGGGTAGCCATCTTGGAAATGGGAGGAGGGCCAAGAGAGGGATGTAAAGAAGTGATGATCTGACGAATCACGCGGATTTTGCCAGCCAGGAGAACAAAGACTCGTGAAAGGGAAAGCAAGCCGAGGAGTTTGGCCAAGGAAAGCGCGAATGGAGGCGAGACTGCGGAGGGACGGAAGAAGGGTATAATTCCGTGGAGGGACCGATCACGGGATACGCCGCACCCGCTGAGAATCACGCCGGACGTTTCAACATGCCAACATGATACTCTAAGATGCGGGGTGAGGGGGATAATACGTTTTTTGTGCCTGATCTATAGAGATAGAGATAATGCTACTGTAATATACTATCCAATGACCGTATATTCCTATACATAGCCAATCTAAACGTGGTCCAAGTGACCGTACATACGGTACTGTACCCTTTCCCCAGTGGATCCGCAGGTCTGACGTACTTTCTACGCGGAGACTAACCTCGGCTTCGGGACGTGGAGACTACGAGACATGCGACTCGCTCTTATCGCCTTCCTCCCCCGGACTCCCCCCAAGCACACTAACTCGGCCGGGCAGTAGGTTCTGGAACCACCACTCTTCCTCGGACATCTCCTCTTCTTCCCTTTTCCTCTCCCATCCATTCTTCTTCCCCCCCAGGATCACTCTTCTGTGATAGTTCAGCTTGCCTACCTACCACACACTCTCTCACACCCACACACACACACACCGCTCTCCTGTCTTTCTGTCCGCTCGTGAGGCCCTATCGCTGTATTTCGCCACCGTTTGATTCCTGAGGGCTATTCAAGATGGGATCCAACAGTGGTAGAGCCACCAAGCTTCCTCTGGTGCCTCTAGCCAAAGGCTCCGTTTTACTTCCTGGTGTTACTCTACGCATCCCGGTCTCGAACCGTCCTGATCTCACCAATCTGTTGTCTTCTCTGGTGGACCGACCTTCGAAGCGTGACGGCAATTCGATCACCTTCGGATGTATTCCCTTGGTTTCGCCATTTCTCAGCCGCGATGGACAACAACTTCTAGAGGGTGAAGAGTCCGAAGATGATCGAAAGGAGGATTACGATTCGATCGACGCCGGCCAGGCACGCAAGGATGACCTTTTCCGTTACGGTACGGTTGGCAAAGTGATCGGGGTTCAGCGCCGGGCATATGCCGAGCCATTCCTTCTGGTCCAAGGCTCCCAGCGATTCACTGTGAAGAAGGTCTTGAAAGATCGCCCATTCTTTGAGGCGGAGGTGTATCTCCATGATGAGAGCAGTAGGTTCCTTTTTTGAGCTGTATACATGTTGATGAGCCAACCGGCAGATTACTGACCCTTCATCATCCCACCAGCCTCATCCATTCTCGGCGATCCTGAAGCCGCTGAATTATTCCAACAATTGCGACAGCTCTCTCGTGAGCTTCTTACCCTGCTGCGTCTATCCTCACTACTCTCCGCCGCCTCTACTCGCCTATCGCCACTCGTGGCACGAAAGTTTGAACTTTACATTTCCAAGTCGGAATTAGGCCAGGCAGGAAAACTCGCCGACTTTATGGCCGACGTATCTGATGCAAGTTTTGAAGAGAAGTTGCGGATATTGGCCTCATTCGATGTGAAGGTGCGATTGGAGCGCGTGGTGGAGATACTGACTCGCCAAGCTCAGCATATTAAGAGTAGCGTGAAGGTGACATCTATTACCACAACGTCCTTTCCCCCTAACTCGAATGTTGATATTAGTCAGATCGATCCACGGGAGCGCGAGATTTTGGCAAGACGTGCGATGCAGGGATTGTCAGGTCTCACGCCACCTGGACCGACTGGCGGCCGTGGTAATGACAGTGAAGAGAAAGAACCGAATGAGATTGATGAGTTGGCTCAAAAGCTCAAGGATGCGCAGCTCAGTCCAGAAGCTCAGAAGGTTGCGGACAAAGAACTTAAGCGCCTGCGCAAGATGAACCCGGCCAACGCCGAATTCGGGGTCTGCCGTACATACTTGGAGAACCTGGCTGAGATCCCATGGACCAAAGTCACCGAAGACCAGCTTGGCCCCGAGACACTTCAAAGGGCTCGCAAGCAGCTCGATGAAGATCACTACGGCCTGGAGCGGATCAAGAAGAGACTGTTGGAGTACCTCGCTGTGCTTCGATTGAAGCAGAACACCAACGTGGACGTGGAGCGACAAATCACTGGGCTCACCAAGGACCTGGATGCGGCATCCCACGGAGACCTAGAGAACGAGGTTCCTTTGATCTCGGAGGCTGATCGGGTCGCGCTTGAAGCTCGCCTGGAGATCTTGAAGTCTAAGCGCACGACCGACAAGTCTCCCATCCTGCTCCTCGTCGGTCCCCCGGGGACTGGCAAGACCAGCTTGGCAAGGTCTGTCGCTGCGTCGCTTGGCCGCAAGTTCCACCGGATCTCTCTTGGTGGTGTTCGTGACGAAGCCGAGATTCGCGGTCACCGGAGGACTTATGTTGCTGCTATGCCCGGTCTCATTGTCAATGGCTTGAAGAAGGTTGGTGTCGCCAATCCGGTGTTCTTGCTCGACGAGATCGACAAGATTGGTGGCGCCAACTTCCAGGGCGATCCTTCTGCAGCCATGCTTGAGGTCTTGGACCCCGAACAGAACCACACCTTTACTGATCACTACATCAATATCCCCATCGATCTGAGCAAGGTTCTCTTCCTCGCCACTGCCAATTCGTTGGATACTATTCCGGCGCCTCTGCTCGACCGTATGGAGACCATCTCGCTCTCAGGGTACACTACTGTCGAGAAGCGGCACATCGCTAAGCGCCACCTGATTCCCAAGCAGGTCCGTGCCAATGGCTTGTCCGATGATCAGATCAATTTGTCCGACGAGGTCATTGACAAGACCATCACGTCGTACACTCGTGAGTCGGGTGTGCGTAACCTGGAGCGTGAGCTTGGCTCGATCTGCCGCCACAAGGCTGTTCAGTTTGCTGATGCCGGTGACACTGATCGTCTGGGAGAGTATAATCCGACCGTAACCCTGGAAGATTTGGAGGAAATTCTAGGCATCGAGCGTTTCGAGGAGGAGATTGCTGAGAAGCACGGCCGTCCTGGTGTGGTCACCGGCCTGGTTGCCTACTCCAGCGGTGGCCAGGGCAGCATCCTTTTCATCGAGGTGGCTGATATGCCTGGTAACGGGCGCGTCCAGCTCACCGGTAAGCTCGGCGATGTCCTTAAGGAATCCGTGGAGGTGGCTCTCACCTGGGTGAAGGCCCACTCGTTCGAATTGGGTCTCACTCACGATCCCAACGAGGATATCATGAAGAGCCGTAGCCTGCACGTCCACTGCCCGTCTGGTGCCATCCCCAAGGATGGTCCTTCGGCCGGTCTAGCTCACACCGTTGCGCTCATCTCGTTGTTCACCAACAAGGCTGTGCCACCGCAGATTGCCATGACTGGCGAGATCTCGCTGCGGGGTCGCGTGATGCCCGTTGGTGGTATCAAGGAGAAGCTCATCGGTGCTCTGCGTGCAGGCGTGAAGACTGTGCTGCTACCCTACCCCAACCGAAAGGATGTCAAGGATGTCCCTCGGGAGGTGAGCGAGGGCCTGGAGATCATCTATGTCCAGTAAGTTATTTCCCTGCTTTTTCTCTGCTACGGACCAAGTCTAATATTTTGGCAGACACATTTGGGAAGCTCTTCGCCACATCTGGCCAGATGCGCATTGGCCTGGCCAGCACCAGATGAATTTTGTCGAAAGTCGCCTGTAGACCCCTTGGCCTTGAGACAAAGTTCACCATGCCGGGCCTCCCAGATCTCTTGTTGTTTCCGTCACCGTTCTTCCAGCCCCTCTCACTTCCGGTCGTTTTTGCATAGCGTGGTTGACCTTTGTAGCCACCGTTGACTGTAATTAATTTTTGTGGCTTTGCGATGCTACTATGTTGTCAGGTTTTCTCATGTCTATATCTATCCATTCAATTATCTGTTCAGATACGCAAAAATACGACAACGTAACTATTGTTTGCATAATCTGAAATACGATCGAAATTGCCTGGTAGAAAACAAAATAACGGGCTCAAATATTGAGACCAATAGAATGCGACCTCAAGATGATATAATACAAGATGTGCCCCATGAAAGCGTATGGAAAAAATACAGAAACACCCATTTTCAAATGGAACAGAGCCAAACCCCCAATCTCCAAGGCCCCAATGACTACTTTGCCATCCACTTCGGCGCAGCGGAACTCTTCCCTGTCCTGGCGAACTCCTTGTGCGCAAAGTCCCAGCCCAACACCTTTGAAGATGGCCGCCACTCCGCGGGATTCTTCTTAATATCCTTAGCCTGCTCCTCGAAGGCCTTCCGCAGATCGCTATCAGGCTCCTCGGCCTTGTGAGGTCGATCCTGCATCTGCTTTTGCATCTTCTTCTGCCATTTTTCGCTGGCGTCCCAGGAGCTCTTCTCCCATCTATTTGAGATAAAGAAAGCAGGTTAGCAATTGAGCTCGATACCCATGACCGCGTGTGCAAGTTGACACCATGCCGATCATGCACACAGCAAAAAAAGAGATACAAGAATGAAACACGTACGGGCTGAGATCCTTGGGCTCCTCCGGGTAGACGAATGGCTCGCGCAGTTCCACGGTCATCCGCTTCTGCGCCTGCGGTCGCCGCCATGCACCAACGTTACGTCCATCCCGCGTCATCCGGGTGATGGGCTGTTGCTCAATGTAGCTGCGGACGCTGACTACGCCAACGCCATACAGGTTCTGGAGATAGTCGCGCAGATCGAGCTTGTTGAAGTTGAGGGGGACGCGGAATTGGGCATAGCGGGGAGAGAGGAAGGGTGTTCGGACGAGGGCGATGACGAACTCAGGTCTGTAGATTATAGGTGTTAGCATTGGGGGGATTTGGGGCTAAGAGACGAATGGCGGAGTCGCAAATTTGACAATGCTGGCATGAGGCCCTCGGAGATCTGAAATTTGATGCGCGGCTTTGGGGGGGGCAGGTCGGGATGGGAATGAACGTACAGGAAGACCTGTTTCCGTTGCGAAGACGGCACGAAGGCGTTCTTCGCCGCCTTGGGGATTGCGACTGCTCTGCGCACCATTGTGTGGATGTGAGGATGTGGATGTGGATGTGGACGGTGTCGGAGCACTGGAGGAGTATCTTTTGCGGATGTCCAAACTGCGCGAATGGCCGCCCCGCCGACCGTACCCTTTCTTGCCAAGAGATTCTATACACGGGAGTTTCAAGTTCATCAATCATATCAGACATGCCTTGGGAAATAATTCGAGACATATTGCCTGGGCTATCTGAAATGACGATTAAAAGGACATTCCCAAAGATGTTTCGAAACAGAGAAGATCAAATCGTGTCTGGGTAGACCTTTACTTCCATCTCTTGTCCATGATTTTCAACTGCCACGGTGCGGCGGACGATTATATCTTCACTCACACTCCTAATAGGCACTCTTACGATAGGTGACTAGAGAACAGTGGGTTACTCGAATGGATAGCTATTCAAATTCGGGACGAGAAGATTCTATTTCGTGACGATGTCCGCCAGAGAGACGGCAGATGCACGCGAAATCAATTGGGCTGCGCAGTACAATTGGTGGACTGGCTAGCAAGCTGCGCATGAATTCCACCATACGACCTGCTACTATGGCACTTTCGAAAAAGCGTGCTCGCTAATATGCGAGGGGCTGGAGAGCCGATCGAGACAGACTTTCGGCCTGGGACAGACATGATGGCGGCGCTGCGAAGCAAGCCATATGGCAAGGAGAGCTTTGAGAGGGAGCTCGGAGTAAGACTCGGACCTAGAGCCAGAGAAGAACATCAAAGCGACAATCAATGACAGCCGCGAAACCGTATGGACGGGCAACGTTGCATGTGGTCATTATCATTAATGGTCATTGGAGCACAAGCTCGGAATCGTACTCATTGCCCTGATGACTCGGAGACCTGCAGCTTCTCTAGCCGCTGAGAGCTCTCATCCACCTCCGTGCTGCTCTGTCCAGGTTGTTCATCATCATCTTCCTCCTCCTCCTCTCCCGAGCTCTCCTCTTCATCATCATCCTCATCCTCATCGAGGTCATCACGGGCAGCGCCGGCATCACCATCGGCACCAACCTCCTTCATATAAGTCTCCAGCTCGCGGGCCATCTTCCTGGAGAAGCCAGATGCCTCGACCTCAACGTCCAGTCTCTTGCCAGGGTTCCTCAGAAAGTTCTTCTTGGCATCGGCAAAGAACGGACCAGGGTTGTCACTGACGAAATGGAACTTTCTTTGGAAGTATCGCTTGATACAGTTGACATCCCGATCAAAGTACATCTCGGCATTGACATGATCAATAGAAACCATCTGCGGGAAATCAATAATCACCGGTTCCAGCCGGACGTTCTCATCGGAATCTTCATCGTCCGCATTTGCGGAAGCCTTTCCCTTTCCCTTCCCACTGGGATCCACGATCTCCTTGATCAAGATGTTGAATTCGTTGAAGTCACCATGGATAAGACCGAACCGCGCTAGTTCCAGAATAATCTCCATCAACTCCGAGTATAGAGCTTCGGGATGGGCAACCTTAGAAATCTGACGGAGCGGGAAAGCGTCGATCAGCTCCATGATAATGGTGTGCCTATTCTGAGCAATGGGTTCGGGGACCGAGAATCCGTTTTCCCGGAGTGCCTTCATGAACGCGAATTCCTTCATGGCTGCTAATCGAGACATGTACATCCAGGATGCCGAGCTTCGGTGGCGGAGGTAATCGCGGTTGGTCTTGACAGTTCGGAAGGAAATACGGCCCAGACGATGGATTTTAAGGATGCGCTGAGACCCGCTGCTGTGTGCGACCACGACGATATCTGATTCCTTGCCCACACCAATCTGGTTGCCAACCGAGTAAACGACTTTTTGCTTCTGGTGCGCATTCAGCGCCAAATAATCGAGACCGCCGTATGTGAGTCGATAGCCATCGTCTGCAGATTGAATGGGAAACTTTAGCTTCTGGTATACGGATCCAATGCGATGTGAACGGAAAAAAGCGTACATTTCGCATTCTTAACTTTTGCGATCAGATTCGTCTTGGCCAGATTCGAGATAGACCGATGCACGCCACTGCCTCCGCGGAGGCCCGACAGCTGAGAAATGAGGGGAGTGGGAACGACTTCGTGGTTACGACTTCCGGCTTCCACCTGAAAAAGAGAAGTCCTGGTTAGCTGGCCGAGCAGATCATCGTAGACCCGTTGTCGGGAGCCATCGCGGGGTGGAGGGGTTGATAAGTACCCCTTGAAGCACTCTGAAGTCCTCAGAAGTGAGATAGCGAAGAGCCTTGGCGTCGAGTTTCATCTTCGAGTATCATCAAGTATTGAATTCTGGATTTGAACTGTCAAGTAAAATGCGTCGGGCTTGGACATGCAAGAAAGATGCGGAGATGGAAAAAAGTGATAAGCTCATAGCCCTAAGCCCTATTTCCTATCTGGGACGAATTTTTGGATAACTTCCTGAGGACCCTGGTTGAACTTCATTCTACCAATTTAAGGATGATAAGATAAAGGAGACTCGTGCCTTTGTTATTCAGGTTAGAAGATGGATGTTGCATTATGAGCCGATAGTCGTTGCTTTTCATGTAAATGTGACTCAATAAGCCCCCAACGATCGAAAGACTGTAGACTACACGAGCATTCCTAAAGGACGCAACCTGTCCAAACCGGCCGATTTACCGATGAAACCAAATGCAAGAGGGATAAGATTCCATGCTATTCCTCAGTCGTTCTGAATACATTAGATTCGATAATGACCCGACCACTATATGGGACCCGCTGCGGGAGGGAGATGAAGATGGATCGGGAAACATCGCATACAGATTATTCCGGGGCTTCCCAGTCGGGGTTCTGATAGATCTCATTAGTTTGATGGCCACAAGAAAGAATGGAAAGGACATCAAATTACCTTGCGCAGGATAACCAAGCCTTCAAGCGTGCTGCTAAGAGGGAGATACTGCTCATCCTCCAGCTCAGCTCTCTCGCCGTATGACAGGAGAACTGGTGTGCTCTGGGTCTGCCAGCCAGTGATAGTCTTGGGACGACCAGCTTGGCCAACAACGTCAACGGCCTGGCCCACCCGCACGTTGACGGTGACAGGCTGCAGGTCTTCGTCCAGGGTGACGAGGAATCGAGGGAACATGGCGGTGATGAGGAAGTAGAGGAGGTAGTGGTGCTCGGCCAGGATGAATTGCTTGGCATCAATCAAGGACACCAAAACAGTGAGCAAACCGGCGGCCGATACCCGTGAGAGAACCTGGCGGTCGGTGTGGAAGGGGTTGAGGGTCATGGTACCCTTACCCATGTGGAGGAGACCCTGGGCGATGCGCACCATGAATAGTGAGTTCTGGTCCCGATGGTAGTAGCTTGCCAATTGCCTCAGAAGCTGAGCCAAGCGGGCATTGTTGGTACCAGCGCCGCAGAGACCCATGGCAAAGATGGCGTTGATGGCAACGTCGTTGTCATTGTCGTGGCTGTACCGAGACAAGGTATCGTAGACCTTCATCTGGGGGTTGCTAGGGCTGATGAGACCCATAGCGAGAGGGACGGCCCGACGAATATTGCTGGAGCCGTAGTGCATGAGGTGGCCGAACTGGCGAAGAATCATGTCCTGGCCAACGTCCTCACCCATGGCAATGAGGGAGAGACCCAGGACAGCGTATGACTGAACGAGCTCGTCGCCCTTGTTCTCTTCCTTCTCTTCAATGATGTCATTGCAAATGTGCAAGAGCTCTTGGAGCTTGAGGACGGTGCCAGTGCCGGCCCAGGCGCAAACCGAGGCGAGGACGGAAGTGGGCTTGGCCATGGGGTGGTCAACAGCCTTCAGGATGTCTAGAATGACATCGACTTCCTCCTGACGGCCAAAGTAGAGCAGAGCCAGGCCCAAGGCCATAAACCGAGTCCACTTGTCCTTGAGTTGCTTCTGACGCTCCTCATCCATCAGTGTCGTAGCGATAGCCTCGCTGACCTGGTGATTTGATGATCCAACGAAGATAAGACCCAATGAAACTGCTGCCATGGCAGAAAGCTGCATGTCCAATGAGGCGTCTTCTACAATTGGTAGCAGAATATCCAAGAGCTCTTCCTTGTTGGAACCAGCATATGCGAGACCAAGACCCATGATGGAAGCGACCCGCATTGGTACGTTCTTAGCGTCCAGGTTGTCGGGATCACTCAGTAGGGCAAGAGCAGGGTCAGAATCGAGGCGAACACCGGAGTTCAAGATACCGATCGCAAGCAATGCACCGGCTTTGACCTGATCCTCCTGGGCATAGGTGAACTTATCGATCTTATCGAGTCCATCCTCAATGTCTCGGTGCAGCAGCATACCCAGGGACGCAGTCGTCGAGAGCATACCATCATCCTTGGTCTTCCAAACCCACGGGCCCTTATCTCCCTCAACAAGCATCATCTTATCGTTGCCGAAACCGGCGTTGACGAACGAATTGACGAAGGCACTGGCCAAGTTGTGTCGTGCCGAATCGAGGTTGGTGAGACCGGCACCGCGACTGTTTTCGAGATGCGTCTTGTAAATGTCTTCGGGCATTTTTGGATCCAAGATATTGAGCTCCTTCCCGAGGGATTTAAAGTGCTTTGGGATAGAGGTGTTGTTCAGACAGTCGTTGAGAGCCTCGTCATCCTCGTCCTCGGTAGGCAAGTCAAGCCAGATCTGCTGCCGGGAGACCAGGAATGCCATCTGCTTCTTAAGCGCCTTATCGTCAGTAGCGCTGATATCACTCTTAATGAGGTCGATGTCGTTGAGTCGGATAGCGAGTACGATGGCTTGGGAGAGTTTGTTGTAGCGAACATAGATCTCGTGGGCGGTGCGGAGGAACTGCTGGTCCTCGGGATAGGTGAGAAGGTTGACCATGCTGACCATGTATAAGCAGACACGGGCATATGTGTTCTCGTCCACAAATCGCGGGATCTCCTCGATAATCTCCATCTCGCTCATCAGATCGACGGCATCGGCCTCGGCGTTGTGACTCAGGAAGTACGGGACCAGCGAAAGTGCAAGGTCCAGTAAATCCTGTGTTTCCTTCTCGGCGTTCAATCGGTTTTGATATTCTTGCCCGATCTCCAGCGCCAAGTGGCGGATATATTCGTGGCCCCATGAGCCAAGATCCTCGGATTTGGCCAACAGGCGGTACTTGAGTGTCTCCAGCTTCTCCTCATCACCGTAAGTCATACCAAGCACAGACAACATATCGGCGAGCGAGTCCTAGAAGAATCAAGTGAGCCTGTTAGCATTGTCTGCCTGTGAATGTGACTCAAAACACTCGAATATACCTTGACGGAACCCGCTGCCCACTTCTCGTACAGCTCTGTAAGCTCATCATAATGCGGTCGGAGGAATTTGAGAGGCTTGGGAACGGCAGTCATGGACGATGTTGAGGTCTTGATGAAATTCTTGATGGCGTCCAAAGCAGGTCCGTAAAGGGAGGTATCCGGCTCCTATCACGAGCAGGTGTTAGCACGAACGTCATCGCGAGCATCCAGCTGGGGAGTGGGAATCATTGTACCTTTAACCGCTCAACAAGCATCTCCAGCTCATCTTTGAGTTGTTGGTCTTCTTCACTAAGCTCATCTTGAGAACCATTAGCATTTGATCCGAATAGCAAGGGAGTGCAACAGAGGCCACATGCTCTGTGCTCCGAAACCCGGGGGCACAATGTAGTCGTCATGGCCTACCTTCTGGGAGCTCTCCATCCTTCTTCTTGTCTTCAGCAGGGGCCTTCTCGTCCTTCTGGGGCTTCTTGCCGTCGCGAACATCGTCAGCTTTGCCCTTGCCCTTGTCGGCAGAGGTTGGCCGTTCGCCCTCGTTCGCCATCTCTGACGGTATCAGGCGACCAGGTCGGTGTGGAATCAAGAAGGGTCACGGAGTCTCGAATGTAAATCAGCGATGTATGCAGCTACTCAATGAGAGAAGGCGATAGAGTCCTGCAGATAGCGGGTGATGTGGTGGTCTGTAAGCTGGTTGATGGAAGCGCAGAGAGCTCGGGCTGGTGCAGCTTCCGGATTATGTAATCCTGCCAAGCCCTCGTCATTGTTTTGCCTCGACGCAGTCCCCGGCTGACCAAGATCATCATGAACGAATGAGATTTGAATTCTACAAGGGAAATCTTCAAGAAATACTCCTGGGGTCTTCTGCCATATCGCATCGAAGATTCCGAGTGACAATGTGGAAATTGTCATATACGGACGTTTGTGCCTGAGACTTTTGGCTGTGCCTGACTATCGTTCAATTTTTCAACCACCTTCACAATCCTGCTTTCAATTATACCGTATGATTACAGAGAGCGATAAAAAGAGGACGGCACTTCGCCGCATTCGAGAAAAGGCTAGGAAGAAATCCGTCTGCCCTCATTGTCCGTGTCCATACGACAACATAACTTCTGCGAGAGACCGTTTAGATATCATGGGATGGAACGAAGATCGTAAGTACCCGATGTAAGCGGGAATCATCAGATTTCGCGTTGAGCATGCCATTTTGCAGCAATCAACTCAAGATTCGATGTCCGCATTTTGATGTCTTCTAGCCCTTGCCGAAGCGTCGTTAAGATGAATGAAACTCGGTTTTATTGTCATAACAATGCAGATGTGAGACATACGGCTTCTTCAATCAATCGGTAGAGCATGAAGCTTACTGTCATGTCATGGGAAATATTGAAATTGTATAATCTACCATTGATCCGGATTGCTAAAGTTTTTAAAAATAAGACTGTTCGTGCATTATTATTTCCCCACTGACATAACCTAGAAGAAGATGGGCATGGGGGTCCGCATCATCTCATTTGGAAGGGCAAAAATATAATGGCGATGAAATTAGAGTGAAGTCGGCCACCTTTGATAAATAGAAGCACTGCAGATGTGCCAGGGGCATGGCTAGGCCGTCGCCCGCACAGGTACATGAAGAAAGACTATGCTCCTCGAAAAACGTCGACACTCAATACCGTAATTCTGTAAAGTTAGGGCTAATCCCGGTGATATGTTGTTCACCCGGACAAGGCGTCCGACCTCATTGATAACGGTCCACAGAGGACTTGCACGGACTGGTTCCTGGAGGGTATTATCAAACTGATACGAGGATGGTAGTCAGTAGGGAGCAACGTACCTGGACACAAACCTGACGGTGGTACTGCATGTTATGATGGAATCATCTGGAAATATATGTGCCTTGTCTGGCTGCTTCAATTCTCACCGGTCAGTTGTAAACTAAGATCACCCCTGCACCAGCCACTTACTACTTTTCAGGATATCTCCCAGCAACCTGACTTCTAGAACGTATTTTATGCCAGTGAATATGATCCATTACGCAAAGTGAAGGCCGAGTACTATCCCCATGACATTTTCCAGATCGAACGTGTTGTTAAATCTACCGACTGGAAAGAGAAGGATGATGGCCTCATGTACAAAGGAGACCGATGAATAGATGCAACCGGTCAAAGGTTGCCCAGTTCTGAAAGCGCCCTTAGATCTAGAATGATATTTTCTTTTCCATTGGAGAGAGTGTGAATTGTAGCGATTGAGAAAAGCGCGAGAGCAAGCTCTTCGAAAAGGAGATTTAGGAATGGGTACTTCATGACACATTATCCTAGTATCATTTTCTGAATGTTTTTCTGAATCATACAATCCCTATAAACGCCCTTCCGGAATCGATTGTGGAGGTGACACAACATGTTTATTACTATGGGAGCCCACTGAACATATAGCTTCCGGGCTCTAGTTGCCCGGCTTGGTCTTCTCGGGCTCGTCGATGGGCTTCCTGAACGTAGCTGGTTCCACATACCAGAGGGGCTTGTTCTGCAAAGAAGAGAATTAGCTTCCACTCCTTCTATAGAGAGGGAGACACGGACCCTTCCAAATTTCTTGAAAAACTCTCCCTGATTTTTTGGCGGCTGTGGCTTCTCAAAGACTCTCAATTTGTCACCTATGAGCGTAACACCCGTATCCACCAGGGTGTTAAAGAATTTTTCATCCAGTTGAATGGTGATCTCGCCGACCTTGACATCCGGCATCAGATTACCTGCCGCTAGTAGCGCGACAGCAGCATTATTGGAGCGGAACCGACCCTGACATTGTTGTTTATTCAGCATAGCACTCGTTCTTGAAATTTCTGGCGAAAACTTTGGAGCATACCTGGTGTATATCCACTCGATTTTGGGGATGAGAGACAATGTACCGGTTGGCCTCATTCATTCCCTGTCCGTAATGAAAGCGCTCGTCCACGCGGAAAAGACAGGTATCGTGTGGGAACTCAGACAGATTCTGACCTGGCCACATATCTATATATTCCTTTTCATAGAATTCGGCCGCAATAAAAAGATTACATTCTTAAAAAGATCAGGATCAACAAAGTATTGGGGGGAATCACAACACGGCCAACTGACCATTCTGTTCGTCTTTAAATCCTCCGATCTGCTTCGCCCATCGTGCGCGCTGGAAATAGTAGTCGGAAGAAGTCGGTCCACTTTCGCTCCAATTGATAGTGCGTTTCACAGCTTTGGTCCGCTCAAACAGAATCCAATCGCCAGTTTCGATGTTCACCATGTTGTCGATATTGATTCTGAATTTGAATGGACTCTGATGTCTCTTGGGAGATGTGAATGCGGCGTGAGTAGACGGGATGCCCTGAGGGTATAAGTACTGAATCTACCCAGCCATATACTTGCACGGAACCCTCTGAATGTTAATAGCTGATCTGTCGCTTACGTGCTGATTGTGAGCGATAGAGCACGGCCCAGCTCTGCTAGCAGGAATATTCTAGTTTCTACAAATGGTATGGTATATACGCGTTCTGTCACAAATATATTACAGAAGATAACCCAGCCTCAATTGTTGATTTGGTACCTCTAGCGGTATCAATCGCTTTATTTCTCTGCAGCATTTTCCGTACGAATGCCCAGTGGCTTTTCGTCGACACCTAAGTTGGCTCTCTTGAATCTAAACCGTAATCTAGGATCTGAACTCAGCTGGACGGGAAATCATACCATAAACTTTGATCGTCGCCTACCCAGGTGGACTACTGAAGAATTCCTAATCTAGTAAGAGTTCGAATCATGTGTCACAGCGTCGCTTCGGATCGCCAAATCTATCTTTCAGCTATTATCGATAGGATGCCGAGTTCATGCTCCTAGATGTTGCTCAGGTGCCACACTCGTGATGCTTTTTCATCGCGACAATGATGTCTGACGCATAATTAGACCTACGATGCCGAGCCTCTATATCCGTGTATCAGCGAAGGCCTGCGGCCGCCGCCCCGTGCGGACAATACGGCTGTGGCCAACACGCCCCATCCAGACAAGCCAGGCGTCTGCGAGTTTGTGCAGCTTGCCCCCCATATTAATCAGATGGCGCGCATCAACGCTCATTTCGTCGATATTATTGAGGGCCCTGCATACCGCGTGCTGGGGGAGGATGAAAGTCCCGTCTGGGGGTGGATGGTAGTGAATTTTCCCAACAGAGGCCTACAGATTTTCCTCCCAGATGGTACTTTCTATCGCGAGATCTGCGTTGGCGGGCCCAAGGGCACGCTGACATCGGACGAGTGGCTGCCATTCGGGCCGCCAGAGCATAGCACTCCTGCTAAGCGACCAGCAGAGGAACAGCTGCAAAAGCTGATCAAGCAGCTTCAAGATCCTGATTATCTGAAGGGCTTCATACGGATGATCAACGAAGCTAGCCGCAACAATCCAGCACCGCCAAAGGCGTATGCAGGCACTGTCAATTCTATCATCGGGAGACCTTTGGCTCTGGTGAACATGGGATGGTCCCTCGAACTCGCTGGCGATGCCTATGCGAATCAGTCCTCTTTTTTCCCCAACCACATACCGGGCGAGCAAACATTGCTCTCATCGAAGGAGGTTTATAAGTTACCAGTCAAAATCGGTGATCGTAATCGTCTGTTTGATGGCATGCTTGGCTATTTCAAACCACTTAAGAAGGACAGAAAATCTGGGAATTACTTTGATCTCACACGGCTACATACGTTCTATGTTGAAGATCATAACGGCAAGAAGGATCCCCGCTCAGCAATTGACATTGCCCAGCCTCCTATGTCCCTGTCGCCGACGTGGGTTTCCCCCCTGAATCGATATTCTCCTGGAGGCAAGGCCACGAAGACTGTCAGCCCCAGCGATTACAAGCGGGCTTACAGCGGGAATCTACAAGTTGTGGCGGCTGTCATTGACCCTTTCACAGCGGTAACAGTTCACAGTGGCATCCTACCACCAAAATCTCTCCAGATTCCTGAGTTTGTATGGCAGGATGCCTTCCAGAACATGACCGCCTTCTTCCGGGTTGGGCCTGTGATAATGAGTACAGGAGTGCCGTCATACCAGAAAGACAGTCGACAGACCGACCGGTGGGAGGAGGTCGAGCCCGTTCGTTCAAATGTCCGCTTTCATACCATGCAGGGTGAGAAGTGGGCATGGCTGCAGCCCTATGAAGATGAGGGCGAAAAAGTCTATATGCCCTTGACGGTGGGCCAGGTTGAGCCGGGTCTGACCTTTGAGCCAGGTCCGTATACTGCCATCGAAGGATACTTGCATTTGAGGAAGTCCTTGGCCTCGAAGAAATCATGATCACCGTGTACAAAGCCCTTTGAGAATGTAAGGTAGTATAGAACTTCAAACATTCATCTATCGTTTTTTACTGGTTAATACGAATTTGTGAAGGATATCCAACGGCTCATTGAAATGTACATGTAAATTTGGTACTAGATAATTAGGGCGGAAAATATACTAATTATCACGAGTGATCGTATAACCATGGCTTACGATATTCATTTCGCAATGAGAACCCGCTTGTTATTTGATCGAACCCGTATCTGGGTTGGGAATCCTAGGCGATGGAGGTATTGTTTCTTTGTTTCATGATATTTTATGAAAGAAGAACCTAACACAATGGAGCTCTTTTCGACTATTTTCTTATTGCTTCATTCACATCTCAACTACTTTCTTCATATCTTAGCTGGATCAATATCCTGTTTACCGATGCGGGTTACTTTCCAACCCCTAGCGAAAAGGCTACTTGAACTTTTCCAGCTTGTCACCGACGTATTTACCGAGCGTGCTGTCGAGGAATGCATAACCCTCCTTCACACTCGGAACTCCCTCCATAAAGCCGCTCAACATGTTCCGCCACTTCTCCCATGATGCTTTAACGAAACGGCGCTGGAACGGATATCAGGTCAACTGTGATTTATCAAAAAAAGGGTTGATCGTTCCTCCTCACCTGAAAGATCTTATCATGGTTACTGTCGTTCAGTTGATACACCAGAAATCGGTTCACGGGTACGTTCTTGCCCTTGTCCTTGGGATTTTCTTCCTTGGAAATTTCTTCCTTCTGGCCATATCGGAAGTCTTTGGTGACTTTAAAAGTAATCACATCGGCAGATTCCTTGGTGGTATTAAGTTCCTCGAACGCGGAGATCTTGCTATTGGCAACAAAAAGGTAGAATTTGCCATTCTCTGTACCACAATAAATGAGCATCGCCACACGGAACCATAGATTTTTTGAGACAAACCTTTGGAAGTATTGATAGCTGCAAGCTGATAATAGCTCTCAGTCGATTCAGACAGTCCATGCGTCCATGAAATTGAAAGTGGCGAGGTCTTCAGATACAGCTTCTTAACTGTACAAACGTCATCAACCTCCACGACTTTATAATTCTTTTCCCATGGCTGTGCCAGAACCGGATCGGCTGGTTGTACTGGTTCAGAAGCCATCGCTTTGCTGCGTGCCTTTGGGTTTCTGGCACAAGCTTGGAGGTAATAGAAGAGAAAGTGATGAGGGAGATGAGAGCAACGCGGACAGTCTGGTATTTAAACTTACGGCTACTTCATACTACTTGACTCTGATGCCCTGTAGCTCAGCTGGATCTGGGCTACCTGGATACATTGCAAATCAAAGTAAACTTGATCCTGGAGATTTGCATATTGCGGCTAAAATACGCGAGGTTCTCACGCATTACTCCGATACGTTCTGTCACGTATCGCCCCAGTTTCAACTGGATGGTATGTAACGTATACAATACACTGTTAAATTACCATCTATACCAGGGGTTTCGGCGGCCCCGCGCGGTTCAGTCCGTGTGGCGCGAACTTGAGTTCGTTTACTTTGGCCCAAGGACCACGCGACCTGTGCAGGTCGCTTGTAGTTGCTATCAACCACACGTTGAAGCTCTAGAATCTCGGAGAGCCCGCTCATTCCCCTCAATGGCTGGCTGAGTTCTCCTGATCGGTCGGAATCAACGACAGACCTGGCGAGGGAATAGCGAGAGCCATAATGAGATCAGTCAAAGTTGGCAAGAAAATCCAAGGTCCCATGATCCCTCAAGCATCAACAATTCGATTCCCAACATGATCTTCACCCCCCTTCCCCTCCTCCCACCCGTCCGATCAAAAGAACCCTACGTTCGTAGTTGCAATTTTTCTAGTAGGTCGAAACTTGGCATCACACCGACTTTTTCACAATTGGGCTTATATTCACCTTCAGTGACCGAGTTGGGTTACATTGATAGTTTTGAAGGGTCAAATGACCTCCAGGATATCCATATACTTTATATGGCATGATATAGAGTACAGTGACCGGATACGTACATACACCCATAGCTATACGCATATTCTGTACCTAGATATCTTCTGGATGGCTTCATCAGCAACCACAGTGCCTAACTATAGCTGCTCTGCCCTCTCTTATTGAGCTACGTGTGCGCTTCTTGTAGATTAGATAATACTGAAGTATATACGATAATAGATCTGCGCCTACGAATATGCTCGACATCAGTATTTGAGAGCACTTCATTGGGTTTCTTCGCCAGAAATATAGACCTACAGCTCGTCGGCCTGACTTCGAGTTAATTAATTGACCACGACTTATCGGTTCCTTGAGAGCCCACAATGTAAAGTACATCATGAAGGCCGGCATTTCCATAATCAGCTTTAGTTGCACTTCCATAATCCGGCAAGGGATATCCGGAATCGCAGAAGTCTTTGCAAGAGCAGAAACCCGTTGCCTCACTGGCTGACCTAGAACCTCGGCCTACAGAACTACGTGATATTCAGAGATCGTGGAGTCTGGCTCGCTCGCTCAGAAAGCTATGAAGTGGCTACAACATATCCCTTAATATAAAGATGGTGCAGCCTAAGCATTGTGGTGAGCCATTAGGTTGTTTACGGAGCTTTTCATTGAGGCTCCGTGAGCTGCTCAGGGCGGCGAGGTGGCTAACTCACCCTGTGCTGCGGGAGTTGATCTTTTCCCGAGGCGACAGTTTTATCGTCACCTAGATTACTGACATAATTGTCAAAGGGATTTGGAACTCAAGTTGGGTGTTAATTTCAAATTTCGATCATCTTCAAAATTGCCGTCAGAGATTCTTGTTTCTTCACAACGCCGCCCACTTGTAGGATGGAAAGATCCTCTAGACTTCAACAGATCATACTTCGAGACAGAACAGGTGTGCAGAAGGATCATCGACGAAGTCCTCGCCTTGAGAGCAATTTCCATATCGAGTTCTGAAGTCATTCGCATAGTCCATGGTCTGCATTTGAAACATTTCTTCTGTCAAGGGTTCTGCATCGTAGGAAAGCAAAGGAATCGACTCAAGGAGAGGCTGCCCAAGTTCGAACGTGTCAAGCAGAGGCATCAGGGTATGCGCACGGTCAAGCGGCTTTTCGGCTGACAATCCTCCAATCACGTTAGGCAGTTTGGGGTGAGTTCCATGTGCGGATTCCTCGGGAGGATGATACAGGTCTGTATGTATCGTGGCCAGAAGTGCGGCCGTATGTCCTGGAAACGAGGTGTAAATCATGTAGTATCCTTTGGCTCTTATCATCTCCAGTAGATATTCCATAAAAGCGGGATATTTATTGGACAGGAGCTTGTCTCGCGAGGCAATGTCGACAGTTGTCTCTGGGATAGCCAAACGACTAGAAAGAAACGAGTGGAATTCGGCCCATTTGTCTCCAAAGTAAAGTGCTGCATTGCTGTTAGGCATTTGCCAGAGGAAGGATGGAATATTTTCTTGCTTGGAATCTCGAGTCGGATCAGCAGACTGCTGCGCCGGTGGAGTAAATGCCTCGCTCTCGGAAGTTGGTTTCACAGATGGCAATTCTAGCGAAATGCCTAAGAGTCTCGATGCCCCCCGCTGTGCACGAGCAGAATGCTTATGAGACAGCAGGCTATATATGAGATAATGATAGAATGACGGGGCCAGCTCCGTCTGGGGAGACAACAAGAGCAAGTGTGACACTTTCGGATCTAAAGGGTAAAAGCTTTCCACAGTGCGAAGGGAAGACTCGACCGGGTCCATGTCGTGGGGTTGGATACGTCGCCGCAGGGTAATGCGTCCCTTCAATTGAGACAGCCCGTTCAGACTTTGCAAGCTCTCTAACAAATCTGCGCCGACCCAGGGAGGTAGTTCGATGGTCAAACGGGGCTCGATACCTAGATAATCGGCAGCATCCAATGACCGGATTAGCCGAATTAGGGAGCTTGATGACTCAGATGCATGGACTACCAGGTCGACATGGACATCGTTCCAGACTGGTAGAAAGTCAGTATTGCGAAAGGATTGCAATCATGGTGATACCAAGAGACTTGCCTCGAAGAGCAGTGCTATCAATATGCGCCATCCACATGAGATTGATCGAAGGGGCAGGAAGTGCAATATGAGGAGTATTTGACGCTCTCTTATGTGTATTGATACCGTTCCAGAAGAAAGATGTTTCCCAGTCTCGACTCTGCGTGATCATGACTTCTGGAACAATGAACGCCTGGAGGATCTCAAACCCCCCTGCCACCGACCTTTCCAGTCGGTCATGGGTAGATTCGGGTGCGTGGTCTGGTCGGCTGTCTGTCACAAGGTGTTAATATCAAGAAAACTAGATAATTATTGAGTGGTGATGAACAGCGTACCATGCCAGGTTATTGGGCACTCGTGGTCGCTGATCCCGTTCACCTGTTTAATGCCATCAATGGACACCTCCTCCTTCCCCATCAAGACAAAATGAACATGATTCACACGCTTGGCAGCCATTCCACAAGCCAATGGCAGCATATCTGATACACTACGAAGACTTGCAGCGGCAAATAATACTACCTCGCTAGCCAACGTCGCAGGCCATTGTGTGCGGGGCAGCGATTGAGCCAATTCGTAGAAATGAATCTTGCCATCATAAGAGGCCTGTTCCGCTTGTTCCTTGTGGTCTATGTTTACCTCTTGTGAAATGTAAACCTTTGGTGGCGTGGGCGAGTGTACCGATGCCAGAGGAGGCGTGGGATTCTGCTTTTTAAGCGCCGCGATCTTCGGATTGTATCGTTCGGCCGCAGGTGTCAAGTCTGTGGGCATGTGCTTGAAAAACTCGTAGAGAAGGAGAAGTGTAGCCAGCACTGCTATAAGACGCCGGGGGCGATGGATTCTTGAATTTTGAAGGAGACGAAACCCTGTTGGATCGGGGATTCGGTGATCATCGTCCTTCTTGCCCAGTTCTTCATCGGCCCGCAAGGGCATCTTTGTGGGCGCCATAGTATGTATACACAGGCGCCTTACTATCCTGTGTCCTTGAATGTAGCATTGAAAACAAATATTTCCTCGTTCAATGCTCAGGATACCGACGGACTGAGCAGGTCGGGAGATAGGGAGAGGTCTAACCAAGTGAACGGATCCACCAACAATGATATCAGCAGCGCTTATCGGCTTATCGGCTTATCGGCTTATCGCCTCGTCGCCGTTCGTGTTTCCTCTCCACGCCACGACGCCAACACGCGACGCACTGCCTAGCTCGACATGGAGGGCGAGATGGATGTCGATGTACCTGAGTTGCGGGGCACGAAGCGCCCAGTGGAGGAGAAGGATGTTTCTGAACCTCCTAAGCCGAAGCGGATCAAGGTAGGAGAAATCGTCGAGCCATAACGCTGCCATCGCTTTACCAGATCATCGATGAGCTAATCGAGCTCCAAAGGCCCTAGATCCCGATGTTGTTAATAAAATTGCCGCTGGAGAAATCATTGTCGCGCCGATGCACGCACTCAAGGAGCTGATTGAAAACGCCGTGGATGCGGGATCCACATCGATTGAGGTTCTCGTCAAAGATGGTGGGCTGAAGCTACTACAAATTACGGACAATGGACATGGCATTGACGTAAGTTGGCCAAGACTTGATATGATGGATATAATAAAAGGGCCATGGTTGCTGATAGTATCTAGCGTGATGATCTTCCCATCCTCTGCGAGCGATTTACAACGTCCAAACTGAAAGAATTCGAAGACCTCTCTTCTATCGGAACATACGGTTTCCGTGGCGAAGCGTTGGCAAGTATCAGTCATATTGCTCACTTGACGGTGACAACAAAGACCGCGGGATCCAGCTGTGCCTGGCGAGCGCACTACGGTGATGGCAAGCTTGTCCCGGCTAAGCCAGGTCAACCTGCTGCGCCGAAGGCTACGGCTGGACGAGGAGGGACACAGATAACCGTGAGTATTGGCCGTGCTGGCGCAGAGAACTAAATGGTCCTGACAAAGATAATAGGTGGAGGATTTGTTCTACAATGTTCCCACTCGTCGTCGCGCCTTTCGCTCAGCAAGTGAAGAGTATGCCAAGATCCTCGACGTGGTCGGCAGGTATGCGGTACACTGTGCTGGAGTCGCTTTCTCATGTCGCAAGCATGGCGATTCAGGGGTCAGTATCTCGACCCCGTCAGTTGCCAATACAATTGACCGGATTCGCCAAATTCACGGTAGCGCGGTCGCCAACGAGTTGGTCGAGTTCAAAGTCTCTGAAGATAAGCTTGGTTTTCGTGCTTCGGGTCTTGCGACAAACGCCAACTACCATGTTAAGAAGACCGCTATCCTCCTCTTCATCAACCATCGCGCCGTCGAATCGACCGCAATCAAACGGGCCGTGGAACAGACCTACTCAGCCTTCTTGCCTAAAGGTGGCCATCCTTTCCTGTATCTCGACCTAGAGATCGAACCCAATCGCGTCGATGTCAATGTCCACCCGACGAAGAGGGAGGTCAACTTTTTGAACGAAGACGAGATCATCGAGATGGTCTGCGACGAGATCAGGTCCAAATTAGCTCAAGTCGACTCGAGTCGTACCTTTCTCACTCAAAGTCTCCTTCCGGGCGTACAGACCATCGAAACACTTCAACCATCATCTAAAGATGATGCCGCGGATGGGAAAGCAGCGGCTACTCCCAAGACACCGGCACCAATGAAACGCCCATACGAAAATAATCTAGTCCGAACGGACTCCAAAATCCGCAAAATCACCTCGATGCTCACTCCCGCACCCGTACCATCACCGTCTGGCCAGGGTATATCTACCGAGCCCGGCATCCCACCACCCGCCATTCAAGATGACGGACTACAGTACGAGATCACAGATCGCCAGCCACTCCGAATCGCCCTGACATCTGTCAAAAATCTCCGCAGCGCCGTTCGTGCCACCATGCACAACACATTGACCGAGATGTTTGCGTCACACACATACGTCGGCCTGGTAGACGAGCGACGCCGTCTCGTCGCCATTCAATCTGGCGTGAAACTCTACCTGGTAGACTATGGACTCGCATGCAACGAATTATTCTACCAAGTCGGCCTAACAGATTTTGGAAACTTCGGTGTGATCACCCTAGATCCACCGCCGAAGCTGGTCGATCTACTGAAAATTGCAGTTGATGCCGAGACAGAGGAACAAGCAGACGGAAATAAACCGGAAGCTGCCAGCATTCTGGTCAAGGCCGCGGAATCAATCTCCCGGACCCTGGTCGAGCGACGGGAGATGCTTGACGAGTACTTTTCGATGAAAGTCAGTGAAGACGGGGAGTTGCTTACGCTCCCGCTGCTCTTGAAGGGGTATGTCCCATCGCTAGCGAAGCTACCGCGCTTCCTACTTCGTCTTGGTCCGTACGTGGACTGGACGGGCGAGGAGGAGTGCTTCCGTACTTTCTTGCGTGAGCTGGCTGCCTTTTATACACCAGAGCAACTCCCAGTTCTCCCGTCACCGCCGTCGAGGGATCTTTCAGCGAATCCCATTACGGAGGCCGGGCAGGAACGCCCCCAACCCAACGCAGAGGACCCAGTAGAATGGAACGAAGATCCATTAATCCAGGCGCGCCGTGCGCAGATGATGAGAATGTTGGAGCATGCTGTCTTCCCGGCCATTCGCTCGCGATTGGTTGCTACATCCCGAATGCTTAAGGGAGTAGTCGAGGTTGCCGATCTAAAGGGTCTTTACAGAGTATTTGAGCGATGCTAAGCGTCCCAAACAACCCGGCACGAACCGTAGACTTATCAGTTACGAATATAGGATACAAGTTACAAAGACAAAGAAAAACTCCAGACCCCTGGATAGCATTCAAAATAAGATACTGTAGATCCCGTAGTCCTGACGATTGACCATGCCCGTCCTTGCCCATACCCTGTAACACATGGCCTTGATCCAGTACAGCCTGAAGGTATAAAAAAGATAAGAAAGAAAAAAAGAAATGCGGTGTCAGTTTGGCACATAAGATCCATGAACCGCGAAAAATCTGCCCACAAACCCTGTATCAGTAGGGATGATCGCTCGATATTCCTGACCTCAGAGATGATGAAGTACAATAAGGAACACAAATTATCCATATTCTGCAGCCTGATGGTGTGGACAATGAGGCATCGGAAAGTCCCCGGAAGAAATAAAAAGGTAAAAGCGGTGCGTAACCCGGAGACATGGAAGAAAGGGAAATTGACCTGCCATGGTTGCAAAGTCGAAACGGAAAAGTGTGGTAGGAAATTGTCAAGGTAAGATGTAGCGTTGCATCGTCAATCCATGTGGTTGGATCATTGCCATCGATCCATCGGGGGAATTCTCGCAACGCCCAGCGCCAAACTCAAATACAAATCAATCAACAAGTCATCCCTCGTTCAAAAAGTCGTGTGTCAAATCGTCCGAATATAATAGGAAAAGAACCAAAAGTCCTGCATGGCCGGAGAGAAATCAAAAAGGAGCCGGTATGATGAAAATCGGCCATGCGCAAGGTAACGGTGAAATTCACCAAAGTGAACGAACAAATATTAAGAATATCGAAAGCGGGCCTATCAAGTCGGAGCTTCGAGAAGTGTATGCAGGGTTTCGAAGAAGAGGCTGACGGTATGAGGGTAGCATTGTGCTGTAAATCAGGTTCTCGAGTACGGTTTGTTCAGGAGAGCGATCTCACGCGAGACGGTCGCCCATTCTAACTCGCGTTTTGAAGGGGTGCCTCGCTTTTGCTTTTGCAGTTGTTCCCACTGTAGAAGCTCGTAGCTTTTGTGTATTCGTCAGCGACGGGAAAGCGAAAGATGGAGATAGACAACTTACACAAATCGAAGATGGGGCTGAATAATCACGTTCAACCGTCTAGCCCGGACAAAGCAACTGGGTGGGAGTGATGTCAGATGGGAAGCTCTTCACGAGAAAAGGGAAAGGTTGACATACTAGGCACGAGGAAAGGACAGGCCCTGAGAGGCCATCACCTCAGCGATGCAAATACTGGCCGATCTGGAAACACCCACGCGACAATGAACCAAGGTTGCGGTTCCATCGCTCTTTCCCTTGCCTGTGACATCGTTAGTGATCAAACACACAGAACAAATAACCCACACGGGGCAGGTTCCAGAACGTTGGGACGCTCATGTCAACATACCGATGAACTCCAGACACCGGTCAATCTCCTCTGATAAAGGGTCGATGCCATTATCTTGCACATTGTCAATGAACATCAGGTGGTCACCGCCCCATTTATGGCGTTCCTCGTGACTCCAATTGACAGGCTCGCCGATGCTCAAGACACGTCGAATGCCGAGCTCCCGCAACAAGTCCGGGTTATTCGCATGGTTGAGATTACCCAGATACAGATACGGCAAAATCCGGCTAGGGAGAGATCCATCCATCTTCAAGAACCAGTCGGGATCCCAGATACACGATGTATCTATAGATTGCGAGGAAGGACTCTCTTGCAACAGACGCGGCTGAATGTGGCTCAGGAATGCAACGTCTGTCGGGTAGGTAAAGAAGTTGCGCTTTTTGTTACAATGCAGCTGAAGCCATGCCTCCGGGGCAGGAACTCCCTCGGCAAACATATAATATGCGACGGCGAGCAGCGAGCTCTCAGTGTATCCATCGGCACAGTGAATCAACACTCGGCAGGGCTTTTTTCCAGCTTGGGTCATGGCCACATCACCTTCGTGGTCAACTACCTCGGCAGGCTGTTCTGGGTTTGCCAAGTAATAGATCCAACGGATCGTATTGACGATGTCTTCCACTTCACGGGTATTGCCGGAGGGAAGAACGATCGAACCCGACGAGGGAAACTCCATACGCTGAGTGCCGCCTTCGAGTTGCTTGTCAATCATGCCGAGAAGTCGAGGACCGGGGATGTTGGCCAAATCGCTGGCTTCGATCAAAAGATCATAGGCCTCCTCTTTGGGCGGCTGGCAAGTGCCTGGTCTCAGGATATACTCTGGGGTAGGTCCAAGGAAGACATTGGCGGAAATTTCTGATGCTCGGGACATACTGCACATCTCAATTCGCTCCCATTGAACTGGCAGATGGTAAGTGAGTGACCCTTTTGAGTTCGTGTTGTGGGAGTGAAACTTACAAAAGTCCATAACTTGACCCGTGGCATGGCCATGAGAGTCGATCGCCACCATATCGGGACATTTCTTTTCGAACTCGGCAAGGCTACCTAGATCGGGTGTGAGTTGAAAGAAGCTTTTCTATCACAGACGCGGGGCAACTCACTAGTCAGGACAAAGGTGTTGTATGCCGGACGCTCCTGGGCGGGATCATGCTTCAGTCTCCAGGCCTGCTGGGCCGTTGCGAAATCCTCCGCCAACGCAAGCAACTCGGATCTACTAGATCCATCTTCGGCATAGACCACAATATCTGACATTGCAGCCAGTTTGGCCGTCTGGATCTGGAAGTTCCGAACCGAAAATCCCTCGGGTGGATCGCACATCAAGAAGCGTGCCGAGGGAGTTATCACCTCTTGGGCGGTCACAGCACCCTTGATGCGTGCCTTGCTCAGATCTCCACCGAGCTTGATCACAGTGATGCCGCGCCAGCATTTCGGGGTTCGACGCAGCGAGCGCTTGCGACTGGAGAAGAAGCCCAACTGCAGATGGTTGTCCGGATGCAGACCGTGCAGCCAGGGGAACATTTGCGATGGATCTGGCAGAGGCTGTGCTGCCAAGTGATTCAATGCAGCAGCCAGTTTCTCGCCATCAAGGGCATAGACCGTTGGTGATGGCGGGCGCGACAGACGTACGAAGCCCTCTGGGGGATACAGGAGAGAGGACGTCTGGTCATTGGCCGATCGGAGCCCCGGGGACTCTTGGGAGGCAGGCCCCGATGGGGAGGGCCCAGTTGGGCAGACGGGCAGATGCTTGTTCGGGATTGGGCTAACTCGGTGGGGGATGGCGAGCGCAGTGGGAATAGGTGAAGGCGGCGGGGTCGAATGCTGCAATGTATGCTGCTGCTGAACCACGACGGTCGCCATGATGAATGGGCTGGCCGAGGGCGCACAGTGGATGATCGCAAATAGGTGGGGAGTCTCGTTGTATCAGGATTCGGCAGCCAGAGATCGGGTGGATCACCGATCACATCTCTTGTGGATGCTGGGTCTTGGAGGGTGAACGAGTGGGAGAGATGATGCCCTCCGTTCAGTCGCGCAGAATGGGGTCAAATCTGCGACGGAAATCTGTTAGGGACGACTAGGAGTATTGAACGAGATGGAGGAGGAGGAGGTATCAGGTGAGGATGTGAAGGGAGGGTGGTCCATACAGGTCACAGTCATACGAGGTCAAGAGATAAGGGACGGACCAGCAAGGGGGCAGGAATGGATCGGAAGGCGAGGACAATGAAGAGAGCACCAGGGTGAGGAGAATATTGTGTGAAAAAAAAGGACATCCAAAGAAGGGGGTGGATTTAATAGTATAGAAGATAGAGCGAGGACAGGAGGAGGGGAGGATAGCAAGCAGCAAGACGCAAGATGGCAAGGTGCCGGAGTGGGAGAGGAAGTGTGTGATGAGGTACAAAGATACATCGGCGGGATGTACCTCCAAAGTTCCACTCGCAGGTGGAGATGATAATACCGGCAAGGTGTATTGCATACAAATCTAATACTTGATTATCGATCCTACGGGTGGTCCAATCACTTCTCATGATCTCCTAGATCAGATTGGGTCTATATCTACTCCTCCCTATAGCTTCTGGGTCTCGCTGACTACCTCCTCCTCCGCCTCTGATTATCATCATCATCATCATCATCACTTATCATCGTCGTCATTGTCTGCCCCGGGTCCCGCCCATGGCTCGATGGAGAGGTCCCCACTCCTCTCCACATACTCTACGAGTCTTACCTACCGTACGGATACTGCTGCATAAAGTATGATAGCTAGCCGGCCATAGTTCTTGCTAGAAGGAATAAGATAAGAATACAAAGTTACCATTTAGAGAATCATAGCCAAGTCATTCCCCAGATCGATTGGTATCGTAGCCAATAGTACGGTCTACTTTCCAGACTTCGATGTTCCAACACAACTCTCTCACGGTCAAACTGCTCGGTGGGACGCGGACCAAAAGTACCAAAAGTACCCTCTCCAATCTACTGCTTCGTCTTTTTCCCCTCCGATTGTCCCATGCGCCGCCCCCCCGCCCCCGGCTTAGCCAATCATTCCCCGCCCACCATCTGCCTTCCCTTTCCGATGACGCTGAGATTGCTAGCTTTCGGCCTTTCTCCCTCCTCCCCCGATCCAGTCCCTATCCGTTCCCCCCTCCTTCGTTCTCGGCCCTGCTTGTCCCGTCTGTGCGTCCGGGGCACTACTCCAGCTTGCCTCCACTTTTTCTGCTCCCCCCTTCCCCTCCTCTTCTTTTTGATCAACTCGTGGCGCCAAACAAAGGAAAGCGAGAAAGCGAGCCCCCCCCCCCCCGCACAACTGCTAGCCTCGCGCTAGTTCTGCCACCGCTGTTGGTCACTGGATTGGCATCCACCACCAAGAGATCTACCCGACTTGGATATCTCACGCCTCGGGCCTGACTACATAATATACATCCTACTTTACAACTCTGGCGGACATACTTTCCACACCACCACCCCCCGGCCAAGAACCGTGGTTGGAAGCTCAAACTCAATTTACGCTCGTGCTTTCTGATTCACCGGATAACAACGGTGATAACAAATATGATATCGGAACACTAATAATGGATTGGGTGGAGTGCTGGTACGCACATTCTCGAGGCGTTATGCTTCCTGCGACCGGGGAAATCGAGGTGGAAATACTCCCACCGTTACGACGTAACATGACCATCGAAGGCAATTCGCAAAACCCTCTTAACTCAAACTCCACACTGGGGATCGAGACCGGTTTCCAAGATGGCACCAAGGAGCTGGGGCTTCCCCCGGATCGCCAATGCGATCCACACTCCGCCAAGTGGGGGTCGTGCTATGCGAGAAATTATTTCAACGTCTGCCGTGCCTTTCCGACCGGGTGTTTCGACTTGACGAGGACGAGGACGATCTCAGAGGCTACGAGAGGGGGAGAACGGTAGAACGTGATGGAGCTATCCGCAGCAAGATCCCCTGTCACTAATAATAGGCGATATACGACGAGGGAGTGTCTACTGGTGCCCAAAGTATATTCCACAGCTGTCGTCCCGAGTGGTACTCCTGGAGGGGGCTTACCCGGGCCAACCTTGAACGAGAACACCATCCACCATTTAAAACACCTGGTCAACTCTGGCATATGTAAAGGTTCTTCCAATTGCCAGGTAATGATCCCGTTCTATGATCATGTAAGACTCGTCGCCCCTCCCATGACGCTTCTATCCCAACCACAGTTCAGGTACTCTCTCTCAAGCCCCGCCAAGGCGCATTCATCACCCCCTCTTCCTCCTCCCCTTCTTCATCCAAACATCACCTTTGTTCCAAAGACGTATTAAATTACACAGAATAATTGGCCCACTCATTGTACCCCTGCGCCATCAAGCACAATAGGCGGCCTTGCCTGGTTGAGGTCTGTCAGAAACCTGGCAACCCCGCTGCCGATCCTCGGTTATAGTACGACTTTTGGTCCCGGTGATGTATATCGCGCTTGCTCGCATCTATTTGTAGGCCGTTGGCAACGGGATATGGAGCCCGTTCATTGATTGTATCCGACTGGACCGAAGACCCTGGCCGCATCACGCAGAACCGAACTATCTAGTCTCGGGCGGCTATTGCATCCTCGACTTGTTGACAGGTCAACAGTGTTGCTTTGTCTTGACAAGGGATGTGGCGATGTGGCTGATCTATTCCGAATTCATTATTGGAGAGCATGCGAGCGAATTGGTAGCGAGACGACTAGGTCATAATAGCGGCGAACTATTCGCCATCCTCCATCCATGATCAATTAAATCCTCGCGAACAACGAACTACACCCCCTTGGACTGATTGCATTGCATATTTGGCGGCCCGATGGGTGGCTGCTTCGACGAGACCGATCCAAGTCCTCAAACAACCGCCTGCATGAACCTCGTCAAAATGGCGTCAAGAATTTTTGCTTTTACCCTCAAAATCCGGCAAATTGGAAGCTCCCCTGGTCAAATTGGACGGATATCTTGTCTTGAAAACACCCTGTTACAAGCATTCCTGGCTCTTGTTTGCAGCACGGCATATCTGACCCGGTCGTGTGATATGGGTAGCTGCCGTGTCGCCCGTCTTTGCCAACCTATGATGTCCCCGCCTTCCCGGGTCCTAGACTTATTGGCTATGAGTCTATATCTTTTTTGATCCATGTATTGTTTTATTGTACAACAGGAAGAGCGGCTTCGGATCCTTCTTTTCCACGGCATGAACATCTGATCACCTTCGGTCGTGCAAGCGACGTGGCCGTTGATTAACTGGATGGTCTGGGGCTAATAACGGCGCTCCTATGTAAAACGGTAGTTGTCCCATTTAGGCTGTATATTTAGCACTCGTGATTCCAATTACCCAAGGTGGCTCTCCCAATTTGGTATCATGATTGCCATTCTGGGTCCAGGGAGTGAGGTGCTATAACTCCATCGTCCGGTTCGATTCTTGCCAGCCTTTGCCAATCACGTACCAGAAATTAGCCCAAAGATTGATACCAGTGGACTAGAAGACTTATAATCTCATGAAATCATTGGCTGTCCAAATCCTTGTATGAATCAGGACGACGTTGGGTTTGAATATGCCTCTGCACCTCCGCATTCCAGGATAAATAAATACTGAAACAACCAAAGCGAGACGTCAGCGTCGCCGTACCTGAAACATGACTGGGGGAACAGAGCAGATCTGAATGTCGGGCACTATCACTGGTGTACGCAACAGCTATCGAGAGCAGGCGTCCTGGCATAATGTGGCAAATAGACCACGGAATTCGTCGTGTATGAAAGATAGGATAGTATGTCATGCTTGAGTGGAGATATCACACAACAATCACGCGTTTATATTAGAGAATCGCAGTATTTGACGTAATAGGGTGGTTATATACCTCTTACATGGTGGTAATTGTCATTCCTTGTGGCTAAGGCTTAAGGGTTGTTTGCGGAGTATTGCCCAAATTTACTAGGGGAGCGATATCGTTAGTCCTGGCAATTTATCGAGAAGCGCACGCCTAGATGACCTCGATAGAGACCCAATTTTATCCTGGTCGGTCGGCTGAATGATACATTGAGCTACAGCTCCTGGGTAGTGCCTTCTCTGAAAAAACATGACTCCAGACGGGATAATTCTTCTTCGAACATAATTCGGTGGACATGATATTTCATCGCTTTTGGTCCATCTACCTGAGCTGATACTGCATACGTGTAGCAACGTTTGGGTTTATTTTCTTCTACGATACGATCGGTACGATTCTTGCCGTTGGGGCTTACACCCGAATATCACACTCTTCAAAGTCGCATATGGCAAGTGAACAGTGAACAAACCGTCTGTTCATGGCATATTTCAATCATGGCATATTTAATGGGCACACAGTTATCGCGCAGGCTAATAGTCGATAGCCCCTAATACGGGTCAGATTCAAGGGCAATGAGAAGTGCTTCATTTCTGTATCACACAGCATTTACAGCCAAACCAAAGACCTTCATCATTCAATTTTGATAGGGTGCACGTCCTGAATTTCTAGGTATCCCATGAGATTGGACTTGGCAGTGATCAGATTACTTTTGACCCTTCAGATTGCGGTAGGTTGATGGACAATGTAGCAAAGAGTGACGATAAGGCGAGAGCGATAAGGACATTGGAAGCGGTGGGGAATCAAGGTGTGGCCCAAGCGCCTCGGCCAACTCGCTTGCGACGACAAAGGTTCTTTCTCCAACCGTCCTCTACACCTGTCTCCCTCGGTATCCTCGCTGCGCCTAGTCCCGAACCCTTGTGAGCGATGCTACGCGTTTATCGGTGACGGGCGACCCTTTCCTATCTCGCACGGCCACCAATCTCTCCGTCGCGCTTCCTCCAAGTGGGGTGCAATATCCCCCCTCAGCGGCTCTTATATCTAATCCCAGGCGGCACCACGACTATTAGTCAAGATGGCGATGAATTTTGTTACCTTCAACCAGGACTACAGCTACCTCGCTGTTGGTGAGCTCCCCGAACGGCTCTCCAACTGAGCGCATCGTGCGAACTTCGGGCCTTTCACTGACGTCAGCCAGCCACCTCCAAGGGTTTCCGCATATTCACGACCGACCCCTTCGCCAAGAGCTATGAAACGAAAGAAGGAAATATAGCCGTGATTGAGATGCTTTTCTCGACCTCCCTTGTCGCCCTTATTTTGTCTCCTCGGCGATTACAGATCACGAACACCAAGGTTCGTTAGGAGCTTGCGTCCACGCCATAAGTACCATTGGAAGAAAAGCTTGAATCAGTCGGTCTGATGTATTTTTGTCTCTTGAGCAGCGTCAAAGCACAATATGTGAATTGACATTCCCGACCACAGTCCTTTCTGTGAAGCTTAATCGAAAACGCCTGGTCATCGTGCTCGAGGATCAAATCTACCTCTATGACATTCAGACTATGGGGCTATTGTCCACGATTGATACCTCGCCGAACCCGCACGGTATGCTATACCTCGATACCCGTTATCATAACATGCTTGTTAATTCGGTCCAGCTATCTGTGCCCTGGCGCCTTCGTCGGATAACTGCTACATGGCATACCCTCTGCCTCAGAAGGCCCCCGCCACAGTCAAACAACCCGCGCATGCTCCTCCGGGTACATCGCATGTCTCGCCCACCACCGGAGACGTCCTTATATTCGATGCAGTAAAGCTAGAAGCAATCAACGTCATCGAAGCGCATCGTTCCCCACTCGCCTGCATCACCTTGAACAGCGATGGTACACTGCTCGCAACTGCCTCAGACAAAGGGACTATCATTCGTGTTTTCTCCGTCCCGGATGGCCACAAACTATATCAGTTCAGACGTGGATCTATGCCGTCCCGCATCTACAGCATGTCCTTCAACACTACATCCACCTTGCTCTGCGTCTCCTCTTCCACTGAGACAATCCATCTCTTCAAGCTGACCCAACAAGGCCCTTCTTCAGATGGCTCATCCGCGCATTCTCCAGTTGGTCGCGACTCTCATTCCGGGGCTGGCCCTTTTGGACAGCAGGAGGAGGATGAGTACGGTGGCGAGAGCAACCCCGATTTGGGAGCTAGAAAGCACAACGGCACAATAATGGGCATGCTTCGCCGGACATCTCAAAACGTCGGTGGAGCCGTTGCTGCAAGAGTGGGTGGGTATCTTCCCAAGGGAGTTAGCGAAATGTGGGAGCCCGCACGAGACTTTGCATGGTTCAAGCTGCCTCGGTCAAATCAGAGTGCAGGTGGAAATGGCAATACCGGTCCGCTTAGGAGTGTCGTTGCTATGAGTAGCAATACTCCTCAGGTTATGGTAGTCACCAGTGATGGAAATTTCTACGTTTTCAACATCGACTTGTCTAAAGGTGGGGAGGGAACTCTCACCAAGCAGTACTCGTAAGTTTGCCAAACCACTCGTTGGATCGTTCCATATCGTACTAATATCAAACGCAGGGTTATCGATTCAAACGATAGGCTGGGATACCCTGCGGTGGATTATTGAGTACGAGGGCTTTCGCCTCAAATATGCGCTACTTTTATTCAATTTTCTTCCCCCCATGGATCCCGAATCACCATTCATCCATGCATCGCTCCGACTATCTGCTCTTACTCTCATTTACGGTCACTATTCCCCTCCTTGCAAGCGCTAGCGTTCTACATTCTCTATCATGGCGTCATCAATGAAGCTTTTGATCTTCTGGTATCTGGCCCTCGGCGGTCGCGTGTTTTCTTTGAGGCTGGTAGCGTTACTTTACTTGTATTCCGATACCTCGAAATGAATGGGGGGTTTTCACTGTGCCTATGCAGCGGTTGTCCTCTCATATGAGAACCGATCAAGTTCCATCAACGGATGATTTATGCTTGTTCTTGGCATGACAGGGATGAACTCTCCTTGAGCCACAAACAGGTAACCTGTGCAGTTCCGGATGCTATTGGATCAATTAGAATATAAATTGAGATTCCACTGCTAAGGGCAGAGGGACAAGCTACGTAGGTTATCCTGTGACCTAGTAGAACCACTCCCGACTGGATCGGGTAGACCAGATAGACTAACAGTTTATATATCAGTCCGCCTCGCTCCGCAATTATTGAATTCGATGGCAACCATTGACCCAGCTTCAATACTTTCATGATAACAGCCGTTGTTGAGATTCAATAGCATCCCTCAGGACTTTGCAGACAGTCCTTAGCTCCCCCTCGGTAATAATGAAAGGTGGCGCAAGCATTAGATGGTCACCCTTTTTACCGTCCACCGTTCCACTACAAGGGTAGAGCGCGACTCCTTTGTCGAATGCAGCTTGTTGAACACGCCCCCCAAAGTGAATATCTGGGTCGAATGGCTCCTTCGTCTCCTTGTTCTTAACAAATTCTACAGTCCAAAATAATCCTCTTCCGCGGATGTCTCCAACGGACCAACAATCCTGCAGCTCGGTCCGAAGCCTCGATTCCAAGATCTTTCCCATGGTCGCACATCTAGGAATCAGTTCATCTCTCGCAACAATTTTCTGGACTGCCAATGCAGCTGCACAAGATGTGGGATGGGCTTGATATGTATGGCCATGGTTAAATGCCTTTGATCCGTGGCGGAGGACATCGACAATTCGCTTGTGGACAAGAACACCCGAGATTGGAGCGTATCCACCTCCGAGGCCTTTTGCAATAGTCATGATATCGGGTACAGCATCCCCCTCTTCCTCAAAGGCGAAGAATGTGCCGGTACGGCCTACACCACACATGATCTCGTCGAATATTAGCAGGATGCCGTATTTGTCACACAAGGCGCGAATTCCGGCAAGGTAACCGGTCGGCGGAACGACACAGCCAATGCCAGATCCAGCCACTGGCTCTGCGATAAAGGCCATGACTTTGTGAGGGCCCACGCGAAGGAACTCCTCCTCAAGCTCTTGAAGAAGTCGTGCCGTATACTCAACTTCCGTTTCACCTTCCTGCATATACCGATAAGCAAAAGCGGGCGAGACTTGCGATGTATGCGTATACGAGAAGCCTTCGAAAGGGACTTTGCGGGCAAGATTTCCAGAGATCGACATGGTAGCCATGGTGTTGCCATGATAACCTTGTCGTCGTGAGACGATATGTAGCCTCTCGGGCTCGTTCATTTCAAAATAGTATTGGCGTGCGAGTTTCAAGGCGGATTCAACGGCTTCACTGCCGCTTCCAACGAAGAAGGCCTTTTCGAGACCGTGTGGACTCCCTCGCAAGATGAGATTTGCAAGATCTTCCGCGGACTCGGTAGTGTATGACTGTGTATGCACGTAGCTGACTTTTTGTAGTTGGTTGACGATGGCTTGATGAACTTCCTTGTTTCCATGTCCGATTAAGGCTACCGCTGCGCCTGCGCAGGCGTCGATGATTCTCCTTCCATCGGCAAGGAATAAGTTCACACCCTCCGCTCGTTCTACCAGAGCGGGCGTGTCGATGAACGAGCGATGAAGCAAGTGGTCTTTATCGCTTGAATCAAGATGCTGTTCAAGATGCCGCTCAATAACCGGGCAATCTGTTGACGGCAAGTGGGTTATATCAATTTTGGAGGGTGCCATTTTCAAAGGACGAGAGGGTCTTCAATAAGAAACAGAAATGGTGCAGCAAAAGAACATAGATGGTCACTCGAGATATCTTCTGAATATATTATATCCTGGATCTCCTCGGTCACTACTGTCTGGAGGGGATAAATGCAACTAGACTTTTCCGATCCAGCAAGTAAGTCGGGTTTGTGGATACGAGAGTGCAGAACCGATATCCGATGGTCGCAGGGTCGAAGATCCACAATTGTTCGACTTGGTCCTCATTTGGCTGGTCTGAATCTCCATAGTGAAGTATCTGACAGTTGGGCTTATCTCAAGTGCTTTCCAGTAATCCGATCTCCTCAGAATGTGACTTTCTTCACGGACTATGACCCATTCGAACCAAGCTTGCCTGTTGGAGCGACATCCATTTGCCGTCCATGATAGGCTGAGTCAGCTCGCCGGTTTGGATGGATAGAATGTCCACTCTCCACCCCAGATTTATTCCCGACGAGTTCCGAGTCTCATTATGCTATTAGATTGATTGCACAAAAAAAGTACGCAATCAAGGGTCGATCTCCGTCGAAGCTTATCTGCATCATGCGCTCCAGTCTTTCATGTGACTTCTGCCGGTAAGAATTGCTTTTCCATACCACTCGAACAGTCCACTCAGAGTTTTTTTCCCCAATCTTAGGCGATCAAAAATCAAATGCGTTAACACGGGAAAGGCGCCTTGTCGAAAATGTCAAAAGAGTGGCATCCCGGATTGCAATCTGAGCAGGCCTCAAAGCAAAATTCTCAAGAACTCTGTTCGTCGTGTCGTGCAGAGGGTGGATTCTCTAGCATCCAACCCTCAACCCACCACCGGACACGAGTTGGATAGATCTGTCCTTCCAGTACAACATTCGGAAGCGCCTGGATCTTCACCACTTCATGTCTCCATATATGGTGAAGATAGGGCCAATGTTCACAGTCACCTTGCAAACTTGTCACCGAACATTGTTCTGAAAGCTTTAAACATTTTCACGAACAAGTTTCCTGAGCTAGGAATTCTCCATCTGCCGAGCTTCATGCAAGAATTCCAGACTTCACGCCATAATGAAACCAAAACGCTACTTGCAGCTATCTTGTCGGTGACGCATTGTTATCACTCTCGGTCTCACTTTACTGGCTTGGAAACTCTGTTATCAAGAGATCAATATGCGTCCTATGCGCGGGAAATGCTGTCACAGAGTTCATTTCAAGCCCCAAAGGTTCAAGTTGCCCAGGCTCTTCTTGTCATGGGTCTTTTTGAATGGGGATCCCGCGAATTCCACCGAGCCTGGATCTACTGTGGTAAGGCTTGTTTAGTGGGAATTCTAAGAAGTTGTGGACTAACAGTCTACAGGAATTGCAATTCGAATCATGCAGGCAATAAATAGCCTTCAGATTGCTCCTTATCCAGCTGATCCGCTAGCTTCTGGCAGTCAAGATACGAGCCAAGACGCCATTACCACGGCAGTGCAGAATCGAACTATGTGGGCATGCTTCATTATGGAACGATTGATCAGTTCAGGGACTTATAATCCACCAATGCTGCCATTGTCAGAAATGGAAAAGATCAAAGTACTTCGTCCATTCTCTGCTGTCGAGTTTGCCTTTGGTACAGATCCAGCATCACAAAGAAGCAGCATGGAGCAAAGCCTCGCCACTTTGCCAAACAGGAACTCCAATCTCTTGGACATTACTCAGGCATTTGAGGTCATAGTCGCAGGATTCGACATCTGGACACACGTCATGACATTTGTGCTCAATGACGGACGGCGAGCGCCCGAAATGTGTGCACCCCGAAATTGCCCCTGGGTGCCCGGGTCACCCTGGTCAAATACCAGGAGCCGCCTGGAGGCATGGCGTGCAAACCAACATCATAGACTTCACTACCCGGAAAATTCTGTCGTGGCTCACATAGCTCTAGCCTATGGGGAGTCTTTTACGTACATTAATTTGATATATTATCTTAGGTAAGTGTTAATTCTCGGAAAAACAGCAAGCTCAAGATATTAACTCTGTCATACAGCACTCTTATGCTTCACCGCGAATATTTCCCTTTTTTGCCGACATCAGAGACTATTCCCAGGGGCCCAGTCGATCACCCCCAGCTTCAAGCAGAAGCCCCTCCCGGCTGGTGGGATTCAAGCGCACTCGAAATGTTTAGTGCAACCGAACATATTGCTCAAATCCTGCATGAATCTTCTGAGTGCGGAGCTGAAATTTTAACGCCATTTGTTGGATTTTGCGCCTTTTCTGCGGCATACATGAACCTATATGTCTCTCATTTTCCTCAAATGAATCTGGGTCGGAGTCCTCGTGCTGAGGAAAATTTGAACTACTGCCTTGCATACCTGGAAAGATTCAGGCAAGAATGGAAGCTCGGCGAGAGCTGGGTGAGTTTAGCTTCTTTCGCTACATCTATTGTCTGTCTTGTGATGCTAACCTCGCACAAAGATGACCACCATCAAGCATGCATCTCTTCTTTACCAGCGAGCCAGCTCCGATAAAGCACGATATCAAGGAAAGTCCAGAAAGGACTTTGACATCTTGCATCAATCCATCCATGAATTCCGAGTGGTGGACAGGTCACAACAATATATTCAAGAGATTGAAGGAGCGGAGCGGGGCACAGGTCCCTCGACATCTGAAGATACCCCGGCAACAACTGCTGCTTCAGAATCACTAGATCTTGACGCTCCTCTTAATGATTTACTGAATGAGGTCAGCACATATGCTCATGAGCAAGGCATGTGGTCTCATTGGTGGCCTTCACTGGAAGAGATGAATCTTGCACTATTCTCTGATAATGTATCATGATTTTATGTTGCTATCTACAACGTCAGCCATGTGCTAGTATAGTCAGACACGAAGGGTATTTCTATCGTTAGATTTCATCGAATGCTCCTTCTGCGGCCGCCTCCAGTAACTTGAGCCTATTACCCGCTCGTGGTTTCTGTAATCTACCAAGTTTCAAGATTCCCATCTGCCAAATACTACTTCGATCGGGATACGCATGTTCATGGTAGATTTGCAGATCGCCGATGGTACCTGGTAGGAGAGAACGAGATCAATGGCATAGGTGCGGGACACGAGACATGAGTGAAACGTGGGCACGAGGGCTTGCTCCTCTGGGATATTGATCGGGACAGTGACGGAAACGGTGTATGAATGCTCGGGTGATGTCCCAGATGAGCTGACTGAATACTCTGAAGCCGAGTCTGCCAATTTCACTTTCGCTGCATAGAACGAAGGCAGTCTTTCCCATTGGATCGAACTCAAGTCCAATGATTGAAGGGGGGTGGTCGTGACATATGCCTCGCGATCAGTACTGGCACATTCCATTTCTTTCGTCGTCGGGTAGTCTTCCCATGGAGTCGTGCCATAGTATGTAGCTACCTCGAGTTTTGATCGAATCTTGCATAGTTGGGGCGGCGGTATGTTTGTCTTGGGGTCGAAAGTAATGTGAAGTTCAGCAGCAGAAGCTGAAATCTTGTTCATGCCAGTCCTCATAGCGGAAATCTGGATCTTCCTCGGCTCCTCGGCTGCTACCTGGAGATTTCCCAAGTTTCTTCCTAAAGAGCGACATTCGGATTGCTTCTCGTGAACCAGGTAATGAAGTGGGCAGCCCAGGACCTTTGCCATCTTTGCAGCTGGCATGATTCGTAGAGATCGGGAAACATCACAAACTTTGCTGCTTGTCGTGCCGGTAAAAGGCTGAGACTTTTCTGATAGCACAACTCGGATTTTGTAGGAAATTCTGCAAGCCTTGGGGGCCCAACCTCCGGCGGTAGACTGCCAAAATTTAGATGAACGGCTCTCAAATGTCGGCGGTAGTTGAGTATGCGCTTCTTCCACCTCGGCGTCTTTGGTTGAATGGTCGCATTGTTGTGAGCTGATGCTCTCAGGAACTTCAAAAGAGAAGGGGAACTTGTACGATTGCCCAGGTACTAGACGTGTTTCCTGAAAGTTGTCGATTGGTTGTCTGAGGCGAAGGAACTTGTGTGAAGCCTTTCTCCGGCCGGGCACAAATGAAACTGCCCGACTGGCGGATGTTGTAGAGCTACCTTGAAGCCGTTAGCCGATGGTTCAATTTCAGATCATGGAAAAGAACAGCCGTTAATGTACCTTCAAAAGTGATATCAACATGACCAAGATAAGTTTCTTGAGTCACAGTTACAACAGCAGTGCCTTCTACAAGGTCCAGCGTTGAGAATGTCCTTTTCCCTCCATCCTTCTCTCCGTTGATCTCAATTACAACTTGGGGCACATGTTTGCCAGGTAATGGATAGCTTGAAAGGTTGCGAATCGCACAGGGCATCGGCAGATTCGATGACATGGTTCAAAGTTTGAGCTACCTTTTAGATGTCAGCCTACCCAAACTCAATCTAGTTAATCCCAAAGTTGTTCGTCGTACCTAAAACGGTAGTGAAGACTGTTCCGTGCAAAACAAAGCTTTTGTGGCGGTACCTCGTTATAGCCCACGGCACCTCCACGCGGTTTTCGACGGATTGGTTTTATACGAAACAAGAATCAGCTTCAAAATAAAAATTAAATCAATTCTTCTGAGGCTAGGAAAATTTTCACACGCGCCATTGATTCCGATACTGGTGGTACGTGATTCCCGATTTCTTCGCAACCCGAGACCCATAGGGTGGCCCACCCACATCATACTTGATGGGAGTTTTTCAGTCGGCTTTCCAGTTGAAAGCCGAAACCCGATCTCTCATTCCGATAGGACGAATTTTTATAAACCGCAATCCAGCGATGGAATGAGCGAGCTTTAAACATCGAACAAATCCTCTGGGCTCTAATAGGGACGACGGTAAATTTTACAAACCTTCTGAAATAGTCCGCATGATGAACATGGTTGGTCAACCTCGAGCCTCATGGACCATTTGGGGAGAGAATGATTTTTGTAGACTTGAAATTTATCACTTATGCTGAGTAAACCGACACTGATGAGGAGAAGTTGTTTTTCAGTTCATGGGAAGTAGCCTTGCACCTTTGGTATTATTGCACTATAACGCGACCGAATAGCATTGCAATCTTGTTTGATCATGGCAAATATTCAATTGCTGCGCTGCCTTAAGTCCTAGTAAATGATCGTTGTCTTCTATGAACGAGCAAATCAAGTCCGATTAGGTGGTCATCCTTTATTTTTAGAGTAATGCTCCCCCCCTGAGTATTTTTGATCGGGCTCAATGTAGGCAATGGTGATCTGTTTGATGCTTCGAAACATACTAGCATTGGATTTCTTCAGTCGAGCAAAAAGTCCCCCGCATGGGGAATATGGATTGTTCTTCTATATGCGAATCCCATATGCAAGTCTATGTAACGCTAATGTTATCTGTCTATGTCTATGTGCTGTCGGTACCTCATGTACAGTTTTCGATATCTCCATCTCAGGGGCCGCCTCCGGGCGATAAGGTGGCTGTTCTTACGGCGAACTCCGCCTCTCGGTCCAAAGTGGGTCAACAAAGTACACCAAGCCGTGTCCGATAGCAGCCGCGAGTGGTCCAACCTATATCAAATGAGCAAAGGTCTGATAAGCAGCGCCCTCATCGGTAAATGAGGGCTGTCATAGAACCAACTCACCCAGTGGATCCAATGATAGGTGGGAAATGAGGAGGCCACATAAGCTCCTAAGCATCGTGCCGGATTAAGGCCTGCAGAAGGAGTCAATTATTAAACCCACCAACAACCCCAGCATGTCTATGATCTGAGGTCCTCCACCTTGTCACACGTTACTTACTGGCTCCGATATAGCCCTCCCGGGTGAAAGCGGTTCCCCAGCTGACAATCAGAAGGACAATCCCTACCAACCAGGGCGACGTCGCATGGCCAAATACCTTGGCCTGCCGCGGATCTAAAGCCACGCCAAATGCAAGGAAAATGAGAACCAGACACGCCAGAAATTCAATGACCAGACCATCCTTGGTGGGCACCATGGTTGAATCAATATAGCATCCGCCTACGGTAAACTCTCGATTGCCGTAGGCACTGTTCAAGGCAAAGCCAGCCAATGCACCACCCAGTGTTTGCCCTCCTATGTATAGTGCCATGCGTGGGAAGGAGATAATTCGGGCGAAGAAGGTGGCAAAGGTAATGGTCGGGCTAATATGGCCTCCGCTGGATGGGGCGAAGGTATAGATCAGGAGCGGGGTCAATAGGAGATTGGTGATACCGCCGAATAGCGGGGAGAAAAAGGTGACGGTGGCATAGACTCCGGCCTCGGTAGTCGGAGAGGTGGTCTTGGAAAGAGGGTGCGTCGTAACCCAGCAGGAGATGAAGACATTCATCAAACTAGCTATATATGGACAGAATGTTAGAATCTGTCCTCAGTATTAGGGCAATCCTGCTCCCCTCCAAGATCCACGGGGGCGGTATGATCAACTCAAGTGCGTTACTTACCAACACATTCCAGCATCGCAAACTTCCATAGATCTAGACTCGCAAAGCCCCTGAGATCGAAGATCTCGGCCAACGTCATGCAGGGAGCCGCATCGGGCACATGCTCCAGGACTTCCAAATTTCTCGGGTCATTCCGATCGACGATAAAGTCCTGATTGCCTCCAAGCCGGCCGGCAAATGGGGCAATTGCCGGTCGTAGATACGGATGATCATCCTTGGCATCAAGCTCGTGCTGTGGCAGATAAGCTTTCCCCATAGTGGACAAATTTTGACTTTCAGGCACGCGATTAGGCAAGGATGAGACACAAACCTTGGGTGTCTGAATCTGCGGAAACGTAACAAGCTGCATGATCATTGGCTGAACATGATGACTCAGCCGGGCAAACATTTCCTTGTGGAGGAGTGGCGCCGAGTTCAGTTGGCCGAGCCAATCAGCATTGAGTTCGCTTGAATCTCGTTGGCCGAGATGGTAACGTGACCGAGTTTCCTGTACGGAGTAGTCAAAGATCATTGTTTATTCGTTTGGGCGACAACTTATTCCACTACGTATTGTTAAATGTTCAAGAAGGATACTCCAAGTCGTAGATCCGTTTCCTGGTGTACTTCACGAATTACTGTCAATTAGATATGGAAAGGACCACTCATCAAGGATCGTGATCACACAGATAAGCATCCTTACCCAATCCCATTGCTCATACTACACAAGATTCATCCCCTTTATATCTCGAAGTGATACACCGTGCCAATATAATCTGCGCTAACTATTCCATCCTCATTCTGCGTTCTTATTAATCACAGCTGCCTCTGACTAGTTACTATGTATAGTGTCCACTATAGTCGCACCCCACACTCCACTACTGAGTTACCCCAATTTACTATTAGTCAAGGAAATTGCCCATTCTGAGAACAGGCTTGCCCGTGTGATCAAAATTCTGTGGTCAACGAGTAAATATTCGTGAATCTATGAATAACCTCGCCACGAAGGTAGGTATTGGTGAGAGGGGGGTCTGCCTAGGGCAGGTTGCGGCCATGCGGCGTGATATATATCAACAACTTTGGGCGCTGGATCAATGCACTTCCATCCACCCCATATGGCTTCACCTCTCGAAGAATTTAGCGGATGGTAATTCCGTTTCGAGCAACGCTCAATCTGTCTTCGGATCTATATCGTGGTATTTGTTTTGAGTCTACTTCGGAATGCGCCCACCGGGACCTCACATGTGTAGACGGGAATTTCTGAAAGAACTCAGAATCGAAGCTTTCTGAGGATGAGCGGGAAGTTGCCGCGCAAGTCAGTATCGCTCATCAGAGTTGAGCGCATGCTTAAATCGATGCATTCTTTACTTTTTTTTTTTCTTTTTTCCTCTTGTGAGTTTTGCAACCTGCGAGGAGTGGAGATCATCGACATCAATGACCAGATCGCGGTGATGAGCGCCACACTGGTAACATATCATTAGAGAAGGCAGAAGACATCCCAGATATCCTGCCCGGGTAGCATCAACTCGGGTTATCGTCAGCAGCTATTAGAACATAAAAACGTCACCAAAACCATCGGGCGAGTGTCTATTTACATGGAAAAGAAATGAACAGAACACGAAGTCAACCAATGTCTAAACGGCACGGCGGAATTTGGAAGGGATGTTGGCTTCAACAACCTGCATAGCCTCCAGCTTCTCGAGTCGCAACTGAGCTGCCTCCAACTCGTCGTGGAGACGGAAATGCTCAATGTCCTGGGGGTGGTTGAATTCCTCCTCGGTAGCATCATCCCCGTGGAATTTCTCAAAGTGGTGAATCTCGTATTCATACTCAAGGTCACCATGGTGGCCCGGCCCGTAGCCGAGGTCGGGCAACCGTGTCCCGGCAGCAATGGTCTTCAACCAGGCGTCGCGGCTGATAGTACCCGTATTCGATGGATCGAAGAGGTCGAACACCGCGCGTATAGCGGACTCCTTGCTGGACTCGCTTACGCCTCTATTGGATTCATCGTCGAGACCGTATGTCTTGCGTACTTCTTCCGGAGTCCATGCGCCAGAGGCGTCGTAGTCGTGCAGCGTGAAGAATGAGAGAGCATCGAAGCCTTCAATATGGTGCTCCTCTATGTAACGTGTTAGAACTTGCGCGAACCGATGCACTCTTTTGAGTGCTGTCTGCCACTCTTACCCATCATGTGTCTCGTGGCCCAGTCGTTGGAGGGGGGTTGCCCGTCATTTGAGTGTGAGCCATGGGCACTGGCAAGGCCACTGCTCAAAGCGAGCGCACTGGCAACAACGAGGATTAAACGTGATATCATTGTAGAAGATAGAAAGTGAAGAGAAGAAACAAGCTAGCGCATCCCCAGCTCTCGACGAGGAACAATAGGAGACGCAACCGGGGGAGACCTGAGCTTGTTTGCAGTGTTTGCACCGGAAGATTTGGGCCGCGCCGGAATTTCACGATATCCTGTCGGATCATCTGATTTCAACATTGTCAACGAAATCTGCCCCATCGGACTCCGTGGGGAGTCCAATTGTTCTTTTCTCGATATCGAAACCCCTCGAGCCGCTCGCCAGCGATGTTCCTATAATGCAAAGCATGTGGTCCCGCGCCGCCCCGACGCAGTCAAGCTGCCGGTGCGTCTCATGTTTGAGTACGGTTGCCAATGGTGTCACTTCACGATCAGCGACGGCTGCCAGCAAAAAGAAATTGAGGATTGGAAACTCGGTCACTGCGCTCTACACCAGTATCTTTGCGGCCGCTGCCCTCGCAGACGCGAAGGCCAAGACCAAGCGTCGACATGATCTCGAAGAGAAAATTGCGGCAGTCAAGGCCGAGGTGAACGAGCTAGTGGATGAAGAGCATCGGATTCTTGAGTCTCTACAGTCAAGAAGGAAAAGTCGGGGGATCAACCGATTGCTGCAAGAGAGAGGCTTCGGCACCATTGCGACCCCTCCCCGAACCCGCCAGCGAACCACGCCCAGACACCAGCCAACAAGGTCCTTTCATACGGAGCGTCAGCCGTATGGCAATCAGAGTGTGCAGATTGACGAAAGTTTAGCAACGGAAGAGTTTAGACATCTTGATCTCCAGGAAGCCGAAGCTAGTGCGCTGCGCGCTGCTATGAATGAAGCGTTGCCGGACTGGGTCGTTGGAGATACTGCTCGCATCAAGGCCGTTCAAAAACTCGCGTTGAAGCAATTCGCGATTCGAATTCTGCTGCGACCGACTATCGCACACAAATATTCAGGGGTTCCTATGAACTACGGGGCAGACTTTGATGTTCCCCAGATCGATGTGAACAACTTGCTGAATGAGTTGAATGTCGTACGACGCCAGATGAACTCGCTGTTGTATAAGAGAAACATGGACCTCACTGACGTGATTGCCGACTTTGATGCCATGCGCTCTGAAGAGGGGAGGGCAGACGATCGGAGACTTGATGATGAACTCCGGGAGTACATCCAGTCGTTCACGAGCCAGCAGATGTCTTTGCAGGAACTTCTCCTTCGGATATCTAGCAACTTGATCAAGTCGGCCGATCCGGATCGCACTGCAGCGTTCCGAGAATTACTCATTGTTTTCACACAAACTCGTCAGAACGACTTGAACGATCTGCTCCTGCAGTCACTATTGCCCAATCGGTTTTATCTGAGCACCTCTCTTATCGTCACTATTATCTGCTTCTTCCGAAAGTCCAAAAACCTCAAGGACTTTGATTTGTTTTTGCAAATGCTCAGTGGCGAAGGCTACACAGCCAACCTGGGAGCCATCGGTGTTTTCCGACGTCGAAAGATCAATGGGCTGAATACGGTCGTTCCACCTTTGTATAGTAGCAGCACCGTCATTTATACGGAGCTCATCTCGGCCGCTCTGCGATTTAACCAGCCCGACCGTGCGGATGCTTGGCTTCAGGCTGCACGTAAACACGGCTTTTTTGACAACTTCAATACCCTCTTTACCTACATCCGATTTTACAGCATTCGCCAAGACTGGGAAAAAGGAGTGCATGCCTTGAAGCGAGCTGTCACTTACCTCGTATCGTCGACTGATCTATCACCGAAACTCGTTGACCGGTTAATCCTATATATGGTACATCTCTGCGACTCTTGCTGCCAAAAGGACGTGTCCCAAAGTTTGATTTCGGCAGCGGTGCATAGTGGCTTCAACCCGAATCTTCCGTTGCAACAGAACGACATTGCACCCATCGTGGACCAAGAAGGTCAGCGATGGAAAACGGCGGCCGAAACGACCCCACGTGAAAACTTGACCCGTCCCCTATGGCAGAAGTGCTATGAGTTTGCAAATGTATTTGGACAGCAACTGAGCAGGCTCGAAGTGCCTGAAGATCAACTAATGTCGCGGAAGTTTGATCGCTTTGCTGCTGTGCATGCAACCGGTGCATTGTCCGCCGCACTTCCCCGATACACGGAGCACTCAAAATCTTCGCCAGAGATCTCGGCCTCTGCAAGTGCTACGCAGAGTGCCCAAAGTGAAGATATAGCTGTTCTGAAAGACGAAGTCTCTCAGCTTCGCCAACTAGTTTTTGAATTGCGTAAGCACCACATTGAGGCCTCATTTAAAGAGGATATCCACCCTGACCTCGAGTATGAGGATGAACTCTCACAAGCAACCGATCCAACCCCATCATCACAAGACTCGCACCTGCAATCTCAAGAATCCTCGATGAGCGTCGAATTTGAACGAATACCGAGCCCGACAGAGCGAGAGGAGCATGACCACTCTCATGCGAACCTTTCCTTCCGCCCCGCTCAAGCTATGATGGGTCCCGCCCTGGTACACGACCATTCTGTTGATACAACTGAGAATCAGATCCCACGACCAGCTACGGGCCAGGCGAAGAACTCGAATCGGTCTCGGAAGAAGGGGAAGAAAGTTGCCGTTGCGTCTTCTCAACGCACTGCTGGGCAGGCATGAGAGCATCTCTTTCGTTTTTCGTGACAACCGAACATTATCTGTACATTATGATATAGTTGCCCTCTTGCACGCAGAGGAGGAAATGCCAATTAATGGGATATCTGCATTCAGCGTTTAATTTTTGCCTTGGCCTACTCGGTAGATGTTTCATGGGCAGCCTGGTAGAGAGGAGAAGGCCAATCAGCCAACTCCACTGCGCGTGATTCACGCTTGATCTAGAGTCTATTCTTATGACACATCGCCCATTAGTTACACTTCAGGGACACTCCCGACGGTAGAAGTTCGGAAGAAGGGAGTACAGAGAAAGCCGATGAAGAGAAGCAAAGTCCCAGTAAAACCACGCAGATATACCCTATCCAATGCAAGGCAGCTTCTATTTTGGAGCACGGTCATTTGACCCGCAAAAAGGGAATCTAAAACGAAATATTGATGCATAAAAATTCTAAACCGAAACAATACCATTTACCGACGCTTTTCAGCACGCATTTTCTCCTTGCGTGCGAGTCTGTCTCTGGCACGGAGCAGGGCGGACTGCATATCGCCCTTGGGGAAAGAAGAGGGCTCGTAGTATGTAGGTGCAATATCCTGGTTCTAATTAGCAAATATATCAATGTGAAAAGAATAAGCAAGTGAACGTACCAAAAGCCATTCGGGCTTGACTGCGGTCACGGTACGAATATAGTTCTTGGTGGTAAGAACAAACTCGTTGTACAAGACCCACTCTGCATCATGGGCAAGTACAGTGGAGGGATGCAGCAGGACGTTCTGGTTATCCTTGACGGTGGTGTAAACGCTCTTGCCTTGTGACTCCTTCTTGGCAACTTGCATGAAGAACCCAGCACAGAGAGCACGGCGAATGTTCTCATAGTACTTCTTGTCGTCGAAAGGAGTCGAGATCATCTCGAGTTCGGAGCGCTCCATGATCCGCAACAGCTGCATACGAACATTATCGGCCGACTGGAGAGATCGCAAGGAGAGGAAGTGGTCGTGGCACCATTGCTTAGGGTTAGCCTGGGCGTCGGGGCTCTTGAAAGCGTGGTAAACGTTCAGCATCGTCAGGTGATCACCATCCTGGTGAGCAAACAGGTTTTTCATCTCATCCGCCCGCTTGCGTTGGGAATTGGGGCGGACAAATAGCTGCGGAACGGACAGGAGAGCTGTGATAGACAGAATCTCGTTCGAGCAGTAGAACTCGGGAGAGCTGATCAACATTACGGCAAGGGCAGGGTCAAGAGGGAAGTCCGACGCCAGACGACCGAGCTGGGTCAAATTGCCATCGTCATCCAAACAAGCTAGGTAGTTGAGCTCCTCAAGAGCTCGCATCAGGGTCTCAGGAGCGGGAGGATCCATCAAGTCGAAATGAACGAGATCGTCGATTCCCAGCTTCTTCAACTCAAGCACAGTTGATGACAAGTTTGATCGGAGAATCTCGGGGTATGTCTGTTCAATCAACTCCTTCTTGAAAGCCTCCTCAGTATACAGACGGAAGCATTTTCCGGGGCGTGTACGACCAGCACGACCAGCTCGCTGTTGGGCAGAAGCCTTGGAGATGGGGGAAACCAGAAGAGACTCCACACGGATACGAGGATTGTAGATCTTCTGCTTCGAGAATCCAGGATCCACCACATAGACGATACCGTCAATGGTCAGGGAGGTTTCGGCAATGTTGGTGGAGATGATGACCTTCCGACCGGGTCGGCCACCCTTGCGGATAGGAGGCGGCGCAGGGTCGAAGATGCGCTGTTGCATATGGGGTGGCAGACTGCCGTATAGAGGGTAAACCTTGAGCGGGCCGGCGTCGGCTTCCCGAACCATTTCTTCGCCCTCCATCGCGATTTTCCGTGCCGCATCCTCAATTTCCTCCTCACCAGTCAGGAACACAAGGATATCTCCTTCGTCTTCAGTCGCATGAATCTGCAGAACAGTTCGAATGGCAGCCTCGACATAGTCTTGCTCCGGTTCGGGGGTGTAGAAGACTTCCACAGGGTGGGTACGTCCGGGAACAGCGAGAAGGGGCGCATCCATGAAGTAGCGTTGGAACTTTTGCGCATCCAAAGTAGCGGACATGATGATAATCTTCAAGTCCGGCCGGCGCTGCACAACCTCCTTCAGCAGACCCATCAGGACATCAGTGGCCATCGTTCTCTCGTGAGCCTCGTCAAGCATGATCGTGCTGTAGCGAGACAGGTTGTGATCATGCATGGCTTCTCGCAAGAGCATACCGTCGGTCATATACTTCAAGATGGTCTTCGAACTCGTCTTATCCTCAAAACGAATGCTATAACCGACTTCTTCTCCAAGCTTCACATCCATTTCCTCTGCGACACGTTGGGCGACGGACATGGCGGCCACACGACGGGGCTGCGTACAAGCAACCATTTTGCGCTGGGTCTGGGGTAGGTCATCGAACAGGACGAATTGCGGGATTTGCGTGGTCTTTCCGGAACCAGTCTCACCAACGAAGACTAGGATTTGAGATTGCTGATAAAGCTGGAGGAACTCATCGCTAACGTAGAACGGACCCTATTAGCATGCCATGGTTGAGCGCTAAAAGAAAAGACCAACTTACCGCTGCGCGTGCACAGGAAGGTCCCGACGAGACTTCAAGATGGTGAAATATCTCGTGGAAAAGGGCTTGCCGCTGAAAGGGTTGACCTCGCCATCCTCAGCCTTCTTGGCCAAGGCTGCCGTTGTCTGATGGCGCTTGAACTTGGCTAGGGCCGAGTTGTTGTCTGCGCCGTTTGTATCCTCGTACATGTGGGCCAGGTACGGATTATCCTTGGGGTCGCCAGCGTCCATCTTCTGACGCTTTGCGCGGACGCCATCTTCCGAGTCTGAGCGACGGTCAACCATGCTGAATGAGGTGGTTGAGGGAGTGTGAGAGAGTTGGAGAGTGCAAAACTCAGCGGTAGATAAAAAAACTCGGATAGGCAAATCGAGCGGCGATCCCCCGATGCCTATCTGGCTCACCGCCTGGGTTATTCTGCCGGACCCCCACAAAGGGATCGAGGGGAACGCGGTTGCAAGCACGAAGGGGTGTCCTCGGGCGCGTCTATACTGGTTTTGAGTGTTGGGTTTACTCTCCGTGGCTACTTGCTACCCCAGTAGTGGTGTGCTTCTTTGTGGTGTTGAAACCACCATTGGCCTGGAACCAGCCCTTCATCTCCTCCAGGACCCCACCACTTTGACAAAAAAGGGCTCCGTGTCAACATGGATAATTACGATGCTACGGACGACCCTGGGGTGACGTTCTGCATTGGCCATCATGAGCCGAACCGAACGCTATCGGTGACCCCTCAGGTGGTCAGTCGGGCACATGAGAGTAATGTAAGCTCTGTCGTCTCCATCGATGTCAATCGCTTTTCCAATAAACTGACTTGTATGTCCAATAATAGTATGATATGTTGACCGTTCCAATTACAACGACCCATTTCCACTCTAGGGTGCTGGGACTGCTGTCTTCTTATCTCTCTACCCTGCAGCCGTCATCGATCGATCGAATCGGCACCATGGCCACCTCGCAAAACACACGGCCGTTGACTATCCCACCACTGACCAAACTGGACTCGAATCTCACTCCTAACGAAGCAACAAGCCAGCTGGTTGGTGTCACCAGCAGCTGGATTGACCTTTGCTCTCCTGATCCGTTAATTGCGGATCTGTCTCGTCAGGTTCTGATGCTAGAAGTAGCGTACGCTGCTTTCTGTGGTATTGGATATCTTTTGATTACTAGTCCTAAATTGCATCACGGAGGTATGCATTCGGAAGGTGTTGTCTACTACGCCAGGGCTATTCAGGATGCCCTGAATCTCGGTCCGTACATCCAGTTCCATATTTGGTTGCGGATGGTGGACAACCCCGAGCTGGAGGTTGATAGCATGGGTGATTTGGCCCCATTGGCCAGGCAAGAGTATTTGCAGCTCGAAACGGATAATTTGCCAAAAATTGATCCATTCGGAACCTGGGATGCCTGGGATTTGATAAGAAAGACGTGCAGATACCATACACGGCTGTTTGTGGGTGAGTTGAACCCTCTTTCGTGGTGTTATTCTTTGTTCTTGTCACGAGTATTCACTTACCTGCATCACAGCCTTGGCCATGCCGAAGCAGCTGCCTGTTCTTTCTGTTCAATCGCGCTGGCACTCGGAACCTGTGCATCTCCTTACAATCGATTCTTCATCGTTCTTGAAGAACCCGAAAGGATACCCTGTTTTGTCAAAGGCCCACCAAGCCTTGATCGCGAAATTGATGCGCCTTCGCACCCCTCCATGGATTTTGCTTTGCAATGTTGGGCCTATTCCGGGCCTTGAGAATGCAGAAACAATTGAGGCAACCCAGTCTCAATTATCCAGCTCTGATTATCCCAGTCTGAGTGCCTCCAAGAAGCATCATGATCCCACTCCGCATCTCTCCTATATTCGGAATTTGCAGCAACGGCAACCCCCACGCACCCCCATCGAAAGATTTGGCACGGGATATCAAGACTACCTCCAGGCCCCTCTCCAACCACTGACAGTCAACTTGGAGAGCATCACCTACGAGGTCTTTGAGAAAGATCCCATTAAATATGAGTGGTATGAGCGCGCGATTACCAAGGCTCTGAGAGACTGGGCAGATCAGAAGAAGCCCACTTCTCACCCAGATGGAAAGGTGATTCTTGCGGTTGTTGGTGCGGGTCGGGGTCCTCTCGTGACTCGGGCGTTGAAGGCTAGTGCCGAAGCCGGAGTGGATATTGATCTATGGGCTGTCGAAAAGAATCAGAATGCATTTGTGTTGCTGCAACGTCATAACGAGACTATCTGGGATGGCCAAGTCACCCTCGTTCAATCTGACATGCGGAGCTGGAAGGGCCCTCGAGTGCGACGACAGGCGACCGAGAGCGGAGCCCAAGATGCAGTTGGTGAATCGCTAGGTATTGAAGACTCCTTGCTCTATACACCAACAAAAAGCACAAACGACCCCGGCCGGGCGTCCGATTTCTCTGCCCCCACCGCATCCGGCAGTACTCACACTTACGTTGACATTGTGGTGTCAGAGCTACTTGGCTCTTTCGCTGACAATGAACTATCTCCGGAGTGCCTTGATGGTATCAATGATCTAATCAACCCCGTGCACGGAATCTCAATTCCAGCATCATACTCGGCCCACCTGACGCCCATTTCTGCTCCAAAGCTGCACAGCGATGTAGTAAACCAGACTGTCTCCAATCCTGCAGCACCGGAGACCCCCTATGTGGTGATGCTTCACGCAATTGATTTTCTGTCTACCGCGGACTCTACTGGGAATATGGAAACTCTCAATCAGACCACAACAAATCGGATTTCCGGAAGCTCGGGGCCAACTCTCGCCACCGAGTTCCCAACGCCTTTCGTTCAGACCGCATGGTCTTTCTCTCACCCGAACCGAAATATTCCACCTCCATCTCCAATGCAGTCCACTATTTCCAATTCGCACAACGTGCGCCAAACTCGTCTCTCCTTCCCTACACAGAACAGAGGGGTGTGCCACGGCTTGGCTGGGTACTTTGAAACAGTCCTTTACGGAGATGTTGAGCTCTCAACCAATCCAGTGACAATGGATGCAAAGAGCGCCACCATGATCAGCTGGTTCCCTATCTACTTCCCTCTCAAGGTATGACACGACCAGAAAGGCTAACGCCTCTAATTTTCCACCCCCCCCCCCCCCCCCTTCACCTCAGACACTGATATAAACCCCGCTAGACTCCTCTCAATGTTCCCGATAATGGCGAAGTCGTTATCACCATGTACCGCCAAACTGATGATCGCAAAGTCTGGTATGAATGGATGGTGGAAGTGTTTGCACTTGAACGCGTCTCTGTTCCGGCAACGAAGCTCACTACCCCTGCCATGACTGGTATCCGCTCAGGATCTCCCAGTGTGGATAGCTTAAAGGGCAAGGAGGACGCCCAGAAACCCCAACGTGGCAGTTCAAACCAGGCAGGTTATCGTCGTGTGCGCGTAGGCATGAGTGAGATGCATTCAAGCATCAAGGAAGGCTGCTTGATGTAACGGAGGTAGTTGAAACAAAAGAAAACTGAAGTTGGGCAGGGTCAAGGTTGATTAATGGAAATATCCCGGAACCAAAAAAAAGCGATATAATTGCTTGGAGATTAGAACGGACCAAACTGGTGTATCTTCCGCAGTGCATAAGGATGTCCTCTCTCATAGATAGACATCCAGGTGAAATGTCGCTTTCATTGGTCGAGGCGAGGGTGACGCGATCAAGGAAGCAAATTTCAAGTGCATCCAATCAGGCATAAACGTTCTAAATTAGTAGTTGACACAACATTGCGGGGCTGGCAGCTCATATGTCGACAATTGGAGGCATCTTCACGCCATGAATTGCTTATTGATGTTGTTCTCCTTTGGCTCAACGGTCTATATAAGCGCCTTTACCTTGTCTTGGGATGTGTTTATAACACATCAATTCTATCGCTACTTATTTTGCAGTTTCCAAAAGGTTCGGCAACAATACCGCGTGTCATGGCCCCTCGCTATCGCAATATTGCTGTCATAGGCGCTGGGCCCTCGGGTATCTCGGCAGTCAAAGCATTGCACGAGGAGAAAATATTTGAAAGAATTCGACTATTCGAGCGACGTGATAAGCCCGGAGGTATCTGGCACTATGATTCTATCCCAGACTTATTCCCAACCTCAAGAAACTCAGGCGAGACGCGAAATGGAATCCCCAAGAAGCTACCTCAATTCACATCACCGCGTCCCGAGGATACAACTGCACGAACCGGGATTTACGACAGTCTTGACAGCAACGTGGGCTCCAAAGCCATGGCTTTCACGCACAAGCCTTTCCCCAAAATAAACTCTGCACTGTCTGTCAAACAATTTGGACATTCGAACCCAACTCATCCCTTTCGCGTTATCGCGGGGTATCTGGAGGACCTTTTCAGGGATCATTACCACCTCGCAAGCTTCAACACCACTGTTGAAATGACTGAGAAGCAAGATAAAAAATGGATTTTGACCCTCCGTCAGTCCGGCCATATCCGCGATAATGAGCCGAGTGACTATTGGTGGCAGGAGGAATTTGATGCCGTGATCGTGGCCTCTGGACACTACAGTGTGCCCTTGGTTCCTGATATTCCGGGACTAGACGTTGCCTTCGAAGCTCATCCAGGGAAATTTGAGCATTCCAAGTCCTATCGCTCTCAGAATGATTATGTGGATCAAAAGGTCGTTGTAGTTGGAGGGAACATCTCATCTGCTGATCTTGTCGTTGACCTGCATGCTATCGTCAAAGGGCCTCTATATCTCTCCCAGAGAGGACATAACGAGGTACTGCAATCGGTATGGGACTTGCCCAACGTTCAAGCAAAGCCTGTAATTTCGAGTATCGAAAGTACTTCCCAGGGGGTCAATGTAGCGTTCTCTGATGGTACAAAAGTCGCGGATGTGGACAAGGTTATATTTGCAACTGGCTACAGGCTCTCCTACCCATTCCTCACTCCAGACCCTGTCACACCTAACAACCGAGTCGCGGGCTTTTATCAACATATCTTTAAGATCGGCGACCCGTCACTAGCACTCGTGGGACAAATTCGAGCTGCAATCAGCTTCCGCGCCTATGAGTACCAGGCCGTTGCGGTGGCACGCTACTTCGCCGGAAGAAATGGCCAGCCATTGCCCAGCCCCCAGGAACAGGATCTATGGGAGATCGAAAGGCTGAAGTATAAAGGCCCGACAGCTTTGTTCCATGAGATAAAACCCGACTTCAAGGAGTATTTTGGATTCCTGCATGACTTGGCAGGTCCCCCTGCAGAGAATAGTGATGCTTATGAGTTGCCAGTCTGGGAAGATCGATGGGCTGAGCAAGCATTTGAAGTCCTACGGTTGAAAGACAAATATTGGAAGTCTTTGAAAGAAATTGCAGATATCTCAAGCCAGACAAAGGCAAAGCTTTAGTCTATTCTGCCTTGACCGCTCGGTGACATTTATGAGACTGCTCTATGACCAAATGCAGGGGAGACATTGAGCGATCGCGCGAATGCAATTTAAACATCTTTTCAATGTGACCACACTCATCAATTTAATATGCATTTTGCTTTCTAGATTGAACATACCGGTAGAGATTTTCAAGAGAAGAGAGAAGCAAATTGTGGCAAGCACGAGGTACGGATTTTAAAATTGTGATAAAAAAGACAGCCATGTTATTGTTCTGTGCTTTTTGCGAGTTGACAGATGAGGTACGGATCCAGAACTGTAGAATATAGTGTTCGACAGAGCATTGAGGGTCATTAGCAACATGTTAGATACCCTGTTCGTGTCCAGTCCAATCCACTTCGAATGGGAACATAGAATCGCTTCTCGTCATCAACAAAACCGCCACGCAATATCCTAAGATCATCGCCACCTCGCTTTAAGTCTTCCGATTCCTCATCAATTTTCGAATCCCAAACCCTCCATCCATCTTCATGTGGGATTCTCCATCGAATCACCACAGGCGATGGGGCAGAGGAAGTTGTCTGCTCATCGGTATTCGTCGAGTGGGAAGTGGAATTCTTTCCGGTCAGAGCTAAAAAGATTTCGTGACTTTTTGATGAAGACCTATGTCGGTACAGAAGGACTGGACTCGAAACTATAGCCGAGGAGGGGAAGTAGATGGGAGCCCGTAGTGTTTCAACACTCCAGAGGGTATCGGGTCCACTGTCGGATGGTCGAGAAAGACCAAATTTCACGATTTTCGGCTCACACGTCAGTGGTGGTAGTGCAACGACGACTTCTTTATCGCTCCAATGCACAAGAACAATATTTGTCGGGAGATTCTCAAGGGTCTCTTTCATCTTGTACGTGATCTGTTGGTGGACGCTTGTATCACCCAACGAGGTGCTACCTGCTTCGTTTTTAATGAATCGACTTGAGGATAGCGACAATGCACACTTCACATGGCCCTGCTCTTCACAGAGGGTTGCCTGTTAAGAATAGAGAAACTGCCCGCATGAAGAGAAGTGGATCTCGGAGGCTACAGAAATTAGAGTATCGAATGGGATGGGGGTCGATAAAAATCGGGAGAGCGTACCTGGACACCCCGTTTCATCTAATCCGATTGGTTCGTTTTCAATACGCCAAATACCAGTGCTCATGTTGGCAATTATAATATGGCCATGAAGATCTTTCAGCACAATGAAAGGCAAAGACGGATGGACCGCAGATGGAACCCCTTTGCGAATCCTCTTATTGAGAGTGATAGGAATCCACAGTGGTCGGTACGATTCGCATATCACAATCGCACACTCATTCGGTGCCTGCTCCAGTGATCTGGATCTGGATTCGGCAGAGGAACCTTCTTCGTATCCAGAGTCGTAGTGAGAATCAACAATGGAACCATCATCCAGCTCAGAATCTGAACTGGAGTCAGAGCTAGACTCATTATCCGATTCAGAGGAATCTAATTCGTCGTTTTTTTGATTGACTGGCTGGTCTGTGCTTTGAACAACGTGGAGCAGGGTGATGTTTCCATGGGGTGTAATTCGATTAGACTTAGATCTCAAGTGCCAGATTTGACTTGGAGCGGTTGGTTTCCAAGCGCCTGGCGCTGAGAATGTTTGAGACAGACTACCCATCGATCGCTCGACTTGAAGGCGAGACCCATCGAACTTTAATACTCGGGCCTGGAAGTCGTTGTGACCAAGTTGACAATCTGTGCCACTATTTTCCAGGTCTATCAACCCAGCCCCTGTATCAAAAGTGCCATGAAACTTTGTTCCCTTGGAAAAAACGGAAACGCGGTGGCAGTGAAAACGCCCAGGAGGATCAGATCGATACTTGCAGACCAAGTCGGCACATAGCTTACCACCAGAGACAGAGATCGAAGCGATCCGCAATTGCACAACATTTGCGGGGTCTATCATGTCATTGATTCTCCAGACCTTGATTCGCTCGGATTGATGAAGATGATCTCCAAGCTTCGATTGCATGTTACTCAGCGGCACACATTGCTCCAATGCACCAGGTCGAGTTGCAAGAACCTCGTGCCAGTCAGTAACAAAGGAGCAATGAAGTCGCTGAGCGAGTAGAAAAAGTATGCAGAAGCTAGACCTCTCTCCGAAAGATGCTGGACCACAGCAGATGACAGAACGGTCTTTCCTGATCCCGGAGGTGCATTATACCAGAGCACTGGATCTGAAGTACTATCGCGCCAATGGAGAAACTTCTTGTCTTCAAAGATCCAGGAGCATGTTGTGCCATGCCTCCGCTCAGAGTGAAACTCAAGGTCGCAGCGAACGTCAAGGTCATCCCCCCCCGCTGATCCAGTCGCGAATACCATTTTTCAATTTCTCTATCGATTGCATTTTGAATTAGTATTTACCTATAGAGAATGTTTTGAGCATCGGAGTGGATATCGTTACCTTCATGCTCCACTTTCAGTCTTTTCCTCTCTTCGTTGGCGCGCAGAGCTTCTTCAGCATGGGCTATTGATTCTACCCTGCTACAATCTCGACGCATGGAGTCCAGTGTACTCTGAATCTCGTCTGCGAGAGGATGCAGGATATTTTTAAGTGTGCCAATAATGACTGTACGGGGATCAGAGAGAGATAAGAAGGAGGAAAAGTCTGGCTTATAGACAGAGAAACGTACGGTTTTGGTCGAGAAGCTTCGTTGCTGTGGCCCAAAAACCGACAATGTTTTTGTATGAGGCCACAAGCCTCTCGCAAACTTCTCCAGAAGTCTCATAAGCCACTGCGAACTTGGCATAGCACTTGAGAGAAGCACCGATCTCCGCCATCGCTTCGGTTATGACATCGAACGCCTTGCCCATTTTCTGCGCCAGCTATAGAGAGGCAAAATCGGTGAGCTTACATTTGTTGTAAATTGGGTATTCATGACTGACCTGTAAGACAAGCTGCGCGCCAGTAAACACTACGCCGACTGCAGATGGACTTGCTTGTATGATAGTCTGGCAAGCTGACATCAGGTTTTGTATCCCATCCATGAAAGGGTCGATCGCCCGAAGGAGTCTGGTGGTCTTTGAGGAATATCCTCGCTGCTCGATCTGTTTGACGAATTCTGTCAATCTCCCCGCGCATTCGTCCACTCCTCTTTGGCCTTCGGAAATCGCCATGACAGCTCTGGAGTTTAGGACTTCTTCGTAGAATCGCCCCTTTCGGTCGCGAACCTTCATTTCCTCCAGGAACTCGTCAATGGCCTTAGCCAAAGGGCTACATGGCTTTGATGGGGACCCCATAATGGTCGTTTGTGTCGGAGAATTTTGGTATGCCCTTCACGGTAATGAGGGGGTGAGGAAGGCTTATTCATTTTATGTGGCTACGAGAGTTGCACTCACATGGCATCAGCAGGTTGATCAAGCGCCCAATCACCCGCGACGGAGGACCATAACTGGATTCCTGCTCCAAGCCGTGCCCTCCGCAGATAGCTACAATTGGTTCTGATCCGCGCATGGTGCTTTTCCATAAGAGCACAACCCCGGCTATGTACTCCAAATGTAGCATCGGCACAGGGTTAAAGTCCACTGGAGCCGGTTCGGATTGGGCGTCTGGGGAATGGGCTTTGCATATTGAAGGGTCAAGCCGCCCTCATTTATGCAGCATGGGAGTTGAGGCGGTAATAATGGATTGTGACAGGCTTTCTTGTAGAATAAGCCGACGATCAAAAGGCGAGCTGAGTGGGGTCCAAATAGCCCGGCAACCAAGGCAGGCTGTGCGGATAATGCTAGCCTGTTGAGCCACAAGTTTCGAATGAGGCGCTCATTCCACGTATAAAGGCCCAGCCAGATACCCCCGGAATTCTCACCCTTCTGGCCAACTCGAAACCGGTTATCTAATTGTCAGGTTGCAATAGAAGTCCGAAATACGTTAAAAATGGCCACTACCACGGACAATAACTACGTCGGCGAAAAATGCGAGTTTAAAGTATACCGCCATAATACAAAGAAAGAAGGCAAACGGGTCGTGGAAGTTCTCTCCAAACCCTTTGATGATCAGGCTCTCGACGAAATCGATAGCCCCTACGCTCTTGTTATCAACCGGTACTTTGGCGATAAGAGCCAACTTGAGAAGACGACCCTAGACATCAATTCGAGTTGGCTTGTCGGCGTGTTTAGAGAAGTGATTGGCTCTTATCCTACAGTGCCTGCTGATTTTCGCACGCCCTTCCAGCTTGAAAGCCCCTTCCAAATATTGCTTCACCACTGGGAAGATCTGGATGAACGCCGCCAAGCTACTCAACATGCTGAGGAACGTATGCATCTGAATCTCTTATTTGATTTTCTGGTCAATGAGCTTGGCTCTGAGAGAGAGCGATTACTGGGCATGATGCGAAAGAATCAAATTACATTCAAGACCGCGTGGTCTATCTTCCGTCCGGGAGATTTGGTCTACTCTTCCTTCATGGGACATCCTTGGCTATTGAGATGCCAGAAAACAGCCTACGAGCAGAATGTGAAAAGGGGTCCGTATCTGGAGGTTCATTGCGTTTTCTGCGATCATAATGGTACCGTCGAAGGACAAGCCAAAAAGGTCTTCAAAATATACCAGAAAGAGAGCTTTGGAGCTGGAAATCCTGCAATCATCACTGATCTTCCCGTTTATGCACGGAGGTTTGTTCAGGGCCAGGAAGGACTAGAAGAGCGACTTATCAAACCCGGTCGGAAATTCCTTTCCTTGACAGAAATGTCAGTCAAAGCATACGACGGGCCAGCCAAATACCTGAAGGAGCCGTATCACCGATTTTATGATCCAGGCATGGCTGACTGGCCTGGCGTTTGGTTGCCATACACCGAGCTCGGACGAGTTGTTGTCGACCGCAAATTGTTCCAGCAGGAACAAATTTCAAATGCAGTTAGTGTGCAGGCACAAGAAATAGACCCACTACTTTGCCCTCCTTATGAGTACGGCTTTTCTTTGGCTCGAAAAGAGTGGGCTTAATTCCTGGTCGATTGTATCGACGAGATAACCTGGGCCGAAGATGCCTAGGATTCATTGATTGTTGGTGATCGTCAAAAATTAGTGCTTCAGTCTCTAGTCACTTCGCACTTGTATCCAGACGATGCTCGCGATCAAATGCGACAGAAGGGCAAGGGCTTGGTCGTTCTCCTCTACGGGACTCCGGGCTCTGGCAAGACGTTGACAGCTGAAACGGCAGCTGAAGGCACCCGAAAGGCTCTGATAATGACTTCCCTTGGGGAGCTCAACAAGGAAGACAGGTAATTCTCATGCTTCCCAATATTGACCTTGAATTAAATGGGCCTTTTTTTATAGTGCTTGGGCTTTTGAAACCCGCTTACGACTCTTGCTGAGATATGCTACCTTATGGAAAGCGGTCGTCCTGATGGATGAAGCTGACATATTCCTTGAAGCAAGAAATGACCACGGTGACAGCAACACACGGAACGCCCTTGTAGCTGGTTGGTCATAATCTCACGGTGAATGGCTTAGGCTAACATATGACTCTCTCAGTTTTCTTGAAAGAACTTGAATATTTCAGTGGAGTCGTTTTCCTGACTACTAATCGGATCAAATCATTTGACCGAGCCATGAAGTCCCGGATTCACCTTGCTCTCGAGTATACGCCTCCTGGCATTGAAACACGCCAGCAGCTCTGGGAGCAGATTCTCAAATCTATCCCTCAAGAAGAGATTGATATTGATATTGAGGATGCCATTGATCATTTTGTGGCAGCCAAGATCAACGGCAGAGAGATTGCCAACGCGGTCAATACTGCAGGAACAATTTCCCGGTTCGAAAAGATCCCCCTCCAGCTGAAGCACATCAACTTGGTGCTTGGTGTGTGGAGAGATTTTGATGACAGCTTGAAGCAGGCTGCGCAGAAATCTGGTCAAGCTACGGAGAAAGGTGGCCGCATGATCGATAGAGCAAATTCTATTTTTGAAGTGGAAGAGGATGGCTTCAAAAATTAAGCGACCGAACAGACTTGATTTTTGCCCCAATCGATGAACGTGAAACATGAATAATACACTAACTCAGGTATGTAGCCTTCATGGGTTTGCTCTGTGTGCTTGGTCAAATCAGAAGGGGATGAACATCACGACAAAAAGGTCCATGGCACGATAAGGCAAGCCCTTATGAGAACGCCCCCCTTCATTACAAAACACTATATTCGAGATTCACATAGTACCTGCTGAGTCCTTATGTATGCATAATCCTATATCATAACGCTTCGCGCCAGAGTCGTCAGCGACTATTGACCCAGATATCACGCGAACTTTATTTCTCTTATCTTCTCTAAGATCTCTGCGTATTTAGATGAAGTAAATAGCTTTTGAAGGCCCTAGAAAAGACTTGTGAAGACATGAGAAAAAACCTTTGAAAAGACCTTCGGAAAGACCTTGGGAATTTAGGTTTATAGTAGGAACGAGGTACTAAGGAAGGAGCCCAGGGGCACGAGGCGAAGGAGATGGTAGCGGAAGCTGGGGCTGGACATAGAGCGCAATGGCTGCAGTGGAGATCGACAGAGGAAGAACAACGGCATTGAAGGAAGGGAGAGAGCCTGAAATGGTCGCGACCAAATTCTCTAGACAGGAGCTATAAAGCCACTGTTGGGAGCTTTCCCGCCGAGGAGACCAGGGTAACGTCTATTTGATTTGGTCAGACAGTGCTTTGTTTTTTTTACTGGTTGTGCTTTATACCTGATCACTCTCTGGCCAATCTTGAGGGTACTGACGTTAGAACTGAGTTCAACAATGGCTTCTGCAACATCCTGCCTAGAATATAAAGATCCGAGGGCTGACAATTCGGACTTGATTGCATCTAGAGGTCTGTTTCAACCACTGGGATCAATGATCTCGCTTAATTCGTGTCATACCCCGCAGTCTACCGGATTAATAGCAGCATAGGCGACCTTGATAACAAGGTCTGCAGGCAAAAGGTTGGGTCTTGGTGCTGGTCCACCTTGTAGAGGGGTCGCCTTGGCATATGGAAGCCAGGCAGCTTGGTTCTGAATAGCCACCATTATGGTAATAGTTTCGAAGCGCCTGGCATGATCTCAAGCAGTGAATTTGATGAAGACGATAATATATGACGACAAATTCGAAGATCGAGAAGAAATTTGTTTCATCGCAGCGCTAACTATGTATTTGGGTGTGATTGATTTCTAAGCCAATCGCACAGCCTCGCTGCCCCGTTTGTCTGGCTGCCCTTGAGGAGAAAGCGATTCAAATCCACCGTATTGAGGGCGACAAGCCTGTGAGGAATTAAGGCCGTTCGATGTCATGGACCTATGTAGTAGATAGTAGACGGGAAGGTCAAAGTGAGACAAAAGCCCCTGTTTTTACCGGAACAGTATAAAGAGCCGCTGGGGCGAACAAAAAAGATTGATGCAATTCACAGCTGCTATGGCCCGAGCGAGGCGCGAAAATTGCCGTTCTCATGAATCATGGAGCTACCGATGGGTTTGCCGTAGCCTTGAGAGTTTTTGTGGAAGCAGTGGCTTGGACAGCCTCCATTTGAGAAAAAAGGGAACTGGCGTAATGAGGCGACGCTTCTACAGTACTGTAAGTGTGTGGCTGGGAGAGAATCTTCCCGACTAGTGGGCCCCTTCGATCGAAATGGGGCTGAGGTCTATTGGGGGGATGCCAACAGCAGAGATAGCTCAACTCGTTTGTTTGTGCTATAAATAAAGGCAGAGCCGAGGTTCTCCTAGAGACCCGAAGAGGATTTCCATCCCAAAACCTGGATGCACATTTGTTTGCTGAATGATAACGTACCTGGGCCATTTTTCTATGTTCGGTACCGGGCTTGGGCGAGAAAGTCGCGTCGTGGCAAGTGGGTCGATTCTCGACAATCGCCGTGATCTGGGTGGATTAGATCTGCATCGCATCGAACACCTGGATTTTTGCAAATCCCACAACGTTCTTGACTTCTCCGCTACGACGATTGGGATACGTCAGGTGTCCCCATCACCAGCCTTAAATAAACTGGCCCCGTAAGGTGTTCTGATCGGCTTTATACGGCTCGGGGAAGAGTGCCGCGACGGGGAAAAAGTTTCACACGGGTGTACGTAGTCGGCCGGCTAGATCCGTCATAGTAAGGAACCAACCACGCAAGCGCTGCCGTCATCAACTAACCCAAGCTTTCTAGTGGAGCCGCCATATGTTGACTGACCTTCATTTCTATGCACTTGTGTATCTTTTCCGGGCTGAGCCCATCCACAATTATCGCCATTGAGCCAATCATGACCTTCATGTCCTTGGAACCACCTGATTCAATGCCCTCCAGTGGGGATAATGCCCTAAAGCTGGGGCAATATGGCGTACTAAACTCACAATAAATGGATCAAGCCAATATAAATAGACGAACCTGGTTGTTGTCTTCGCGGCCTCAGCCCCATACATTCGCTTGGATCTATAACACTGGTGGCTGCTCCCGTTGTCTCGTCAACTTGTTTCGTTCATTTTGGAGTCACATTCGTTGGGATCATTGTTGCTTTCACGATCCATTACTCCTAAGTTTCAATCCAAAATGGCCATCTCTTCATATCTCAAGTGGGCTGCATTCACTTTGGCCAACGCTCAGCTCGGTGCTGCTCAGACCTACACTAGCTGCGATCCACTGAATGGTTGGTCAATCCCTTTAATGCCGATATTGGGATGCTCGGGATCACAGTGGCTAACCGGGAGTATTTAGCGACCTGCGCTGCCGATACCGGTCTTGCCAAATGGGAATTTGACACCGATTTTACCTCGGGATCGTCGGCATTCAGCAAATGGAACACCACTTCTGGAACTGTCGAGAGCACCTCCCTTGGTGCCAAGTTCACCATCTCCGAGCAAGGCGATGCTCCCACCATTGAGAGTGACTTCTACATCTTCTTCGGCCGGGTCGAGGTTAAGATGAGAGCTGCCAACGGCACGGGTATCATCAGCACCACCGTGTTGGAATCTGATGACCTGGACGAGATTGACTGGGTGAGCTTTATACCACTTGGTGACATACCCGAACTTGATCATTTCTAACTTCGAACAGGAGCAAATTAGCACCTATGACTATAATGTCCAGACCAACTACTTCGGCAAGGGCAACACCACTTCCTACGACCGCGACACTACCGTGAATGTGACGACCCCCGAAGAGACCTTCCACACCTATACTGTCGATTGGACGTCCAGCCGCATTGAGTGGATTCTGGACGGCGAGGTTGTCCGCACTCTAGAGTATGCCGATGCCCTGAACGGCGAGAATTACCCTCAGACTCCCATGCGTATCAAGATCGGTATCTGGGCTGGTGGTGACCCTGACAACAGCGAGGGTACCATTGAGTGGGCTGGCGGCGAAACTGACTACACTGCTGGTCCCTTCACCATGTATGTCGAATCCGTCAAGGTTATCAACTACAACCCTGCCTCCGCCTACAAATACACCGACAAGACTGGTGCCTATACCAGCATCAAGGCCACCAACGGCACCACCTCGACCAACTTGGCTTCCACCTCTAGCTCCGTCAAGGCTGCTTCCAGCTCGTCGGGTTCTGCGTCCTCGGCCTCCAGCTCTGCCAGCGCTTCTGCTTCTGCGAGTTATTCTGCTGCCGGTGCGATCATGCCATACTCTGCACTTGGAACCGTCGTTGCTGCTCTGATTGCCAGCATGTTCCTGCTCTAATCGATTGTATATTATTGAATGTGCGGCATGTTCCGCTCGCACTCATGCAGGAACTCAGAATACAACGAAATCAACGCGCCGACCAATTCCGCTCCTTTGTCGCTTTTAATTAGATTAGATTGATAAGCATATTTAGATGAGAACTGTGCAATCCAGTCAGTTACCGGTTCTTGGTTCTTGGAGATCTTGAGACAGTAGCGTTTGTGGCCCAATGATAGCCTCGCTCATTTCCAAAATTAGTAGCGAGAACTAGATAGACGATCAAAATTATCGGAAGATTTCAACCTTGGTCGTCGGAGCCAGAACCGTCTCGGATACACGTACCTTTCAATCCCAGTGGTCCCTGGCGGGTTCTTATCTAAATTCTTCACAGGCAATGCCTTCAAAGATCATAGTACTTTAAGAACCCTGGCAAGACTAGAGAGCTTCTCCTAGTCTGAGAACAATCTGAAAAACAACGCTTCCGTTTCTCCGCCCTCGACACTGACCTGGCTCGAGGATTATATATTTTAAATAAACACTGGAGATAGTTGTTTTACTAGCCACCCTGAAGAAATTGGTACTCCTCGCGTCTTATCTAGAAGTACAGATATGAAAAGTGCATTCTCACAGGTCACTTCTATTAGGATGGCATTATCGACAAGATGAGGCTAGTCCTAATGAGGAAACCCCCCTTTCAATACAAAATGCTACATTCGAAATACATAAGTTACCTACCGAGTCCTTCTATATACTTCACATTAATACTTCCCGCTAATAACGTTAGCGACTATATACGCGACCTCTATCTATCTATCCCTTTAATAGACTAAGTTAATATTTTACTCCCCCCCCTACTATATCGCCATCTTTTACGGTCTTTCCGACAGTCTTTTCGACAGTCTTTTCGACAGTCTTTTCGACAGTCTTTTCGACAGTCTTTTCGACAGTCTTTTCGACAGTCTTTTCGACAGTCTTTTCGACAGTCTTTTCGACAGTCTTTTCGACAGTCTTTTCGACAGTCTTTTCGACAGTCTTTTCAAGAGTCTTTTCGACAGTCTTTTCAAGAGTCTTTTCAAGAGTCTTTTCAAAGATAGGGCTAAAGATATCTACATAGACTCTACTTTATAAGTCTCAATTAAAGCATTCTAGATCGAAGGGGGGCATTCCTTATTAGGACTAGCCTTATTATGCCATGAACTTTTCTGTCGTGTCGTTAATACCATCCTTCTATTATGTATTTCCTTGGAACAACGGCCCGTTTAGTTGAGCCGGAGTTCGATCATCCAAATTATGAGACATAACAGTGAAGATATTGATTAATGTAGAGGGCTTAATATATTGTAGGGTTTTTGCGACAACAATGAAAAATCCTTTCAGGGGTATGGATAGTTGCCGTGCTCCGCACCCAGGAGACCAAATCGACTTGGTCTACCTTGGAAGAAGGCTTGGCAATATCTTTAGTCCACCCACTGCTGGGCGGACTGGCCCGAACATCCGAGATAGTCAAGGCGTGGGAGCATTGGAAATGCAGTACCGGGCAGGGCGAGAGCAGAAATTGACTTGGAAAGTTCCATGCAAACGCTACCCTAAATCATGCTGATTAGACAGGAACCAGCTCTTATCCCGTGTTAAGCTGGAAATTCTGCTGACAGTTTCACAATGCATAACTAACTGACTGAGCGCGAGATACACTTTGCTCGACCTTCATGGCTGTCAGCACAACACCGCCTAGGTGATCCATTCTTGCGCTCAGATTGCATAGCTTGTTTTTTGTGAAGCTTTCCCTATGACTCTAATGTCACAATCAAATACTGAGCGACTCTATGATTCTGCACAAGAAGAGAGCATCCATATTTCTTCTAGGACTGGATGGTATTTATCCCATATTCTAGGGAAAGGGAGTGTCTCTAAGTAAGTCATATTTTCAACAACAAAACTATTTACCAAAGGGGCATTGGTGTCAATTGTAAGCAGCCAAGAGTGATTTTTATTGCTTTTTTATGTTCTTGGCTGCGTTCTCCTTGAAAGACAAAGGGCATCTAACGAAGAGTTCTCCAAGAAAAGATTTACCGATATACGAGCTTATGATTGCCGATCCTCAACATGAGATCTCAGTATTGAGCATGCAACAGGGATGATGGTTTTGATCAGATCCATCATGTGCGGCGCTTGACCTGGGTAAGCTGTAACCCCTGGTCTATCAGGCCATCGAAGAAGGGGCTGTGTGCCTTGTTTACCCGGTCGTTCAGGGATACGATAAAGTAACAAACAAGAAAAGGATTGTTTAATAATGGATCACACTTCTACGAGAGACAGAGTTCGGCCCCCATGAACATAATGAAACGGCAACACCCGCAGCGGATTAAGTAGTGTTGTGCTGATCTCGAATTTTCGAAGTGAATTTGTATTTGACTTTCTTCATTCTGAAGGAAACGAGCAATTACTACATACTGCGCCGAGACTATCGCCTGATTGGTTCTGTTTCGATGGATAATGTGCTTGAAACGCTAGGGATCATGTTGCATAGGACTGTCTTGGCAAGATACTTCGGTCTAAGCGATTCGAGAACATTTCAAGGTATTCGTCGGGGCTCGCTCTATATCAAAAGTCCGAGCATCCGGGGTCCCACTTCGGAGTGTAGGATTGTCGCTAGGTAATCGATTTTGTATGGATTTAGAGTGGCCCCGAGGCTGGATGTACTGAGACATTTTTCTAAGCCCTTTGTTACGGATATGTAACAGCCAGCTGGTTGCTTTCGATGATGGGGTCAATGTAGTAATTAGGAAATACCGTTTTGTTTGCTTTCTGGGACTGGGAACCGGGATCGCCCGGCTTCGGCCCGGTGGGGCAGGGGACCATACAGCCAACCAAAGAAAACGTACAGGGATCAGTGTTTACGCCAAGGCAAAGGGTGATCGCTTCTCGGATCCCCATTTGGCCCTTGAAGCTGCATTGTGCATTCAGTGAATACCTGGAACCAACCATTCGGAGCAAGTTCCGTACAGACTATGCACTGAAATGAGCTGAAGCGAGGCACCTACCGTGTTTAGTCTTTCCTGAAGCATTATTACGGTGCAAGTGACCATCAAAGGGGCTAGTCGCGATTTGTACAGCGGGAGCCCAAGGCTAGGTCTATGGTTCTGCCAGAGAACCATCTAGCGCGATAAAAAATAGCGGTAGAATCATGCCCTTGAGCCTCTGATTTTCTACGATCTTCGGATTCTTGTCACATATGTCGTCGACGATACATCCTGGCCTTCTTGATTGTGACCTTTGGGCACGATGAAGCCAGAGTTGCGAGAGACCTGGACGCCCGCCATTAATGTCCTCACCTGGTTCATGCTGGTGACTGCTATCCTGAGTGTCCTTACTCGTTTGGGTACAAAGTATTGGATCTTTCGCAAATTAACAGTCGATGATGTCCTGAGCATCACTGCTCTGATGGCCTGTGTTGGTCAGTCCATCGCAGTTTCCTTGGCTACCGAAGCTGGGCTCGGCCAGCATTTTCTTCCATTGAATTCATCTGATGTGGAAAAAATGATGAAGGTGATATCTTGACAGACAATCTACCTCTGCTGTTCACTGGAATCAATACTAAGCCTATTTCCTCGATGCCTAGGCTCAATACGCCGCAAATATCTTCTTCGTTATCAGCATGTGCTGTTCCAAACTCGCCCTAATGATGTTCATCCGAAACCTGTCACCCGCTTCTCTCGATCGGCAATTCGCTCTTGGGCTAGGGATATTCATCGTCTTATGGGCGATTACAGGCATTTTGACGGCAGCTTTCCAGTGCCACGTCCCGAATACTTGGGATTACATCAATGGAAAATGCTTTGATTTGGTGGGTCATAATTTATACCAATAACGCGAGAAACGTCGCTGATACGGATCTAGGTTGCATGGTGGAATTACCTTGGAATCACGAACATTTTATCCGAGGGTGGAATCATTGCCCAGGCACTATTGGTAATTATTCGAGTCCAGGCGGATGTCCACAAGAAGATCGTTCTAGGCAGCGTCTTCTTATTTCGAGTGGTGTATGTGATCCGCACTGATTTTCGACTCCGAGACAATTTGAACTAACATGACTTGTACAGTGTGGTTGTTGCGATCATTTGTCAACTGGCTTACGCAAAGGATACAAGAGGATCAGGAGATCCAACATGGGACACATGGACCGTAGTTGTTTCTACTCAGATGACCCAGGCACTGAGCATCGTCACTGCCTGTTCGCCCCAGTTCAAACCGTTCCTTGACAGCCTTCGGTCCTCGGGAATGATTTTGGGAGGATCAAGCTATGGGAGCCGACAGAGAACCTATGCTGGAACTACCTACAAGGTATCGCGTGGTCATCGCACTGGAGAGACACCCAGTGAGACGCATGAGCTTGTCACTATGCCGGCAGACACCGTCAACCAGACTACTGTGACATACTCACCGGATTGTGATGCCGAAAGCCAAACCAGTCAGTCTCGAATTATTCGCGAGGTTCGAACATGGACTGTAACAGAGACCCGACGGGATTATGGCTAGAATTAGTATCTACTTACTCAATATTTAGCAAAATTGATCAAAATGTACGTTATCATTGACTGCTATGTCTGCGTAGTGTTGGTGCTGGATGAAGCACTAAATAGCATACTGAAACAACATAAACCGAGGGCAAGGATAAGATTAGACTATGAATACCACCTACTGAAAGTAGTCGAGTGGGTCTATCATTGTCCGCTTCAAGGCATTGGCTTGTACAAACTCAATGGTCTCGCGAGGTCAACCGAGGGTGGAGCTGATATTTAGCGTTGTAACGCAAGACAATGGACACCCACCAAAGAAAAGTCAACAAAGTTTAGACTCGGGGGTGGAGACACCGCTAACCATGAAGTGGCAACGCCCTGTCTCCGCTAGGGATGTTCCAGATGCCTTTGGGATGGACAGGCGCCCTGATCCGACCGATGTCGAAATTTGGCGCTATGCTTGGAAAAAGGAATAACACCTCCGGTCACTTCCGCCCTCTAAGTCCACCTTTGCATATTGAGAGACAGTAAATAGGTTTCTCTCGTCGCCTAGCGCCTTAGCGTATGTGGGTAAGCACAAGAAAGTGTCTGAACATGCGATTGTCCTGGCATTGGCTGCATTAGCTCTTCGCATCCCCTCTGCCCCCGTTGAATCAAAACAAAGGTACTCCCCACGGTAATTCTGGTGCTCAGATTTTCTCTTTCTTTGTTTTCCCAGCTGCATCCAGCTGCACTCATTATGTCTTCTCGTCAGGCGAAGCAGATGAGCACAACCGGTATGCACGAGATCGGTAGCCCCTCGAGCATTGAGCTCGACGATGCCAATCTGGCACGTATGGGAAAACTGCCAGTCCTGAAGGTAAATTCTCAAACCGAGGCATTATGATTGAAGTATCCCAAGATGAATTATTCACTGACTTGACCTAGCGAAACTTCGGATTGATGTCGATATTGGGGTTTAGTTGTACGATTTTGATTACTTGGGAGGGAATTGTTGTGTGAGTAGTGCCCGCGACCGAAGCTCGTATTTTCTTCCTTAACTGACTGTCTATTGCTCTGCAGGCTATTTCTTCAAGCCTACTCAAAGTATGAGATCTCCTTACGTCCCATCCCGCCTTTCCCTTTAGGAGAGTGAAACTGACGAACACTGTACAGTGGCGGCCCTGCTGGTGCAGTCTACGGCTTTATCTTTGTCTGGATCGGAGTCGCGTCCACATTCGTCGTCCTTTCAGAGTTAGCTTCGATGTATGGATTTTATCACTGGATTTTTCATGTTCAAACGGATCTTGCGGGCTAATCAACAAAAGGGCTCCAACCTCTGGCGGTCAGTACCACTGGTGCTCGATGCTTGCCCCACGGTCCGTCATGAAGCTCTTTAGCTATATAACTGGTAAGAATTGGTGACATATGAAGGATATTCTCTGCTTGAAATTAACCAATTAACCATCTCCAGGCTGGCTTACCGTTATCGGATGGCAAGCAACTTATGCAACCTCTTGCTTTCTATGTGGAACCCTTATCCAGGGATTGATCGTTCTTACGCGGAGCAGCTACAAACCAAAGAATTGGCATACGACATTTTTTTTCTGGGCTGTCGCACTATTTTCGGTTGCTATCAACTCGGTCGGTGGGAAACTTCTACCAAGATTCGAGGGGTTCATCCTCATCCTGCACGTCCTCGGATTCTTCGCTATCCTGATTCCCCTTACTTACATGGCGGATCATGGATCGGCGCATGACGTTTTCACACAATTTTTGAACATGGGCGAATTCCCATCTCAGGGTCTTTCGTTCTTCGTTGGTATGGTTGGATGTGTATTTGCATTTGCTGGTGGCGATGCCGCTGTGCACGTAAGTTGATACTTTACGACGACTATATTGGGTCCGAGGAGGGCTAACAATTTACTGTCCCACCAGATGTCCGAGGAAATTACCAACGCTTCAACGGCAGTTCCGACATCAATAATGCTCAGTGTCTTGATCAATGGATCTCTAGGTTTCGGTATGCTGCTAGCGATGCTTTTCTGCCTGGGGGACATCGAAGCCGCACTCGGGTCGCCCACTGGCTACCCTTTCATGGCAATTTTCTTGCAGGCGACAGGGTCTGTTCCTGGGACCGCAGTCATGTCCTCCATTGTCACCACAATGGGTATCACTACCTCTGTCGGTATGCTAGCTTCTGCATCCCGCCAATTTTGGTCTTTCGCTCGCGATCGGGGCATTCCAGGTTGGCGAATCTGGAGCCAGGTATGTGCTCATTCTAGCAAATTCAAGATTAAAGATTTTTTGGTTTTAAGTTTTCGTAGGTTCATGCAGGCACCGGTGTCCCCATCTACTCGGTCCTTCTTACAACTTGTGTTGTCTGCCTCCTTGCCCTTATCCCCATCGGATCCTCGGTCGCCTTCAATGATCTTGTCGCCATGTCTATTTCCGGTCTCTATCTATCGTACATGGTCGTGGCTGGTCTGCTCCTCTACAGACGCTGCACGGGTGGAATTAGCAATGCCCGAAGCAGCGACTCAGCAGTTGTCAACACCGTCGGCGCGAAGCTTGTTTGGGGCCCATTCCATCTGCCAGGTATTTGGGGCATCTTGGTCAATTCCTTTGCTCTCGTCTACATGACTATTGCGGTTTTCTTCAGCTTCTGGCCTCCCTCTTGGGCTGTTACTGTCCAAAGTATGAACTTCAGCGTAGTAGGAACCGCTGGTGTGATCTGCCTCAGCCTTGTATACTACGCCATTCGAGCAAGAAAGATATACGATGGCCCGATCGTGGAAATTGAGTAGATCTTGTTGACAGCAAAGATTTACTTACTTTGGGGGGTTGTATGATAGTATTCTTGTTAATATTCTGAAATTAGAATTGAATCAGTGTATATATTCAATGAATTCCGATGGGGTTTGAAGGCAATCCATTGCAATATGAGATACTCCCTTTTCGTGGGATTTAATCTCACACTTTTTGACCTTCATCCTGCGTCCTTTCCTACGCTAGCTGTATTTCTGTAATTCATTTACAAGGGTGCAAATCGAAGTTGATTCCTTATTCTCAGATCGTATGAGTTTTTTCTTGCTTTTTTCTAGTCTCACGTGCACTCGTTTCCTTCACTCTGGAGAGATAAAACCGGGTTAAGTAATCTTTGGTGCGGCTAGTGAGATGAATGTGCCTACTTACTTCACTGCGCTTTTTTTATCGTAACTCGTTGAGCAGGTTTCATCAAATATTGACTCCAAAATGATCTTTCCGCGGAGGCGTAATTGTTGCCGTGAGCTGCTCATGCCTACAGTTGTCTCTTGATAGCTCTGGACGGGGAAGCTAAGGGCGGACGCACCCGAAATCTATTTGGAGTGCAAATTATGTTACGAAACACAACACTCTCCACATGACGCGGACATACAGATGTGTTACGACATCCAATAGAAAACACCGAGACACTTCGGATCTAACTCCAAGCCCGTCGTTTCAACCCCTTGCAAGGGTTGCGGTGATTGACACCGGGCAGCAACTTTCCTATTTCAAGACTGAGAGTGGGTCAAACATAGTCTACACCAACATGTGGGACGCTGAACAGCCTTACAGCCGCCTTGTACTCCGTCATTAAATGGGCTAGAAGACTTAGATCTGGGCCTAGAGATCTACTAGCTATCAATTGCTCATGTCTCATCGGAGAAACTTAAACCCCAGTTGCTCAAGCGCGATCTGAAGCTAATGTCAACATTAACTTCTCTTGGGTACATCTACTTCATAAGTATGTAATTGAAACTGTGGCCCTGATCCAAAAGAAGTAGTATAGCACAAACTTCACTGTGGATTCCGCGAATCAACGACTGGGAAGTCAAGCACAGACTGGAAAATTTGAATTTGCATGATGGAGCCACTGATAACGAGAAGAGAGCGCTAATTTTGGACGTAATTCAATTGGCAACTTATCAGAACTGGGAACTCGCGCCCGCAGCTGGTGGGGGTTTTGCCTGATATGTCTGTACATTAGGCGATGTATCGCCATTGTCGGAGGACTAAGTGGGATATGGAGTGTCGTTGTTGAAGATCTGCTGGTAATTCAGTACCGTGACCGTGCTGCGTCACGTTAAAAGGAGGTGATCTTACTTACTGCGGGACTCATTGGGGCGAGATTGGGGTCAATATTGGCATCCCAGAAAGATGCGTTCATCGATTCTTCCGTTTGGGGAGGTGGGGACATGGTTTGTAGAGGTGTTATGAATGCTTCAGGTCGAAGTATACTTCCCGTGTAATTCTCAATGACCGAGTCGGATCCTGCCGAGGAAAATGGTGTGTTCGGGTCGTGGGTTTCACAAAGCCCCGAGGGACTCGGCACAGCGAAGATGGGGCTGTAATTCACAGTGTTTGAATAGTTGTTAATATGTGGGCCTTGCCCATGACATTGTAGGTTATTCCCGCAGCCGAAGCACTGTGAGCACCGCATTGAAGATTGAGCGGTTGATCTGTATATCCCATTCCCGCAGCTTTCAATTGATAGAACATTATTCGTGATTGGCGACTTTGCTGGATAGGTCCGAGAGAGTGAAGGGCCGGATAGGGAATATGGGGCCGGCTCGGTCTTGATCAACAAGGCGTGTTTTGTTTTTGGTGAAATCGGCTCCCCGCCACTACAAAAGAATACAGTTAGTTTGGAAGTTCTATTAGGTATAGTCAATGACCTACTGTCGTGCCATATGCTGCGCCAAGTAGTCCGCGCGATGAAATGACTTATGGCACCCGATGTATGTGCAGGAATGGGATTTTTTGTTCTTGTGACTCAATTCATGGCGTCGCCTATGCTCGGCTCGGGTAAAGATCTGATGAATCCAAAGTTAGAATGGGCAGGAAGCTGAGAGCCGCAGGGTGCTCGACAAACTTTGGTACATCCTGGGTATTCGCACGCATGCACGCGCTTTCCTTTCTTAGCTTTGCTGACCCGACTGTCGGTGCATGATGAGGACGGTGGAGAAGATCCAACACTCCGACGATTTGTGCACTTAGATTCGAGGATTTGACAGTTTTCAGTGAATGTGCTCGAAGGCAAAGCTCGGGGAAGATGCTGCGTTGGTGGTGGCGGCGAACTCAAGTAGGATGGCACATAGGCCGTGGGGTCATTTGGAAACTGGAGTAGACTGCAATTGATAGACATCTTTGAATAATGGCCGAGAACCTTGTATTATATGAGGGGCAAGATTGTTGGAGGAGACGGGAGGAAGACAGTCGGTCCTTGTTCCTAGAGGCGTTGGATGTATGCCTGGTGGAAAGGTTGCGACTATCGTACGGGATTAGTCTAGGTCAAAGCTTGTAACTTCGAGAGATAGCTGAAAAAAGACTATCAGTGTTTCCACGGCGCTTTGGCTGGATAGGGGCTTCTATAAATCCTCCGAGGAGTTAGGTGGATCCAAAAGATGGGCTGACTTGCGAGACGGAAGGGCCAGACCGTAATGGGATTGGCCGAGGGAAATGAGAATACAAATAGTAGAGATTTGGAATAATAATAAGTGCAAAGCTGGAACACGCAAGGCACATCGACTAAAAATTAGCCCCCGGCCGGGGGAGATGCTAGTTGATCAATGGCATCCACAGCCTCCAAAGGCCCTTTCCGTCTCTGCACTAGCACAAAAAGTCGGGCACGTTGGGTTGGATGATCCCTGAAAGCAAGCGCCGTTGGATTCTCCACATCCCATTCAAGACAGGCGGTGCTCAGGCACAAAGCTTATCGGACCAGCCGGTAATTGGCCACTAGAATTGGGAACGGAGAGGAACCAACTACCAGCGATCTCGTTTGAGAAGCTCTTCTACCAGTCTCATGTCGTTCACCACGTCTAACTGAGCTTCCGGTCTCTCTGATCGATGCAAGAGGCTTCAGTTTGGGCAATTAAGACCACAAGAAGATCGGTCCGGTCCAACACTGGGGATAGAGAAATGGACCAAACTCCCTTCGAAAGGCGCACGGTGGGGCGATTGATCCTCACGAGCATGCGGGCGGGCGAACGACCCTGGATGGCAATCATGGCTGCCAGTTTAGGTGACCTGAGAAAAAGGCGCCGATGATCTGATGCGGGTAAACTTCTACGACATGGACCAATCTATGAATATCCGATATAGAGGGTAATTCGAATATCATGACAACATACTCTCAAACTTCAAACAATCACAGTAATATCTTAAACCATCCATATGGCAAGCCGTCGGGGGACACGGGTAGAATGTGCCTGTACATCTAGCTAGGCCCGAGCTTGCAGATTAGTTCTCAGACGTAGCCAACCACAAACGAGGCGGCGGAGTAGCGCTCAGGCCAGGGACAATTTTTGACTGTGCCCCGGTTAGCGTGAGCTGCCGGCGAGCCTGGCGTATGTACTGTACATAGATGCAAAGTGGAGCCCACGGTATAGTGTTACTGATTGGCCAACAAGGTGGACCCTCCCTTTTCCTCGAGGGTGATCTGCGACGGCTCGGGTGGACTTGAATCGGCCCACATCGGGGGGCGCGATAGTCAAGCGCGACGCGCTATCCTAAGCGAATGCGCCCAAGGGGCAAGGAACGTGCTACCTGCTCGATAGGGCCCTAGATGGCAAGGATCGTGAATCCATACGACGCCCGCTTAAAGCTTTTCCCTGAAGGCGATCTGTCGCGAGGTTGACCCACTTTGCACTCAGTACAAAGGCAATCAGGTAGAGAGGTTCATTCTCGCATTCCCAAATCGACGAAGGTGACTATCCAGCTCGGGTTGCAAACACTCGGCTCAAGGACCACAAACTGGGGCCGCCCCATCAATCTCGACCACCACTACCTGGTATTCTGCACCCGCCAAGCCCGATGAGCCATCCCTCTAAGTTAACCTCATCCTCGTCCTGAAACCTTGAAGGGATGCTGCGAGAACACGTTAGAGTGTCAGTGTTCACATGAGTAGGAGGGGGTTGAAAGTCCCGATTCTCGGCGTGTCGAGAATCCCCTAGTACAAACAGAGATATCACGACACAAATGGAACTAAACTACTTCGGGTGTATTTTACTACCTCACTTCCCTCGACACCTAGGAATTCCCAATCTCCGACAGGAGGAAAGAGAGCTTATAGCAGAGATACGATCTGTGGCCGGTACTGCTAAAAATCCTTAAAAGATCTTTCCATACCATCATCAAAGGCATTACCTATCATGACATCTTCAGGGCTGATCCATGAACACGCCACTCCATGACTAGTCACGGCGTAAGCTCCAATCGGAATCAAGCCCTCATGTTGGACTCAAAAGTAAATCTCAATGTCATCTAGACCATTCCGCGATAAGGTGACTGGTGTGAATTCTGTTTGTCCGATTGACGACAGATCTATCTGGGGCTTATATAGAAAGAAAACCCGGCATAATTCCAGTTGCTCTGTGATCAGAATCTAAACGGGGATCAAACGCGACTCAGAAGCCATTTGACATTGCTGCTTTTGATTCGTAGGCAGAGGCCGAGTTCAAATGGACCAGAACCGAGTCCAAACGGAGATGGCGCAGGCTGACGTTGTTGAAGATGCGGCTAGTACCGTCATCATGATCAGTTCTTAGTCTGCGATGCGAAGGAAGTTGCTGTCGTACGGATCGCGTGAAGTTCGCCCGGGGCTTCGGCAAAGTAGCATTCGTCCACCTGTCTGCTGACCCGGTAGCTGGGAGAGGAGGCGATTGTCCACGATGTCAAAGTGCGATCGCTAGTGATCAGCTTTGTTCCGAAGCTGCGTAATTTCGGCATCCAAGACCGAATGATCACTAACTGCTAGCGGGTAAATTACACCCTCAGGAGAACGGAGAAAGTGGCCGAAAATACCTAAACTCGGTAGCTGCATCACGCTGTCCCTGGGCTCCCACAAATCTGGGTCCCCTCCATCTTGAACTCACCTCCTCGGTCACCGCTAACCCTCCGAAATGAGTTGGAGATGCAGTCCAGCGGGATTGTCCATCATCGTAAAGAAAGCCCTTGCTTCAGACAATTCTCAAACCCCTGACAACCATCATCCCGCTGACTACTAGATCTTCTTCAATCCTCTTCTTCCGCTCAGGGAGCGCGTATATCCGCACCATCACGCACAACATGCATTTGAAATACCGTCGACGCCAAGTCAAGAAGAAAATCGATCAAATGGGAAATATTCAGCAGATGCGAGTCGATCGGGCATAGCGCAAGGTCGGCTTCAGGTTTCAAGGTCGGGTTCTTGTTTTGATAAAGATGTCTAGGTAAAACGGTGGTCAGTATTGGATGCGGATGGTATGAATGATGCATGAGAGATTGGCTTATCATTCTAGGCTAATGATAGCAGGAATTCCGAGGGGGTTCCCAGACATAGTAAAAGAACTTGAAGACCATTGCATGGTTTGTTCTGGCATCTCAATGACGGAGGATATCCAGCAAAGAGCCATCGGCCACGAGAAGCCAGTCAGTCACTTCACTTCATTGAAAGCGAGCGCTGCACCGGATTGGAATTCTGCAAGGAATGCCTGCTCTGCCTTATCACGGGAAGAAAGCGTGTTCGGTCCGTCGCCTAGGGTCGATGATCTGTGTTGATCGAGGAGAGAGCGATTGGTAGTGACGACCTGAAGTGTGCATGTCAGCGAGGAATCGGAACAAGGCGAAACGACAACATCTATCTGAGGATGTATCTTGCAGGCGCCCGAAGCGAAGTGTTAATTATTGAATGAATTAAACTCCGCAACTGACCAGTTTAAACTGACAAGACACCTCCCTCCTCAACGGGTTCCAAGCGGTCTTACGAGTCCGAAGACCTGCCACCGTCTCCTGAAGATTCGTTCGGTTTGTTCTCCTCGACACTTCCCCGACAACAACACTGCTGGATACTCTCTTGAGATTTCTCCAGTGCAGCTACTCTTCCCCCCATTTGGACCAGCATAGATGCAATCTTGGAGTTGTTGTTCTCCAAGTCAAGTTGCGCTTGTGAATTGCGCCTATGCTCGATCCAATAACCGAGAAGTACGCTCACGATGGAACCAAGAATCGGCCCGAGGGCTGTCATGATGGCAGTGGCAACCTCAACTTGGCTTGAACCGCTTGGTTTGGCGTCTGACATGGCGTATCTTGAGCAGCACAGAGTAAACGAACAGGACAAGAATGGCGACAGCGCGCAAAGAAGAGAAGAAAAGAGAGAAGAACGAGGAGGGGATAAAGTGGTGGGAGAAAAAAGCCAGGATGGGGGATCACGACGAAATGGGAAGGCACGATCATGGCCGTTACCGATTTCCAGTGTGTCCATCGATTTCATTGAGCTGACGGGGCTTAAAGATCTAATACGTGCATATAACCCTGTGCTCAAAAGGATGAGAGAGATGAAGTGCCTTGTCTCAGTGTAGGGATAGCCTATAGGACCTGTCACGTATGCTATATAGTACGCCTAGGGCAGAGAACCTGAGGTCAAATTCTTGAATTCAATTTCCAACCACGTCCATGCCTGAACGTAGGGTGGATATCATTAAGCAGGCTTAAGAACTTAGATCACAACACATTGCGACCAGGAGCGCTTGGTCTCGTCTTCATGGCCCTGTAGAATCCACCATCCAGGCCCCCATTTCTTCATAATACGTCGATAACGCCGACCTTGCAGAAGCGCCAAATTCCGAGCCAACATGTCATCGAATGACAACCCCTGAGGATCTTGCGCATGCATCTCGAATCGTATCCGCGGATCATTTGTGTCCACTGGCGACACATAGGGCCCCCATGGAATATGAATTCTCCACCGGGGATCGTCTGGGCTTAGTCCTGGCCCTAGGTCCTTCCAGCGTGTGAGAGTAAGACACACGTCGTCGACCTCCACTTCTCGTAAGTCCAAATCCCAAGCTGTATTGCATTCATGACATTTCCCATTGTTCGAGAGCCCGGCGAAACTGTGTCCTTGCTGGCGATAGGATTCGAATAACGAGTTGATTATTTCAATGAAATTAGACGAGTAAGTCCCAATATGCCGGCAGACTTCGATATGAATTTTCCTAGGGAGAAGATGTGATACACTTTGTCGACTGGCTATCGCAAGTTCCTGTATGCGTAGACAGAGGCTCGGGGATATCGGGCAAATTCGTGCCTCGATGGATTTGAGGCCGGTCCTCTTGCCAGGATGCAAATTGGTTTCTGACATCTGTTCCTGGGAGTAATAAGCCGATTGAAGGCTCTTTAGCGTCACCTCAGTGTACAATAGTGACTCTAAAGGAATACCAAACGAAGGACCCAGGTAGTACCGCCGCATTGTGAGGTAGAGGTGCAACCAATAAAATCTATAGGTTGAGAAAGTGGGGAATTGAATCTGAAAAATTGAGAAGCACAGGCTCTTCCTTTTATCCCAGGGTAAGTCATCGTAGCACTTCATGAGTTTGAAATCCGGACATGGTAAGTTGACGTGTCGCCAGAGGTGCATTCGCATACAAGCATAGCAGAGATAGTATTCTGGCAAATGTCGAGTGAGTCTAGTCAACAGATCGATACGCTCCGCTGGACTTCCGAGGCCACCCAGAGGAAAAGGCCTGTACAAAAAATCCCCAAACGGTAATGTGAAGAAGCGATGACTGCAAAGTGCCAGGCAAGTGGAATCCACTGTAGAGAGATATTGGGATATCAGAAGCAGTAGCTCTGGAGGAAGAAGATCGAGGTTTGTTGCTGCTGTTGTCGGTGACATATTTATGAACTTTATCAGAATATTATCTGATTTTCATAGGCGAGAGGCGAGAAGCGAGAACGAGAGGACACAGCCCTGGCCTTCGGCCCCATATGATCCTTCGTTTTGAAAATGATCAGAACGGAGGCGAGTGGATCGCACGGTGTGGCGTAGAGCCACCAGTCAAAGAGGTCCGTAATGTAACACCGACAACTGATGATTTTTGACAAAAGAAGTTGGGTACTGGAAATGCGAAGAAGTGTGGGTATAACGAATTCAGATTGAGAGAGGTTGCAGGAGGAAAGAATCCTGAAGCTAACGAACAATACAGTGTATTACGCAAAAGTTTCGACACACCTTCAAGACCTACTCCCAGACCGCCTAGGATAGCAACATACCGCCTTCCAAATAGGAACACGCAGAGGTTATACAGTGCGATATTATCATAAAGGTTTTGATAATTAACACACTCGTGTGCCTCCCAGAGTACATTAGGTTGCACGAGTTGAATTTCTGGGAGAGTTATCGGTATCATGACGTGCTGGGGGACGATCTCACTCCGTCTGGATATCCTGGGTCAGTACCCTGGCTTCAACGAACCCTCGGCCTTCTCCAACCTTAGACCAGAAAGCGAGAAGAATAAGGGTAGAAATGTGTTGCATTTTGGAGCTTCGCTCCTAGTCGCGTGATCCTTCCTTTTGTCAAACTTTGAGGTTTTAATGGACAGGGACAACTTTTGCGTATTCTAGAGTCTCCTCGTAGGAATTCGGAATATAGCTCCTAACTACATTTTAATGTGTACCTAGTTTGATTTGTAAACAGCACTGGGTAGACGAACATGAAATAGAATTGTTCCGCTATTATACCCTCCTGAGCATACGAATCACACAATGTGTGTCACTATGGTCCTCTAAATTTCGGCCTGTAGAAGGCTCGCTCGATTTTTTCCGAGTTTTTGCAAGGTTTGACCTTTGAGGTGATTTCATTGAATCGAATGTGCGCTTTCAGACCACTAGGTATAAGGTGCCTGTGAAATTATAAACGCAAATCTGGAGATCGAATTCGGTCTTTGATCGACCGTTTATCACCAACTTTGTCGGTATCTCTGTTCTTATATTGAAGATTAGCGAATTTTTCTTCTCCGGCTTTATTCGGCTGGTGTGAGGAGTGAATTCTGGTTTGTTACCCTGAGTGACTGCTCTTAATGATGCGATTTTCGACCTAACGCAAGAATGGTAATACGGGCCTTACTCTTCGCGGAAACGTAGAGTCTCTCTCACTTTGCATTGATCTTGGTTTGAAGACAGGCCACGTACTGCGCGATTGTTGACCTTGTAACGTCACATTGATATCTTCTTCGGGTGTTGGCTTTAATTGAACTGACATCAGCACCATTTCTATTTTCCATTCGCCGAGCATTGGCGTCTTGAACAAGGAGTTGAGGTTGGGCGGTTCCGAATTTTATTCTTTTCGTTTGCAGTGTGGTATTGTTTGACTATCGCCGTACATAGTCATTCGTAAGATCAACAGGAGACCCAATCTGATGTCCCAATCACCGCTAAATCTGGTGTTTAGAAAGTTCATCATAGTGAATAGTGAGCTGGGTTCTCTACTTCAACTGCTGCCCAAAAGACAAGAAGCCCCCTTCCTGGTGTAGACACGCAGAACTTGGTTTTGCCTTTGACCTACGCCCTGCGATTTACTAAGCAACACTTCAGTTGTAACCTTTGGTCAAGAATAACTCGGGCGGGTAGAATTGCAGACCAGGCTCCAGAGTGATTTGATAGGAAGCATCAGGTGATATAATCGGTGGCGTTAAACTTGGTGCCCTTCCCCTCCTTTGACAAAATGATGTGATCTCCATTGATCAAGATGTCATTTTCACCAAGAAAAGCCTTGCTTTTTAAATTTTCTTATCGGCCCAATGTATGTAAGCTAAACGAGATGTCCTGAATTACTTGGCAATTATACCATGCTTGGCCAGATGGTGTCAATCAACGGCACGTACTTTTTGTAGTGATATTGCGATCGAGGTATGCCGGCGCGAGTGTAAATTTGCCGACGGGAAGACGTATAAATTGTACATAGGACTCACGATCTGTATGCATTGGAATGGATTTCAGAGTCCTTGTTGTTTCAATTGTCCAAAATGTCTACTGTGATCTCTGACTCGCTTTCCAAGAAGACGGCCGATTTTTCGGTTTCTTCGGTTCTTCATGATACAGATGCCTCCGACACTGACATTCCACCCCTCGGAAAGCCTCAAAACGAGCGACGGTTCTGGTTTCAGCGAACAAGAAACTATGATCCAGATGAGATTGCTACACTTCCCTCTGTTTATGACGACCCAGATACTGCGAAGGAATATCAACCTCGGGCTGATTGGGAGAATCTCCATCGATTTGACCCTAATGCACGATGGACATATGGCGAGGAGTACAGTCTAATTCGCAAGATAGATTTGAGAATAATGGTGTTTGCATGTTTGATGTTCATGGCTTTGGAACTAGATCGTTCCAATCTGCAACAGGCTCTGACCGACAATTTTCTCAAGGACCTGCACATGAACACAAATGGTAATTCATATCTACGGGCTTATCTGACTCTGACAATCCGTTAACACCGCTTAGATTATAATCTTGGAAATACGGTCTTCAAACTTTCATTTCTCTGCGCTGAACTACCCTCTCAATTGGTCAGTAAGTGGGTTGGCCCAGACAGATGGATCCCCACCCAGATGGTTCTTTGGTCTGCGGTGGCCATGGGCCAGTATAGTCTCCGTGATAGAACGGGATTCCTTGTCTGTCGAGCGCTTCTCGGCATCCTGCAAGGTGGATTCATTCCAGATGTAAGTCGATTAGCCCACACTCTTGGATAGGAAGTCATGCTCATCACAAGTGTGAAGGTCGTTCTCTATCTCTCTTACTTTTATAAGCACCATGAGTTATCCCTGAGGCTGGGATTCTTTTGGACTGCTATGAGTTTAGCCGATATTCTTGCGGGTTTCCTCGCTTTTGGGCTTTTGCACTTACGCGGTGTACAAGGCCAATCCGGTTGGCGATGGCTGTTTCTGATCGAGGTAAATCACTCCTGGCCTTGATATTGTGAGATTCTCTCAAAGCTGACATCCAGCCAAACAAGGGTCTCATCACTCTCCTTGTCGGACTTTCTGCTTACATTCTCATGCCTGCCGGGCCCTGTCAAACTGCAAACTGGGCGCGCGGAAAGAAAGGCTGGTTTACACCTCGGTACAAACACCCAATGAGTATCCTCTTTCAAACCTCAGCTAATATGGGATCAGGGAGGAAACAATCATTGTTAACCGCGTGATCCGCGACGACCCTAGCAAGGGTACTATGCATAATCGGCAGCCAATCACTCCGAAACTGCTTTGGAAGAGTCTCTGTGATTTCGATCTTTGGCCTCTTTACATTATTGGCCTGACTTTCGAGACACCCATGATGACACCTAAGCAATATCTGACTCTGACCTTGCGAAACATGGGTTTCAATACTTTTGTTTCAAACTTGCTTGCCATCCCTAATACGGTGCTTTCGATGATTCTCATGCTTTCTATCACATATCTAGCAGAGGTTACTGGGCAGTTGACTTGGGTGTCCATTCTCGGCCAGATATGGACATTGCCGTTCGTGGTGTACCTCTATGTTGTGGATACAACCACTGCAAACAGATGGGTTGTTTGGGCGATCGTCAGTCTGCTACTAGGTTTTCCAAACGGTATGTGCATCGAAGATGACGCGTCGTATCTATTTTGACGGGAAATATAGCACATGCAATCCAAGTCGGTTGGAATTCGCGTAATTCCAACACTGTCCGATCTCGGACTGTCTCGGCTGCCATGTACAACATGTGTGTCCAGGCATCTGGAATTATTGCATCGAACATATATCGTGCCGGTTTGTGAATCAATCGAAGGAACCGAGTTTTTTTCTCTGTCACTAACGCTTTCAAGATGATGCTCCGCGGTACCGACGAGGCAACCGAGCCCTTGTGGCTCTAGTTGTGACAAATATTTTTATCTACTTGTTGGCGAAGGCATACTATGTTTGGCGCAATAACAGCCGCGATAAGAAATGGAATGCGATGTCGCAACAGGAGAAAGTAAACTACTTGGCGACTACCAAGGATGAGGGAAGCGGCCGACTGGATTTCCGATTTGCCCACTGAGGGGGAATTCGGATGAGGTGCACTCTAGCCGAGCTAGCTTTGAGAATTTATGGGTATCATTGCTATCACCAGCTCTATTATTGTCTAGGCTCGGTAGTCGGGGACCGGCCCTCGCGTATAACTTCAATAACAATGGTCCAGAACACTCATTGCGTGCTTAAGATCAAAATCTCGATACGAGGTACTGATAGGAGAATAATTACCGTCCATAGAATTGAATTGTATGATCGTAGTGTGCTTCGATTCGTCGCTTTGACACTTCATTCGTCATCGCCCGTCGCCGTTGCGCAACCCCCCGCATATCTTGAACCATAACCCCACAACAGCCAAACCGGACCCTGAATGACTAAATCTGGCACAATAACGGACGAGCATTGCGAGCTAGGAGTCTTTGTAAAAGATATCATGAAACCTTCAGTTCAACGCTGTATTCGTGCTTGAGCATCCGATTGCGACATCGATTTATGCTGCGAAATACGCAGTTGTGTTGGCAATTTAAGAACTCACGACCGGGTAATCGGCATCATCATGTTGACAGCTTTAGGATATAAAGTAGATACCGCCTCTTTAGTAATTCAGATCCAAAATCAAGATTATTTCCACGGATAACTCAGCATTGCCCGATCTATCGTCACAAACATGGCTCCATCGCTTGTCGAATCCACCACCGAGCCTATTGTTCCTATCGAGGAAGGCAAGATCAACCTCAAGGGCCTACAGAGGGTACCGCTAAAGTCCAGCGGTGCTCTCGACGCCTTCGAGTCCTTTGATGTCACGCCAGTGATTGGCCGTGAATTCCCTAATGCAAGCTTGAAGGACTTTCTGCGTGCTCCGAATTCTCATGAGCTGCTCCGGGATCTTGCTCTTACCAGTGAGACACCATCCCCAAATTTTTAAGTGGAATCATTTGCTCATCCTCTTAACCTTAGTCTCGCAGCGTGGCGTGGTTTTCTTCAGAAAGCAGGATGGTCTAGACGACGAGCTGCAAAAGGAGCTTGTCCAGCGACTAGGGGAGCTTTCGGGAAAGCCAAAGACTTCTGGACTGCACATTCACCCAATCGCCAACTCTGGTCGTGAGCATAGTGTTGCAGATGACGAGATCAGTGTCATTAGCTCACAGCAGCGCAAGACTTTGTACATTCAGCGCAATGAGCGCAAGCAAAGCGCTCGCACTGAGTGGCATAGCGATATCACCTTTGAGCCTATTCCCAGTGACTACACGATTCTCCGTTTGACGGAGCTTCCCAGGACTGGTGGAGGTATGTGTTCTTCCAGTATCTTTTCTGATCAGAATCATGCATTTAACACTTTATTGTAGACACGCTCTGGGCTTCTGGCTACGAAGTGTACGACCGCCTGTCAGAGCCGTACCAGAAATTCCTGGAAGGTCTTACTGCAACATATGCTCAACCTCGCTTCAATGAGGTTGCTCAGAACAACAACTTCAAAATTCACCCGGGCCCACGCGGCGCTCCCGAGAACGTTGGGGAAGAGCTTCGCGCCGAGCACCCGGTTATACGCACTAACCCAGTCACGGGTTGGAAGAGCGTATTCGCCGTTGGAACGCACGTCCAGAAAGTAAACGGAGTCACGCAAGAGGAGAGCGACCACTTGCTGAAGTGGTTCGTGAATCTGGTTGTCGAGAATCACGATTTGCAAGTGCGCCTCCGATGGCAGAACCCGAATGATCTTGGTGAGATTTCCCCTGTTTCAGGACAGTTCGAATCAATATGCTAACATTGAGAATAGCCATCTGGGACAACCGCTCGGTCTATCATGCCGCCACTTGGGACTATGAAGAGATTGGTTCTCGAACGGGTCATCGCGCAGTTGGGCTGGGAGAACGGCCGTATTTGGACCCCAAGAGCATCAGCAGAAGACAGGCACTGGCGGAGAGCGAGTAGGGAGCTTACAGGGTTCAATAAACAATAACTTATACAGAAATATTACTTATAAAATTGTGTTAGTTAAGTGTTTGATATCTCTTTACGTAAGGTATTTCACCACTCAGCTTTTGATGGTCAGAAAGCCTGGCAGGGGTTAACTTTTCTTTAGCAAACGCTAGGATTATCATTTGCTAGTTATTAAACTCTGAGGGCCTTGGAGACCTTCACTCCCGCCAGTAACACAACAAATATGCTATGGTAAGTATTCTATGGAGTCTTCCGCCACGAATTCAGCCTGCAGACTAACCCAGTTAGAAGTCTTGCGGATATTTCCCAAATCCCTCAATCTAGTTATATAATATTCAGTGTCTTGTCCAGTTCATTCATTTCTTCTTCCCTGACCTAAGATTCGCGAATCCATATATTACACGACAATGAACATCTCATATATTTCCATGGCGATACAGCGATACGGCAATACCGCGATACACGAAGAGATTGGCGTACCTGCCAAAACGGGAAATTCCCGCACATTCACGATTTGCCGCCCAAATGGTTGTTTTATATCTTTCTACTCTTTGACTTCCTGCTTGGCTTCACTTTCTCCTTTTCTTCGCTCCTTGGCTCCTTCGCTCCTTCGCTCCTTCGCGTTTTCCCCTCTCTCCATCTGGACCCATCAAAGCCACTCCCCAGCAACGAGGGTGTGTTCCATGCGCCTGTCAAGATGCCTTGGCTTCCTCCGGAGATCCTCACCATTGTCACCTCGTATATCCTTGACCCTGCTACGCTGGTGTCGCTGAGGCTTGTCAACAAGGATTGGGCGGCCGCTGCAAAATGGCAGTTGGATCGCAGTTTCCTACTTCTGAACATGAATAAGTTGACCCTGGATATCATGGAAAAGAAACGCAAGGACCCGCGCGCACTTTATAAGGCTCGGGGTGTCATCATCAACCACCCTGATGACAACTACTGGATTGTAAGTGAGCATGCATCATTCCCAAACAAATCCCCAGCCCAGGGACGCTCAGCTGCTGACAACCGGCAGGAATATCTAGAGGACCACGACAGTCGTGGGTTTAAGACAGATAAGCGATTCAAAGTTTTCCAACGTCTGTCCTTCTATTTGAGATCCAAGGTTCACCAATTTCCTAACTTGGATTATTTTACCTTGCACTTTCGCCCACCGCGTGACCACACTCCCGTTCCCAACTATTATGCGGATAAAGAAGACTTACTTCGGGACGCAGTGACAGACTTGTTCAAGGCTCTCAAGAAACTGGGCACGGTGAAGTCTAGAAATGGGAAGAGCTTAGAGGAACTGTCCATTCAATCTCTGCCGGTCCAAGTTCGTTTGTATGAGATCCCAAGTGGGGGAATGGAGTATTGCAAGAGGGTGCTCACAAAGCTTCACTTGAAGACCCTGAAGCTAGGCTTAGTGAGTTCAACTGTTTGGAGCCACGCTATTGATCGTGTAAGTTCAATATCATCACTTTCCTTGCAGATTAACTGACAAAGGATGATCAGATCTCGGCAAATCAGCAAGTCGGTGATCCACCTTATGAGTGGATTAAGCCAACAATGCGGACCCTGCAGAATCTGTCTATCACTTGCTGGGGATTCTACCTAAGAAATATTGCAGGGGCAGTCTTCCATACAGGGCTATTCCTTCCATTCCTGGAATCCCTTGAGCTGCGTGGCTGTGCTTTCACGTCAGATTACCAGCTTAGTTGGATCACCAGACATGGTCGAACTCTGAGTGCCTTGAAGCTCGATGACTGTGCAATCGTGGATCGTCTTGTTCTATGGCCTAGATCTTCCGGTGAAGTCGGCATTGATGTTTCTCTCGCATCTCTCCGTGTTGTTGATAACGGGCGTGGTGGAAAGGTCCGCTTGTACAACACTCGGTGGGCCCACTACTTTGACAAGATGAAGGAGGATTTGCCACAACTCAAGCACTTTGAGTTTGGCAGTAGCAGAGTCCGCGCTGCTGGGGAAGAAGGACCCTTCTTTCAATCAGAAAGGCACGATGGGCCCTCGTTCAACGTACCGTCAAAATTTCTCTTCGGCCTCTTTCCCGATCGTTATGTGAAACTGGGGGAGGATTCGGGATGTCATTGCTGTTCTTGGGTACTCCAGAACGAACCACAGCAGCTGCCAAAGAGACAGGGACTCATCTTGGATAATCCGGATCGTGATGCCCTACGCCGGCTACTCCAGAAGATTGGGCAGGTTGTACAGGAAGATGCCGACTCGGATCATGCTGGATATGTTCGGAAATTGATGGGTCGTGTGAAAGCGGATGAAACCCACACGTCGGAGGATGATAGTTCCAAAGCAACATCTGAGTCGGCTACTGACTGGGACTTTTGCTATCCGGATGGCTCTTCTGTCGTTTTTGGAGCTTTCTCTCCAGGCGACTGCAACTTCTGGACACGTTAGGTTTACATCGAACAAGAGGGCTTCAGCAGAGGTGATCATGTCATCAATAGGCTCTCTGGCTGAATACTGCCATTGTGTAGAGATTTAGGCTCTATCATTCAAATGCAGTGCTTAATTTCCAGTTCCCAGATATTAAATTGAATCTACCAGCGAAAATGGAGATTTTACCTCTCAAGCCTCGATCGTCTTCAGCTCTTAGATGCTCTTACATGACTGAGCCTTGTCAACGACTCTCCATCTACAAGATAAGTCACTGTGTCCCAAACAATTTTGTTCCAGACAGACCTGTCCAAGCGTTTCACAGCAACAACCTGTAAGGCGCTGCCTTGCCTCGTCATGTATGCACTATGCATACTTATCGGGACCATGACCTTCTATGAAAGCCAATCGTACATGATGCATGATCATCTATGGCGGGCTTTATAACAGTGAAGTGGCCTCGGCTATAGTTCCATACCCGGAGAGACTGTTCTAAAGTTCATCTATCTCCAACTGTAGAGCCTGATCTGTGAAGGTCTTGTTCAATAACACGTGCATCCATCCACATCGACCAACCATGTAGGCAGGTACGTCTATCTCGATAAGCTACCCGTCTCCCGTCACTTTCGATTATGCCTCAATTTCAGCCGACACCATGTCTCCGTACCTCCCTTTCGAAATCACAAGGATGATAGTATCCTACATATTTGACGTCGAAACTCTGCTTGCCCTACGTCTAGTGAATGGAATTTGGCGCGCAGCTGTCGACGAATTTCCCGACCATCGTCTGTACGTGGATATTTCGGAACAGGAACCTGGACCGCTTCGACCTTGTCACCCAGAACAAAGGTCTCAGAGACAAAGTCCGAACCCTCGTCTGGAATTTTCCCGATCGGCCTGCTGTGCCTGCTGTTAGTGTAAGTGCCCAAAATCTCATTTAGACCTCCAGCATACTCGGTGAGACAGCAAGCCCTAACATCAAACCATATAGTTGATCTCTGATCGACCGACCCTACTGGATGAACTCTTGCAATCAATTCAACGTATGGGAGCTTTTATAGCTGATCTTAGGAGGCTCACCTTACACAATGGGGGTTTTCTCTTTCCTAACTTGGCTCACGTAGCCTTCCACATTCGCCCTCCTCCCGTTCCTCAAGGTCGTTGCCTCACTTGTTTACCCGGGGAGAAGCTTATCCATCTCGAAGACGGCTTGAATATGGCTTTCATGTCCCTGTACGGACTGAGTGGCCTAGATGAGATGTCGATTCTGAACATTCCCGTTGGATTCTCAACTGTATCATCAGTTCCCAGCGAAAGAATGTTGTCCTTGGGGCGAATCAGCAGCCAGTATCGTCTAAAATTTTTACTTTTGGGCTTTGTCGGTCCAGAGACATGGCCATCCGGGGACCGGACAGTAAGTGACATCTGAAAGCTATCTTCATGGCCTACTTCTGTATCAGACTAACCAGCATAATCCTCTAGACTAGAATTGTACGGCCAGGTGCAACATTTGACCTTTTGATCTACCAAGTCCGACTCACACTTCGACATTTGTCTATTTCTAACTGGGGATTCTATATGAAAAACCCTCCCAGGCCCATCGCAGGTGATCTAATTCTTCCCGTTCTGGAATGTCTGGAGCTTCGCGGCTGTGGATTTACAAGCGACAATACGTTGTCATGGATCCTACGCCACAGAGGCACATTGCGCCCATTGAAGCTCGACGACTGTGCCATCATTTTCTCCATGGAGCTGGGTGCATGGAGCCCAGCCGAAACCGAAACTGCTCATGTGTCTATCGAATTTAATGGAAGTAAGGTAAACCAACGCTACCGGATCTTGTGAGCAACATGGTTCCAGGCGATGGCGAATGGTTTGCCCCGTCTACAAATTTTTCAATTCGGCAGTAGCAGAGTCCGAGCACCGGGCGAAATTGGCCCAGTCCCAGTGTTTCGAGCTGAGATTCCCGAGGGCCCGAAATTCGGCCATACCAACAAATTTCTCTTTGGCCATTGCCCGGATCGATACCTCGAAATGAAAGATGGTGAGGGTAATTTCCCATGGGCCCTACGTCAGGGACCACGATGCAGGCGCAAGGCCCGCCCTGCAGCTGATGAAGGTGACCTTGCAGCACTACGCCGTCTCCTTGAAAGTATCGGCCAGGTTGTTCGGGAGAATAATACTTCGAGTCATGCTGCCTCGGTGAACAATTTTATTGGGTTGGTCGAACCCAATTAAGGATACAGAAGCCGTCGAGCATGTTCAAAACCAAGGCTATGTGACGAAGATCTATTGCACCTTGAGAATACAACAACCGTTTTGATGTTTTGATGCTCACAATGCTAAGGATTTACGGGGAATTGATTATGGTCGTTCCATGAATGTAGTAGTTCTATGCAGCCATTATCCCTCGGCTAGCTTGAGCCAATTAAAACCGTTTCCAATCAATTTCCGTCCCCTCGCTTAGAGTAGATCGTCCCCTATGAGCGCCTCTTGCTGACGCCATTCCTAGATTTAATTCCTCAAAACGGCAATGATCACCCGTTTTTATCCTGAATAATGATCTACTGGCACATCTGTGCTCAGGCACAACGCGTAGAAGACACTCATGGCATGCCGCGATCGTCTCGCGCCATTATGACAGGTGAAAACATCATTCTAGAATACAATATTTAAAGTCCAACGGAAGCAGCCATGGTTGATCTACTCACTATAGATTATTGGCCGGTCTCTTGCCCTACTTTATACCTCGCTTTTCCGCCATGAGAATCTTCTCCCGCCAACAACGCCAAGGTCTTCTCATCCCTGCACTTGCTGCTGTGGTAGTGAGCACGAATGCAGCATCGGATGGGAACCCACTGGCAACTTCGGATCAGCAGACACTCGATGCTTTTTCAATCAAGATCAGCCAGGATCACAAGTTCACCCTGTTGAATGCAGAGGCTAAAGCCGCGTACAAGACAGCCCACGGCCTTCCCATCAGTGATGAGGCCTCGTCAAGTATCGATGCAGCCATTGACGAGTTGGCATTTAGCGCCATTCAAAAGGCCGTCAATACCGACACCTACTTCCCTAAGGTCTACTGGCTTGATGCCGGTCCACGGGATTGGTTTGGACTTGATGTGCCGGGCGGACGATATTCGTACGACAACCCGGACTGCATCTATCGAACTATCCCCATCGACAGCAGCCTCAGTTATATCATCACTGGCTATCGACACACGCCTGGACCAGCCGATGTAACTTTCTCGCTGATCAGCGATCCAAACTCCCAAAACACCGTTGCGCATCTGTCGGGCAGTGATTTGGTGATTGATGCTGATGGCTCATTTACCATCACAGTCAATAGCACCTCAGCAGACAACCAAACAAATCATATCCAGTCAACTTCGTCAGCCGTACAACTTCTCATTCGAAATAACCTCGGAAACTGGGGAACACAGAAGCCCGACAATCTGACCGTAGAGCTTGTTGACGATAACTCGAGTCAATCCGCTCTCACCGAAGCCGAGATCATTCTCACCGCGATATGGAACTTGCAAGAATCCATCGTGGACTACGGCGTGGGCGCTTTGGGGATCAAAACCTCTTTAAACAAGGTCAACACCCTCTCGACGCCGAGTCAATCGAGTACCCTTGGTACATTGACTACTCAAGCAAGCTCCTTTGGCCACTTCAATCTAACCGATGATGAGGCCCTTGTTGCGACTGTCACACAGGGTGATGCGGATTACTTTGTTTTCCCATTGACGAACCCGTGGATGATTACGACCGATCCGGGCAGCCAAATCAGTTTGAACAATGAGCAAGCAGTCGCAAATTCCAACGGTACTTACACTTTTGTGATTTCCGTAGAGGATCCGGGAGTCTATAACTGGCTGAACACGACTGGTCTCCACGAGGGTACGATTATGGTTCGCTGGCAAGGCCTGCCGACTTCTTCCTCTTCGTCTACCTCGGTTGCTGTTGATGTTCAAGTTGTTGCTCTTTCCGATCTTGCCTCTGTTCTTCCAAGCGAGACACGATATGTGACCGCGGAAGAGCGTAAGTCGCGCCTTGCTCAGCGTATTGCGGCATTTTCCCAGCGAACGGAGGTCTAAATGGCGAACAGCAAACGTCCTTACATCTCATGGATAGAGAGAATATGGTCAATATCTTGAGAAAAGTCGGTGGAGGGTGTGATATGACTGGAAACATAGGGTAGACGTGAATTTACGAAAGGTCTATAGCATCCTAAAGGAATCTTAATGTTAACCAAATGAAGCTTTGCCCAGTCAGAGATAGAAGAGGCTACTTCATGTTATCTAAACTTGAATATCTGCTAGACACGTACATTCATGGAAACATATTGACTGGGCCAACGCAAATCCTTAATCTCCACGAGATGAAGCAAGAGTATCTCAAACCCCGCCGGACAACCCGCTTCCGTTGATAATACATTTCTTAACGTAGCGTTCTCTACTCATCATCTTGTGGCGTGACGAGGCCCAGCAGATTTTCAACATACCCGGCAAAATCAGAAGTAGAATTATCCTCCGCGTACTGTTTAGTATACTTAAGAAATAGCCGAAGAGCCACTAGATCAGCCTTGTCACACCGCGGTCATTTCTTGAAAGTCCGCAATTTTGCTTGGCAAGGCTGGGTTAAAGCTCGGGATGTTTAATGTAAGATTATTTAAAAATGACCAATTGTAGATGTAATCTAGGTGACGGTAAAACTGCCGCCTCGGGAAATGATCGGCTCCCGGAGCACAGAATGAGTTAATCACCTCGCCGCCCTGAGCAGCTCACGGAGCGAACATGAGCAGCTCCCTAAGCAACCTGATCGCTCACCCCCAATGCTCAGGCCGATGGCCTCAATCTCATTATGCCTCTCCGTCGCTAGCCGCACTGCTTATTGTCTCTTCTGGTGCTCCTGGGAGCGAAGGCTAGGATATGACGTACTCTCACGTTGCTATGGTAACTCCTTTCACCATTTCCTGCTAGTTAGTGGTCGACTTAGTAGGTTTTTCAGCCCGTGTAAGAGACCGCCCTCCCAACTTTACGCTGTATCAACGACACTTCATTTTCCAAACCAGCAATATTATCCCTTTTTTTTCTATTCTCAAAGTCTGGGAATAGCTTCGTACCCGCACATCTCTCAAGCCCTGCTAGAAGCTTTGTCTAAATCAAAATACTGGGCTGTGCAACGGCGGACATAATCTCAGCCTGAATATTACTTTGAACAAGTATCCCGCTAAGCGATTCTATATTGATCTCATGTTCCTGGGAGCGTTTCTTTCAGTCGACCTATTATAAGCTTGAACGAATTCCTAATTAGATATACCAAATAGTCGGAAGCTCGTGTTAATTACATAGTTGGTTCCATGAAGAGTTTTGTTGGCTATGGATCGGATATGGCGTCTTCTCACCCTCTTCATAGTGTGACCATCGAAGAAGTATAGAGGTCGGAAATACAAACAGCCCAAGGATCTTCTCCTTGCAATCCTTCCTCATCGCGCCGAAATCAATACTAGTTTCTCCTACTTCAATTATCTTCTAGTTAAGAGCAAAAGTCCACACTTCATAATGGTAACCCTGAATCACCAAAACTTCTGGCAGCCACCGTCGAATCATCTACAAAGACGCCCTTCAAATAATTTTGAATCGGGGACTATTATTCTAGCGGAGCAACCGAGCCTTAAGGGAACCCGCAAAGCAAATGGATATCTCCCGGAGAATGATCCGCCAGGAGAGGAGTATAGAGTAATGGATTCTGGTCAGTTATATCTCGGGCGATCATCTGCGAATCTCTCTGATTAATTGTAAGCCTTCAGCGTTAGAACCCGGCTATCACTCTCGATATCGTTCGCCTAAGCTCTATCACAATGATACATCAGCCACGGATGTTTACCCTAATTACCCTAAGGAGGTCGCCCTTTATTCATCCTCTAGAGTCAGTATTACTCCCTCTGTGACTAGATTAGATAGGTGGGAGGGGGGGGTGGGGGTCGGCACGAGTTTTTGATGCCTTTAGAGACGAAAATACTAGCTACAGCGGCGAGCATAACCATAGGCAGCCTCTATCAAACGTCGAGGACCTAGTCTTGGGAAATTCGCTTATCACCTCCCTTGAACTATCCCGATGGCCCGCTCTAATAACCACAAAAGTGGCTAGGTCGCGAGGAAAATGGATGAGATAATCGACAGCTAAAGCTTCCGTATGTTATGGCGAAGATAGTCACGGAGATAACCATCTCGCTGTAATTTTGAATGTGATCGGATACCTAAGACGTTTTCAGAATCTTACCACTACCGAGGCTAGACTCTTATATGAGTCTCTTGATGCTGACTCTTTCAAGGAGAATCTTACGGTTGTTCACCTTATAATAAAGACACTGTAGCACGTATATAGTATCATTATAATAAGTACTATAGTAATAGATAATCCGGCTCATTAACATACAACAACAACAGCACGGTAGCACGGTAAACTATTACGCGAAGGAAATAGTCTGTCGAGGATGAACGTCGATTGGTAGAAATGAGAGACTGTCAAAAACTCTCATGGAGCTCTATTCGCGATTCGTTTCCCGGAAGAACTTCTGGTCGTAGTTAAACAACGTTATATTCGGAAGACCTTAAAGACGCCGGGAAGGTCCTCAAGCAAAGAAAACCACTCAGCCCTCCTTGGTCGTCATACAACTCTTATATCGGGCACTTGAAGGACCCAGAGGCCGGCACGACCCAATCAAGCTGCTGGTAGGAGAAGCGACGCCAGCCGCCATCAGAGGTACCCTTTACGTGCAACGAAGCATCCTCATAAACGAAATACACGGGAGATAGATATTATCGACCCCGTGCTTCCCGATTCTAGCTGGGCTTCGATTTCTTTACTACAATTTCCTGATGAGCAGCCTTAACTTCTTAGAGAAGAGTGGCAAAACTTTCTTAACACAGATAGACTGATTTTTTATCGTCACTGTCAAAAGATTAGTCTTCATGGATTTATTAGATAACCGTAGATGATCTCTCTTGAGCAAATTTTATCGAATATATAAGGAACTTGTGAGTTGTTTAGATTACGCGAGGGCTGTGAGTTTTCTGACAGACCCCCGGAAAAAGCGAATATCTAAAATGGCCTGTGCTTATTAAACTTGAGGAAATCTAAGCTAAAGCGCACATTATCACAGTTCGTTAGATCTAAGGACAGCTTTACAGGCCGTACATCGGTTCATTATATGTCTTAGAGAACTTCCTAGCAAGAAGATGGCCAATTCTAGGGATATCTCTCACATTCATCAACCGCTCTTATTTATGAGTACTTGATAACAACTTCATATCCGCAATGAAATGCTCCTAGCAAGCCTGATTGCTCCTCGGATGATTCCTTCTGGATGAATTGATTCTTTCGCATTTTCCTAATAGATACAAGTATAGGGTTTTCTGGAGGCTACTTAAGGATTAGAGATTGAGAATTCAGCTTTATACTATTAAGTTTGTATTTCTGTTTTATGCAATATTTTGCCTGCCACTACCATCCGGTCTGATTTTGCTGTCTTTATCGATACGGGCTTTTTTGTGTATTGCCTTGTAAGGTCATCCATCGTTTTTTGAATAGATACTAGGCGGTTTGTATCCTTGCTCAGTCAGTGGCCAATACGTAGGCACTAGAAAGTGTCGGTGGGGCTGATATACCAGCTGCTCTGCAGAGAGCGGCCACCTTTTTGTGTTCGAGGTCAAAGTGAAAATCTGGCCTGACTTCTTCATCCGTACGACAAGCTGAACATCAGCATCGCATTGAGCGGAATATTCGAAAGCCTTCTTAAAAAGAGCCTCTCTCCTACGCTGAAATTTTTGATAAGCCCTTTTATCACGAGTCACCTTAGCAGCATTATATGCGATTCGATTTGACGAAAAAGCTTCCGTTAGCAAACAGTTTCCTATTTATAAACTCCTTTGTTAATCTAAGGCTAAATGGGAAGCAAGCTTGAATTTGCCGTAGCTTTTGTTTTATGGAGCCCATCTTAATAGACCTTCGATTACCTTGGACTGGGCTGTAAACAGCTTAAATCGCCTTTTCTGCAAACGACAGTCTCCAAAGTGAGGGCGGTTATGTAGTGATTCAGTCTCGATTTCCGACCTGTGAGCCCACGATAGTCAAAGGAGTTTAACAAGCCCGTTTTCGACAATTGTGCTTAGCAATCTATGTCTATTTTCTTGTTTAACAAGGTAACAGTATTGATTTAGTCGGTTTATGCACGGAGACAATAGCCTCACAGATGCTACTTTTTGTTAGTAGTAAGTGATGTGAGGATGAATGAAAAGAGTCTTATTTATAGCGTTTAACTTGAGAGCGCGTCTTTGCATAACAGGAACCAAGTGATGTTTTTCAGCAAGGATCGAAGTATTGTAATTAATTCTGGAATGAAAGTGTTGTATTTGTTTGTCATAAAATACATCAAGCGGTCACACAGCCAATGTATAATACGTCATGCATTCAGAGAGGCTTGAGGATAAAAGGCCCATTCAATTGGGCTCTTTGAATGATCCTCAAGAATCAATTGATGTGTTGAACTTCATAAGAACAGATATTGATTCGTATGCAAAAAGTCGTCAAACCGTAAACCAGTTGCCTTTGTCAAATTATATTCGATTCAATCTCCTTCTGCCTGAGACCTCGGACCTTGTCATTGGATCGTCCACTACCCCATCCGGTGCCTTAGGCCTCATCTATCTTTCTCCTTACATCCACCTTAAGTATCTTAGACACTAAAGCACAATACCTATCGACGAAGGTAAATTATAAGAGTGCTGTCCTATAAACTCGCTAAGGAGAATTAATTCACAACTTCTTCTACGAACCTCGGACTATTAAATATCTAGTGTAACGATTTTCGGCCCTCTCACGTCTTATTACACGAATATCTTTTCATCTCACAGACGACAATCACCAATAACAATGCATGACAAGCACAATAAGTCCACCGCCATCACACGAATACGACGACCCATAATACGCCTTCTCACAGACAATATTATCCACCCCCGGACAAGTCATGCTCCCGACATCATCGTCATCGTCACCCGCAGTATACTGGCACCCCTCGATCTCATGCGACTCAAAGGGTCCGATATCTTTATCCGGGAATGCCGGGTTGGGCGCAACGGTATCCGCAGTTGTCGTGATATCGGGGCTTGTATCGCATGGGTACCATGTCTCACCAATGATGGTGTCCATTAACATCCATTCGAAGATCCAGGTGGAGCCGCTGTACAGCTCAAAAAGGCCGAAGGTGACTTCGTTCGCACCGCTCGTAGCCGACGGTGTTGAGACCATGCTAGTTGAAGTCGTGGCTTTGGAAGTGGTAGTAGTTGTCGCAGTCCCGCCATTGCCATTGCCATTAGAGTCGATACTGGTGTTGCTGTCGCTATCAGTGCTGCTGCCACTGCCGTCATCGCTGGAGTAGCCTGTGAGTCCGGAGAGGACAGATTCGATCATCGACCAGGCTTCTGTCGTCGTGGGGAATGTGTCCCCGGCGTCAATGTGGAAACCTGCTGCCGTGTACGACACGCTTGTGGTAGTTGATGTGGTTGTGGTTGTAGAAGACGAATCATTGTCATCATCATCATCATCATCATCATCATCATCATCGTCATCATCGTCATCGTCCGGATCAGAGCTGCTGCTGCTGCTGCCGGAGCTTCCAATGAGCCCTGGCGGGCAGATCGGACAGCCCGGGTCACACCACAAAATGCCTATATTGAAAGGAATTTGGGTTAGCATCTGGGTGCTCGGGGGCACGACTGGGGGGAGAGAAAAAAAGATAATAAAAAAGAGAAGCATACACGGAATACCGCACGCCTCGCCCGTGGCGCAGGGTGGCGATACGGGACTGCCAGATATCCACGATGTCGTCTTTGAGTTCAGCTTTTTATCTTTCTCATCATCGTCAACAGTGGTCGGGTGCGGATGTGGTGTGATAATAATAGGCACGGGGGTTCCCGTGGTTCCGCCTGTGATGTGCGTGCTCGAGCCCACGGTTTCGGTCACAGCCGAGAAGCTCCATGTGGTGTCTAACCAGACGACGACGGTCGCGTTTTCGGTGGTTGTAGTCGGCTCCTCGATGGATGTCGTGCCTTCCCAGACCCTAGATTCCTGTTAGGTGGACTGTACTAAAGGGGGCTAGGGATGGAGTCGGCTTACGGAGTGACAGTGATGGTGAAGGGTGGCGGCTGGATGGAGCTTGTCAGGTAGATAATACTGTCCGTCGTCTCTGTGGGGAGGATGACGTTCCAAACTGCGATTTCGGTTGTTGTAACTAAAAGAAAAAAAACGATCAGAATATCTCTGAACCCAGGCGCATATGATGGGGTAATACAAACCTGGCTCGATGGTAAGTACAGTCGGGATTGTGAGAACGTCGTATACATGCTGAGTGGTCGTTTCACTGTTAACACCGACATACGTCGTAGTACTCAACGTCGAGTAGAACAGCAACGTTGTCCACGGATCGAAGCTAATAGTAGTCGTGCTTGAGAGCTGAAGAGGCGGCCAAACAAGAGTCTGGCCTGGCAATCCCGTCACAACCGGAGTGGCTTCACTCCAGATCGAAGGCGCAATGTAGCCTGTAGACAAACTACTGTCATCGCTCGAGGATGATGAATCAGACCCGCTTCCACCCTCCTCCTGTAGATCAACCGCCCAGTCAGCATAGCCCAAGAACCCATATACTTCGTAGAGGAGTATTCGGACAGCTTTGTTCGAGCCATTCATATAGCTGACCCACTCCGTGTCGTTGTACACAAGAACGTTGCTGAACGCGTCCGAGTCCCAGTATACCTCTGCGCTGGGATTGTCTGCAATAACTGCGTCGATCTCTGCGTTCGCTAGATACCCTGCGGTCTCCGTGCATTGCCCAGCAAGAGCCCCCGAGTCCGGTCCGGTATACGTGCACATCTCGGTCCAGCAGCCGGCGGTGGTCATTTTGAACGCCCGACCGTAACTCGCCACGCCAACAACAAGCTGTGTGTTTGAAACCCCGGCTTTCGTAATCATCGAGAGCGAGTTGATTGTCTCCGTGAGATTTACATGTGAGCGCAGACAGTTCCCCTCCTCGCATCCAGGATCCACGTAGGCATTGCCGTAGTCCCACTGACCATGCAAGTCATAAGTCATGTACACGATATAATCGACGATGGCGCTCATTGCCTTGATGGGAAAGGCCTGAAGGTACCAAAAGGACGCCGGCGCCGTGATTGAGATTGTCCTGCCGGTACCATCCAGGAGGACCTTCAGCTTCACCAGTGTAACATAGTAGTTCGTGCTGTCGGCTTCGGTGCCCGCGGGGATCCCGGGGATATCAGGCTCGTCGGGGTACTCCCAGTCCCAATCGACGCCGTCCAGATTGTATGTTTCCAGCACGTCTGCGACGCTTTGAATCAGAGTTTCCCGGTTCGTGGATGTGACTGCTTCGCGAAAGATGTTGTATGTGGATGGGCTCGTGGAGAAGTCCCAGCCGCCGATACTCAGGATTCGTTTTACTCCCGTGAGTGCAGAGAAGAACGGTAGTTGGGCTTCGATTCCGGTGATGTTCAGGGTATAGTCCGTGTTGATGGTGGCGAAGGCGAAGTGGATGTGCGTGTAGGAGGTGGTATCGACCTCGCTAATAGACATGGTCAGGCACGGTCGTGACCAGGAAAAGCCCTCAAAGTATGCGACGGAATAGATCTGCGATGGAGAGCCATCGATGACAATGTCCGTACCGCAGTTGGAAATACACCCATTCTCGCCCATCGCGGCGGTTCCAGGTGCGCCTGTTGGGGACTTTGAGATGGTGCAAAACTCAGCTGTAGTTCCGCACTGGCCCCAGATGTCGCAGCAGGCATTGAGTGGGCATTCGTTCAATGTACTCAGATTCGTGCCATGCGATGCAACTGGTGTATCTGGAACTTGAGGTCCGCAGACTGCGTTCTCAATCGCCGTCGGCATTGGAGGCCAGCCGGAACTCAGGCAGATGTTCATGTTTGCCAGCAAGTCATCGCAGCCCATCCAGCCCCACGTATCGTTGTTATAGCTTTCGATCTTGTCTACAGTGAGAGCATAAGCAGCCGCAATGGTGCTACAGTCGTCACCAGTCTCCACCAAATACACGTAGCAATTGTCATCATCATCTGGTTGGGGAGAGTAGTCGGGCAGTGTCCCCTCGGAACAGCAAACATACTCGCCCGGATCCAACGGCGAATCGCATAATTCATCGTTATACCCCTCAAACTCCGTCAGGGTCACCCCGCATTCTTCTGCGAGTGTGGTGCAGCTGTCGCCGGAGACAATTTGGACCGTAGTGCATTCATCGTCCCGTCGGCGCAGCTTCGAAGAACCTGCTGCTACGGAAGTAGAGTTGGAAGAGTTCGAGGAGGACGCAGACAGTGAAGATGGGACAGCGAATGTGATGTTCTGCCATGTCTGCGCCATCTGGTCGGATGTAGTTGACACGCAGCTACTGTTCTTCCAGGTCTGCACCGCTGTCTGCGCCGAGGCTAGATTGGACCCCGTCACCGCGACGACGCCCAGCGCATACCGCGCGGACCGGTCACTGGCATCACAGAGCTGCACGAGGAGGCTGTCGGAGAATCTCTCGTCTTGTACGTAGTCAACTAATTGCTCAAGAACTGTTGGCAGAACTCCCTGCCCGCTGAGACCGGAGCCAACGTAGATCCCAACTGCCACCTCACCGGACAGGGCAAACTGGATTGTCTCGTTGCAGCCGGCGGATTGCTGGCTGGCAAATGCCTGAAGCTGCCCTAGGGCTTCGACCACATTGTCGGCAGTGCCTGATTGACTGGCTGAAGACGACACCAGCTGCAGCTGCGCGGTCACTTGTTCCATGTTGTTGGAGTTGGTATCCGGCAAGCATAAGCCTGTCGTGGTGCTGCCATTCCCGGCGGAGACGGTAGTAGACAAATCCGCTGCACAGGCCGCAATGCCCACATGAGTCTTCTCGTCGTCCAAGGGATTGAACAAAACAAAATCAAGCAGCATTGGCTGGTCACACCAGCCCAGCCGGTCCACGCTGTGGTAGACGGGCCATCCTTGCGAGTCCAGGCCAGTAGTGCTACAGGCTGAGGGACAGCGCCTGCGGCTGACATTAGAGATTGGAGGGGTCCATTCTGGGATCGTCGCAGCAACAGTGGCATGCTTGGTGCCTACAGAGCTGGTCTGTGAAGTATTAGCCGACGCAGAGCGCGTGACTATGGGGTGCTCTGCGAGGTAGGCATCGAGAGGCCTGGTGATGGAAGGGTCATATGCCGAAACCGGGGATAGAAGCAGGAGAGCGAGGCCGGTGTGTACGGCAAGTCTCGAAAACATCCTGCTCGTGGAGGAAACGCAGATGTCATGAAATGTTGAGGAGCACGAAGAAAATAAAATACCCTCGAGGGAGGGAGAGAGAAGGGGGGTTGCTGTTGTAGAGTATCGTTGAGTATAGGCATGAACATGAGATATAGATGCCGGATTTACCAACGATCCAACACCCTGCTCGTCTTCTATTGGATCGTTGAACTTGTATATTAATTGTAGCGAAAAAGGAAGAAGACACGCGTCCCAAATTTCCGGTTAATGAATGTCAGGGCTAACGCAGGGCACTACTCTATAGCGTTGGAACTATTCCAGCGCACTAGTGCGAGTTAGCCTTCTCCGCGCGGAGAACTACCACCTGTAATCTAGTTGCATTTCAGGATCTACTTTGCACCTTGTAGAGCACCTTCAAATGTGCCCTTGGTGATTCCCCAAGTGGTTTCCCTCTGACTGAATTATTTTTTTCTTCCTTCCGTACGGCCTTTCTGCATCGCTTAGTACTCCTTTTGCTTTGTTCAATTGCACCGACGTCAAGATGTTGGCTTCGAGGGCGCTCCTGCTGCTCCTCTATCTCTTCAGTTTCTGCTCCAACCCAGTTACTGCAGTTGTTGTCCCGCAGAGCGTCACCGTGCAACGCACCACATCCGAACTCTTCCAGATAGGCGACTCAACCACTGGCGGTGCATGCAGCTCAGACCAGATAGATACCATCGACGGTTGGCTCAAAGAGTGTGTCGAGATTCTAAACGCAGCCCTCACGGCGTACCACAGCTATTCCACCAGCTATACATACCGCACTATGTTCAGCCTCTGGCTCTCCATGAGTTGGGACGACAACGAGATAGCGGACTTCTTCGAGGCCTACTGGGAGCTGATCGGAAGTACAAGACGCACCCCATTCCTGCTTTATTTTGCCAAAGTTTTTTATCGTTCTAACGCTGACTCTTTGAATGGGGAAAAATAGCACGGTTAGCAGGAGTCGCGACCTTTCTCAGTGGCGGCGGCATAACGGGTGGATCGGGCGATTTGCCGTACCTGTTTTGCAGCGACAGCTTCGCCCAAAAGCAAGAGTGGGAGTACACAGCCATCGACGGCACCGGCGCTGAAATGGTCAAGGAGCGCGATGACAACGGAGAGCCAACTTCCTACTACACTATTCAAGAAGTCTATCCGAACCTGAAGCAGATGCAGCTGGAGGGAGAGTATGATCCAGACCCGACAAATACAAACAAGAACATTGCGCCCTTCCTGGTTAGCCGGCTTAACGGTTATGTCTTCGATGCTTCCGGGAAGGACGAGTTATGTGCCAAGCCGAAACGTGTCGCGGCCACCAGCCGATCAGATACGAACGCGGGCAGCGAGGCTGGCAGTCCCGAGGGCTTCACCTATGCCACGTTCAACCGCCATGTATACTTCTGCGATACTGCCTTCGTGGCCAACCCAGGTGCTCCGCATGGATATGAAAACCTCGCAGACGTCGTCAGCTCCAGCAACTATCCTACCGCGGGGGCAAAGACGGACCCTTCGGCGTTCACGTCTCTCAGCGCTACCTTATACCATGAGCTCTTCCACCTTACCGACTCTGACGGCACCGATAGCGATGGGCCGGGTCTAGGCTGTACGTTATGACGTTGTCTTCTTACAAAGATGCAAAACGCTTGGAAAAAACTGACATTTTCTCGCAGATTACCTCGCATCGGACATTATGGGAATCAGTTGGGATTCTCGTTTGAAGGCGCTGCTTAACGCTCCAGAGCCCTATGTCTTCTTCTCCATGGGTGCGTATATTCTCCAGAATAGTCCATCCACAGCAACGCCTCCTGTATTTTTCGGGCCACCTGGTTGGATACTGGCGTGATCCAAATGTCGCCATGTGATATAGTTTGGGTAGCGGTATATGATACGGGGGGTAGAGAATGCTGAGGGTGAATGCAGATCAATGTTACAGACAATTTCGCTAGCTTGATATAGAGCCCGTACAACTGTTGACTCCCATGTGTCTCCGCAATCTCTTTCTTCTGATCTCGTTTCCATTCGGCGAGTTGTCTTCTTCCCACCGCAGTCTGAAATATCTATGTTCGTAGTTCTCAACCTCTTCCTGTGCCCCATACTCGCGAAGAAACGACACGATCTCTTTGTTGCCCAAGTCCATCGCGAGCTGGAGCACTGAACCTGTCTGTCTAGACGACTTGCTCTTCTCAAACCCCGCGAAAGGAACATTCACATCTGCGCCGCTCATTACTAGCAGCTGCACCAAATGCGCGTGGCCCGCATTCACCGCATGAGCAAGAGGTGAAGCAAAGTGCCAAGTGTCCGCGTAACCCTTAGGACGATGCACGTCTGAGTCCTCCAGGTCATCGAAGTCCGGATGCGTTCCACGCGCTAAGAGAAACCTAGCAAGTTGCCCATCCTCCTGCTCCGCGGCTAACGTCAGAGCTATCGTTTTCTGTATGCAGGTACTGTCGCTAATGACAAGGCTCGCGATTCTTTCGTCCCGTCTCTTCACTGCCTGCACCAGCGCACACCCCGTGGCAGATCCGGCATAGCGAGGGCGCGCTCCTGCACTCAGGAACAACTCTACGAGCTCCACGTCCCCCATTCTGGCCGCCAATTCTAGCGGCCCCGTCGACTTGCCATGTGGCCCTCCTATGTTCACACGCACCCCGTAGCTGAGTAGAGCGTGTATAGCCTCCATATTTCGCTTCGTGATCGCACACTCAAATGTATCCCTGAGCTCAATCTGGCTTTGCCATAGTAAAAACGACCCGTACTCCCAGAGAAGGCGCATCATATCCAATTTCCCGAGGAGCATTGCGAGCTGCATCGGGGAACTAACGACCTTTGCTAGGCTTCCAGTAAGCTGCCGCCCCGACAGCTGATTCGCGCCCCTGCGAAGTAACCCCTCGGCAAGCTGCACGTGCCCATGTACAACGGCTATCTCGAGCAGCGACAACCCCTGCTGATCAGTCATATCGACATCGCACCCTTTCACATCCAAAAGAAATTCGACAATGTCCACATGCCCACCCTGAACCGCCAGGCACAGCGGATGCGGCGGTGGCACCGGGTCTCGAAACCGCCAGTCAACTCTCACCCCGTAAACGGTCCGTCCCGCAGGCTCATGGACGACGTGCATCCAGGGGCCCCGCGGAGGAATCTCCGACCCGCCTTCAAGAGATTTCTCCATCGTTCGCATCAGGCCATGTTGGGCCGCCCAGCGGACTGCAGCCGCACCTCCTCCGGCCCTAGCAGACTGGCCGCGCGTCCGCTGGGCATCCTGGGCATAGAGCAGCGGGTCGAATATCAAATGGAAGCGGCGGCTGGCACGGGATATGGCGTTTAGGATCGAGAGTGATGTGATGTTTTCCCCGATTTGATGAAGTATCTCCGTTGGAAGCGATTCAAAAGACATTGTTGTAGTGGTAAATGCAACTGGGAACTGTAGTTTGCTGTTTGGCGTGCGAGGAGTCGGCTGCGGGTGGGGGAGATTGGAGGTCAGGATCAAGCTTATGACAAGGCGCGGGGGAAGCGAGTCAAGCTAAATTGACGCCTTGTCAAATAGTTCAATTAGTTTGTTTAATCCAACGAGGCAAATTCCCGAGTGGTGGAACAATCAAAATGCATCGACCATGTGCGATGCAGGAACCGTTTCCAAGTTGAGATAAGCGATATTAGAGAGACCTTGGCGCATTAGTATCGGTTATAGTGAGGCCATTTACAGGCCATTTGCCTCGCCCTCTTACTCGCAACCGAGGTTCAAACTTACTGTAAACATTCAAAAGCGGCTATTCGCACACTACTGCGATACCATCCCGGACAACGCTCTTCTATTGCTTCCATAATGAAGCTCACGCACCTTTTCTGGCATTTCCTGGCGACCTCCATCGCCGAGGCGTATCTCGTCTCCCCTGCGGGCACCGCCGCTCCAGGGACAACTGAGGATTGCACGCAATGGGTCGAGTATTCTACTGGACTAACCTGCGCGCTGTTGGAGACGTACTTTGGGATGACGGAGGCTGAATTCGAGGCATGGGTAACGTGGACATACATCTACCCTAGCGTGTGATAGTGAGTATTGTGGGCTAACCATCTTCTTGTGCTCTCAGAATCCCATCGTCACTGAACTCGGCGATGGCTGCGAGCTGTTACCAGGGTTATACTACTGCGTACAAGTCAACTTCACCACCATATCTGTGAGCTCGGTGAATCCGATCACCATAACCACCAGCACGACTTCTTCCACAACAGTCGTGTCGGCGATGACGACAACCACCACAACAACCGGATCACCAATCGCGACCCCAACGCCAATCGAGCCTGGCATGGTAGAAGGCTGCACAGGCTTTCACCTTGTTGTTAGCGGGGATACGTGCGCCGACATCGCGGCAGATGCAGGAATCTCTCTGACAGACTTTGTAAGCTGGAATCCGGATGTGGGCTCCGACTGCTCAGGCCTCTGGTTGGGCTACTATGTCTGTATCGCGGCAGATTCAGACTCATCCTCGTCATCACCTACATCTTCCACTGCAACTACTCCCACAATGACCACCGCGACCACGACGTCGACATCGACCGGGAATGGAGTGACAACCCCAACTCCCTACGAGTCTGGCATCACAGATGACTGCGATGAATTTCACCTAGTAGTCAGCGGCGATACTTGTGCAGACATTGTGTCCGACGCGGGGATTACGCTTGATGATTTCTATTCCTGGAATCCGACGGTTGGGACCGATTGTTCGGGCTTGTGGTTGGGGTACTATGTTTGCGTCGGTATTTTGTGAATGAAGTATTCGATCAGTATCCTCGATCATGAGGAGAGAAGCATACTAACCAAGCAACAAAGCGAATCACAAATGCGCTATGTCACACGGAAGAGGACAGATAGAAAGCACTTAATGCCTTATTACTATATTATTCAGAAAGCTAGCCGATAATATGTGGCTGTATAGTTGCTGCCAGCTCCGTTGATTCAGTCACAGAGTTTAGCTTCTTTTTAGCTGGAGTGTCTATTGAGCTATGACGCAGCACGGACAGAGGACGCTCTCTAACCTAATCAAGCTTTAGGAATAATCGGTCGCTCAAAAGGAAAGCGCTGTTTTTGAAAAGTTTTGCGAATATTTAACGTAACCGGCCCCTTACAAATATTACATATTTTACGGACCCTCGAGGGTCCGCCACCTCAACGATATCGCATCTTCATATATTCAATACCCCGATTTTAATACGATTTAATCAACCAAAGCAGTGCGATTTAGAAGATAATTAATATACCGAAATAAAGCCCTCTGATTGGCCAATATAGAAATCTACCCTATTTTTTGATGAAATACCCCTTCGCTTTGTAAACCCTCTTTAACTCCGGCATAACCTCGCGCTTGTAGTACGGTCGTAACTTTATGAGAGCCCTTAGGTCGTTACCCCTCTTGATAATTCGCTTTATACGCTTAACCTAGCTTAAATGCACTATCCTAGTTAATTTAGAAGCTTTTCGCGATCGATTTTCGCGTGCGTAGCGCTACTCTTGTATATATTCTGAATTCTCGATGTTCTGCTTCAGTTCCACCACAAGATATGCGAGATCGGTCGCAGCTTTCGAAAGCTTTTTGATTAGGCGACGAGAGGGTTGTTATATACGGTTAATTTTATCTTCTAGCCGCTCTTTAAGCCTTTTCACCCGCTTAGCAGTCTTTGGTGTACTAATATCTGACGAATCCTAGCTAGCCACGGATAATAGAGGGCTTAGTGTATTATAGCCGAAATCGCGTATTAAATCCCCTAAATCCTCTAGAGAATCGATAATAATAGTAGGATTAATAGGCCAGAGGCTAGTTAATCGAAATCCAAGCTTAATCGTAGAAGGTTTAAAGGTCTTCTGCCGGATCTACGCGATTGCGCCTATGAAATCGTCCTTAGTAATCTTCTTATAGCCGCTCACTGTAGCGTTATATACCTACTCGCTATGCTAGTACTTATATACACTAAATACACTAACGTCTAGTGGTTAAAGGACGTAGCTAGAGTGATGAAATCCCGCCCGTCCGTAACCACGTGACAGTTTTATAAGACTAAAAGGTCATAGCCGAATTATTCCATAGGAATAATTCAACTGTCACGGTATATATAGATAGGATACCCATCCGGGATCACAGTAAGGAGGTAAGAAGAAGAGGATAATGTTGGACTATGGCAACACAGCAGTCGGCATAAATCCTTCTGCGTGCACGAAGCGTTCGTACACGGTCGGGGAACGCTACTCTATGATCTTATCTGGATCATAAGGTAGATGGATCGTGCGATCGGAAAGGGGATCCACGATTGTGGGCGTTACTCTATGATCTTATCTGGATCATAGGGTAAGGGATCGTGCGATCGGGAGGATCCACGATTGTGGAAGAGTAACTTGATATGAGAATCAAAAGAGTGTTAAACTTGTTCAATTTAGCTATGGAATGCAGGCAGTATTTATATCTTATGAACATGGTGGAGTGACGCAGGAAAAGAATGATAAGAATCCGAAATAATCATGGGGGCATACGAGAGTGTTGGGAAATTCGTTGCTTTTTCTGTCCGATGTGATAGTTGATATTCATCATCGTGGAGGTCAGGCGGGTATGCATCATTATGCATCCGGTAAGCGCTAAGCGCTAGTGGCATAGAATCAATCATCCACGCTAATAGCGGGGTAAGGGCACACACATGCCGACACTTTATACCCCCTCCTGCCTGAGGCATCCGCTCAGGGAACTTCCCCTTTCGGAATAGCATGAAGCATTCCAAGCAAACACTCTATTCGCCAGTTGCCATCACCAGCCTTAGGGATCCTGCCGTCCATGTTCGTCACCGAAATGATGTCAAGAGAAGGAACGAACAATAAAAGAAGCGGTGAAGACCGAAGCCCAGAGAAAATCTGGCAGTGAAAGAGACAACAAATAGACTGCCTTCAAACGAGGAGGAGTGCAGTGAATAGGAGCTACGGTTGATGGGGGGCAGCCTCTTTAAGTATTGAAAGAGAGGACTTAAGCATGGCCCAGCGTATAACAGAAGGACCTTTCCTGTTTTTGCAATTGGCGGCTACAATCGGATAACATAAACAAATAGACATAACGACATGCCTGACTACCTACCCTAAGCATCCTGAGTGAAGAGTGAGCTAATCCCTGAGCAACCCTGAGCCACCATGAGTGCTCAGGGAGCAATTCATGATCACTCAAGGAGCATACGGAAATGGTGGGCAGAAACAGATCACGTGAAAGCCCGGTGACTAATATTGTGGGTAAAAAGGACGCTTAAAACAGCGTCGAAAATTAGCCGTTTTCGGCGCCGAATTTACCGTTACCTAGCATTGTGGTGTAATAAAAAACCTGTAGATGACTAGATCTGGTTAGTTCTGACCTCTCACGAATACACTATTCGGTCATTCTCCTCCCCAAATCACCCCGACACAAAAGACCCAACCTCGCCATCTCCGTCCCTCTTATCTCCTCTACATCATGATTATTGGTGCCCCTTTCTTTTGACTCTAGCCCCACCACACTGCGCCTCCACTTTTAGCCCGATATACTAGCCACGAGGATGGATATTAGCTATTTCTCATATAGTAGCGGGCCTAGGCTCTGTGCCACGCGTACCCATAGAGACAATCGAGTCAACGAGCAAATCTTCTCGATATCATTCGCTTTAAGACTAGATAGGCTAATCATAGCATGAGGTCTATCTATGGACGCGTGTCTGTAAGGTAGAACGACGTGTTTCGTACAGCTTTGCTGCCGTACGGATAGATCTGGTGCGGCTATCTGTTGAGTTTGAAAGGGCCAAAGGATGTTGCCCTCCTGGTAAGCCAATTTTTGCGAAGATCCTGTGGCACGGTAGGTGCCTAAGCAGACGCGATTCAGCCAGGTTGGCTGCGGATTACGTTACACTAGTTATTTGAAGCGGCGGCTGAAAGACTTGAGCAGCAAATCGAAGAGTCATTCCTTAGTCATAGCGATACTTTATCTTCTTCGAAAAACTTTTCTTGCCGCTTCCTAACATCTTGTCCAACGAGTCTTTCCTATCACATACCAAACCAAAGCGGCTCGGCGGATGTTCTGATAATGTATTCGATATTACCAACCGACAACGAGGACAAAAGATCGAGTCAAACACAAACATCAAAACCTGTAGCTGACTACGCAAACCCACCGAGACACGACAGAAATGGCCGGCCTGAGGATGACTGGTACTGTATTGAATTTGGCCCCAGTCTCAAGTGCCATCGCGATGTATTCGTTCAAATTATCTGCGCCGAGGACAGTCTCCGAGGGTTGATATGGTGAAGAAGAAAGTTAAAGCTCTTGAAAAAGCTGCAACTATTGAGAATAACAAAACTCAGCTTGTCGACTGGGAGAAAGAACTAGACCAGCTTCAGCGGAAGTGCTGGAAACAAGATTTAAAGCTCTATGAACTCGAGCAGATGATCCCTGAGTGGCCCTTGAAACAGAGTTACGATCTGCTAAGAGAGAGCAGGGCATGGTATATGCGAAAGGAGCTTGCTAAAGACTGCGCGGACCGAGGGGTCTGCTGTAGTCGAAGTTGTGGATGCTGTGGTCGGCGTCATTTGAATTCTGAGGGGAAGAGAGGCATCGGCCACTGTACGCTGGGGTGCAGTTGCTGTTCCATCTACCGAGATGCGGAACTTTCAGCGGATGAAAAAGCAGAAATTTCGGGAAGGCTTCGTGATAACCTCCAAAATGAATAACCTCCAAAATGAGAATTCGTCCTTTCTGTTGAGGATGACGGAGGCTTTTTTGGGTGTTCCTGGTCTGGCGGTCTACACTACATCGAAGTCGAAATCATGGTGGGCTTGGATGCGCGTAGTGGGTTGAGGTAGCTTACTAGAATTCTGGAAAGGGACAGCAAATGGATTGCTGATACTGCTGGTTCGACCATTGACTTAGTTCGGAAATTAGTTATTCAAGATAAGAATAGGACACATAAAAGAACACCTAAACCCCCCGTCCACCCTAAAAAGTGCCATAAGCTTTTCTGTCATGTTTTTGATGTTACCATATAGAAATCTCTTTAGCCCTAGAGATAACCCTGACCCAGTGAAGCCTCGTCTTTCTTACGAAACGGATGATGGCCTGCTGTACTCCATCCAATCAAACGGGGAGTATTGGCTGTGCGTCCCAGACAGTATGAAAAACGAGATCTTCGCGATGGCGCATGGTGATGGTCATCTAGAATACTTTTCTGAGGTCTTTTCTGAGGTCTTTTCTTTAAGTTCTATACACCCGCCCTCGAAGATGATGTGTATTCCAGACACATTCACCACAATGCTCGCAAACGCTTCTTCTCCTGCCACCTCTGCCGCCGAGACCTCCTCCTCATCCTTGCCCTCGTACTCCTGCGCCCCCAGGCTCCTGGTCGCTCGACCCTGCCTGGCTGCACGACTTGGGTAGCAATGCCGGTAACAATGCCGGCAACAATTTGTTTTGGCTTGGTCTTGCTGCGTATTTAGTGTACCTTTTGACCACCCTGTAAGTATCTTGGGACGTGTGCCGGTACCGCTTTCAAACCAGTACGAAATTGGAACACTACACACTGCTAGAGATGCCGTGTTCCACTGGCATGTTCAAACTATCTAACAATGCAGTGCTAACAAGAAATCAATATACAGAAGTCACGACTACGTCAAGATAAAGGAAATGAAATTGAATGCCTTTACCATGGCAAGCAAGTCCTTCCAGCGCTCTCTGAATCTAGCTTATCTTCTTCAGGAAAGAAGTAAGTCACACTGTCTGGGGGCATGGGGCTTGTGGATTTGCAGGTCCTTTACTAACCAGTCAATGTGTGTAGAGCTTGAGACCCTGCCATTAGTATGGGTAAACACCGACGAGAAAACGACCGCGGAGAACATCGTCAAGGGCGATGTCAAATTGGTTGTGGTTCCATTTGGCTGGGTCAGGCCTTACTTGTCAGCCAAGGACAAGCAGAGTAGCGGTGATGATTGAGAGGCTTGCCCTCTATGTGGTTTCTTGTCTGGCGTCTTGTGCTTACTTTACAACTGGGTCACATCAAGAAAACGAAACGACAGAGAAGTTTATGGCACGACAAGGCTAGTCTTAATTAGAAACGCCGCCTCCTTTAATGCAAAATACTACATTTAACATTTACATAGTGGCTACCGAGTCCATATATGTAAAATCCTACATAATAACGCTTCTCGCTAATATCGTCAGCAACTATTTAAGCTAGTATTATGTGACCTCTATTTATTTATCTACACTAAAATCTCTGCGTGGTTAAGTGAAGCGGATAGCTGCTTAAACCCTTACAAAAAGACCTCAGAAAAGACTATAGAGAAGACCTACAAAAAGGGTGATAGTAGGAGGGGAGTAGAATGATATCTTAGTCTATTTGGAAGCAATATCATCCCAATCATGATTGACGAGTCGGAAAGAGAGGGAGTGAAATGGGGTCGAAGATGTTCTCAGTAATTTAAATCCAAAGCCCGAACGGAAGCCAGGCTCTCGACCATTTTGTCGTCGACGATGAGGAAAACTGAGCTCGTGTGGGGGTAGAATGGTCGCGGGGCAGAAGAAGGACCGCTCAAAGAATGCTTTATACAGAGTTAAAAGCTAGAACTTTCCGTCTGGGTCAACCTCACCGGTACTCAGAGGCAGTTCCATCTCCATCGTGACGCCAGGGTGTATGCACAGTGCTGCGTGTAGAGCCCTATAAGCGAGAGAGGATACATTTGCAGTCCAAATCCCGAATGTAGTCCAGAGAATCCCTTCAACGATACATACTTGACTACCGTACCTTGTCAGAGTCTATGCTGTGCTTTTAACTGGTAATTAAGGACAAAATTCTACCATTTGTAGGTAACTTCAAGGTTGAGACACCAGCGTGTACTTTTCCTATAGATTGATATTGGACATGTGTGGTAAAAAAATCCTGCTTGCATAGCAGAGGAGCAAGTTTTTACTGTTGAAACAGGCTGAGAGGGCCAGGACATTTATGGACATGGAATGAATTGATGTATGTAGCACCGACAAATCAAGTCAGTCGACAGAGCCATGAGTGGGTAAATGAACAAAGCATAAGCCTCCCCAACCTAGCCCGGAACCAACACTAAAGCCACCTGAAGAGGGGGAAAAAAGGAAAGATTCATGAACCAAGTCTAAAGGTTGGTAGCCGGATCTGGGTTCGGGGCGGTACTGTTAGGTTTCATTTGCTCGAGAACTGGCACGCGAATAGCAGCCTTGTCAGCGACGGGCGCCGGGAGAGGCGAGGGGCCGGGCGTGCGCTCGCCCTTGTTTTGACGCTGGATGAGACCGTTGGTAATACCGAGGACGGAGTCGACGATGACGGCATCGATGCCTTCTGCGACTTGGTACTGTGACAAAGTTAGATTGGTGAATCAAGAATGAAAGTGGAAAGTTGAAAGAGAAGAGGACTTACGTCCACGTTAGCGCCTTCATTGTTGAGGGCACCGTAGGATACGCAAACCAGACCGGATTCCTTGACAATTCGCACAAGACGCGGGCAGAGGACCAGGGGCTCTGCCTGGGTGACGATACCGAGCAGGTGCCACCGCGAAGCAAATCGGATGGCTTCCTGCAAACTGCTGGCGCGGATATCACCAACCGGGGAGGCTCCCGCGTCGGTCAGAAAAAGTACCGGAATAGAGGGCTGCTTGAAGGATAGAAGGAGGCAGATATCCGGGTTGAAACTGGAGAAGAGCACGTCACGGCCACGGCCCAAGTCATAGACCTTGGTGAGGACGGTATCGACGAACGAGTTCAATTCAACGGCATAGGTATCCATCTCCTCCTCCTCGCTCTCGTGGAGCATAGGGTACTCTGGCGATCTTGGTTAGATCGTCGAAAGGTAGCTGTTCTTTGGGAAGCGGCGGTTACTCACTCAGTTCAATGTTGAAGCCGACGGGCTTGGGAATCTTCTTAAACAATTCCTCCAGGGTAGCGAACGGGGCTTGAATGTGCTCGCCACGGGTATTGCCCTTGAATCCCTTCTTTTTAAAGTCGCGTGTGTGCTTGATTCTTTCCGTCAATTCAGTTGGGTCGTACTCGGAGCCACCGACAGACATGGACCGCTGGCGAGGACCGAGGGTAGTCGCTCCATGGACGTCTACGCTCTGGGGCAAAACATTCCTGTGTCGGCCCTTGCCCAGTTCCAGGAACTGGTCCAGAGTAAGGGTGTGTACTGGTGCGTCAATACCAGTCTCACTGACCAAGAAGTCATGGTAAATGACCGGAACATGGTCCTTAGTAAGCTGGACGTCGAATTCAACGTAGGAAGCACCCAAATTTGCCGCAGCAATAAATGACTGGACAGTGTTTTCACCGAGCTGTAGAGACCTACGGCTGGCCATATTTTTGCCCAGGCCACGGTGACCAATAACCATTGTAGAGCTCATGGATCGCCAGTAGGTCTGGTTACCGGTAATCGACATGTTTGGGTGCTTGAAAGGGGTAATGATGAGAAAATTAAAAGTCACCGAGCCAATCACTTCCAAGGTGTTCGCAGCAACGATGGGGATGGTGGAATCACCCTTGAGGTTGATACGATGGGAGCCGACTTCCTGCCTGATGCTGGACAAAAGGGCGACACCTCGACCGAAAATCCGATCCTTGGATCCCGAGTAGGTAGGCACCAGGTCAAAGAGAAGACGGACCTTACTTATGTCGGTGGAATGGAAGACGATCGGCTCGGTGGAGATGTTCTCTTGCACGGGCAAGTCAATGACTTCCGGCTCGCCATGTGCACCGCTGGCACTGACCACCATAGACAAAGCTGTGTCCAGCTCTGTCGCGTGCGCATTCTCCATAGGGATACGATCCAAGTTGACTGTTTCCAAAGGCTTTCGCATGTCCATCGTGCCCAAACTGACCAGGATCATGGTCTCATCGGTAAGATACCGATGTCCAAAAGTCTTGATAGGTTCTGAGTTACGGACATAACTCCCCGATGTAGGCCCAGGAGTATTCGACCGCCGATCAGTCAAGGATGACTGGCCCGGCGGCGACGAAGCCGATGGGGAAGTCCTGTCGGTGGGAACAGGAATTGGCTCTGGTTCAGGTGCGGGGGGTCCGGGACTGACCTCAGCAAGACACCGAGCGATAGCTAGATGTCCACGCAGGGCAGCATGTTCCTTTGCTGTCCAGCCAGACGAGTCAAAGCGCTCCACATCAGCGCCAGCCTCCACCAACAGTTTAGCCACGCTCAGAGTGCCGTCGACGCAGGCAATGAACAGCGGAGTCCACGCATAGGTGTTCTCAGCCAGTTCCGTGTTGGCCTTTTGATCCTCAGTGCCCTCCAAAAGTATCCGGGCACATTCATCATGACCAAAGCGGGCTGCAACGTGCAACGCAGTCTCTCCCTGATCATCCTGGTAGTTGATGTCGACACCAGCCTCCACCAGTAGCTGGACGATATCCACAAAGTTGGCCTTTGTGGCAAGGGCAAGCACCGCGGAGGATTTGGACACCTGCTTTCGGACCCGGTCACCAAAGCTGTGCGTTTCTTTCCAATTTTCAGCGTCCAGCAGGCAGCGAGTTGTCCTAGGGTGTCCTCCGACCACGCTGAGATGCAGTGGAGCCCAACCGTCATTGTCTTGCCATAAAGCACCGTCAATTCCCTCGCTGACGTCAAACATTCCCCACGCTTTAAGATGCTCAATGATGACTTCGCAGACGTCCTTGAACCCATACTGGGCAGCATAGTGCAGTGGCGTGCGTCCAGAAAGATCCTTGGCCATCAACGCCTCACGCTGATTGGGCCGCAGTTCATCAAGCAGGTGCTGCAAGAGAGCTACCGCCGGATCATCACGGCCGAGCGGTTGAGGCAGATTCGCTTCCTTAATTACAGACCGCGGAGGTTGCAGAGTCGGAGGGGCCGCCGGAGTGATGTAGCGGGTTGTCTCTGGAGGGAAGTCTAGTACTAGAGACGCCGAGGACTCCGAGTCGCTGGTCGATTGTACACGGCCAATTGAAATGATCAGGCGGTGCAAGCAGTTGCGTCGGTTGATGTCATCGTCCTCCTCGAGAGTGTCGACTCGAGGCAGAAGCGCGGACAGACATAGCCGAGCACGGTGAAGGATCGCTCGCTGGATGAGGGTCTTGAGCACTTTGGGAAAGACTCCTCCACCTGCCTCATCCGCAGCAGTCTTTAGTTCCTCGAGGAGTTCGAGCAAAACATGGATGTCATCCTTTCGCAGAGCATCGTCCACTGCCGTCACGACGCTCGTAGGCAAGTTCAGGTATGGCCGAGCAGGACCGCGTTTCAGCGGCAAAGAGCGTGTCGAGCTGGCATCGTCCGTCAGCTCGTCCTCCGCCTTGGACTGTTCCGTGATAACCGCCATCCACGAATTGATGCGGTCCTGAGCCTTGATTGCCCGCGCATTCGAGGCGAACGGAGACGGGTCCACCTTGGTCTCTAAATAGCGCTTCTGGGCCTGAGCCCCGACCTTTTTGTCCAATTTCTTGGTAATCTTGACGAAGCCACGGCGATTGACCTCTCCATACCATTGTAAGCGTCGCAGGTGATAGCGCAAATCTAGGAGAGCCTCGTGGAGGTCATGACGGTCCTCGGGTTCCAGCGGATGGTGACCTTCCATTGAATAGCCATATCGATCCTCCAGTAGTTTCAAGCGGCGCGCATATTCGGCATATTTCTTGTTGTAAAAGTAATCGACGTCCTCGACATTTCGGTCAAGGGAGTAGAAGAAACCTAATCGTGCGGAAACGACCAAACCCGCGGGATCCTGGTCAGAGAGGAAATCGACGGGGCGACCATCGCCAGGGACGTTTCACAAGAAACAGTGCTGTCGCACTTACCAGCCAAATCAGCCTCTTGACCGGCCTTCACTTTCTCAGCCGCAGACTTGATAAGTTTCTTCAGGGCTTTGTACTTGATATATGAGGCGCTCCATTCGGGCACGGTGAATTGTGGTAGATTGCGGCCAAACTTCATATTGGCGACGCCGGACTGATCGTGTCCGGGAAATCGATCCTTTCCAGAGATTCAAAATCTGATCCGAGTGTCGTGTTTCGTGGTCTCGTCAATAATCCACCGCCCGGAGATTATTTTGCCACCGAGGCACAGAAAGTCCCCACACCGACGTCGATGCGATGTATTTCTGAAAAGGGACTTATCGAACTTGAGGATCGGGGGAAGGGATCAGGTGAGCGGACGCACACAGACGAAGAAGCATGAAGGCGCCATAAGGAAGGAGGAAGAGAATTGGTGAGAGGTGATAAAGAGAGAAGGTGGAAAGGAAACACAGGTATAGAAAGAGAGAGAGTACGGAGGAGGGAGCTCAAAGACCCCAACGGTACCTGGTTAATGTGGGTGGGGCGGGCTAGCCGGTGGAGCTATAAAGAACAAGCTGAACGATTGATTACGTCGACTTAATTCTGGATGCCACAGAGAGCACAGGTGATGGCCACGAGGAGGTGAAAGAGGGAAGTCAGTCGAGAAAAAAGGAGTGATCCCGATATCGAAGGAGTGGAAGCAGAGGAGAAGCACGAGGTCGAACGGGAGGGAGGTGTGCGTGCTGCACCGGCGTTGATTTGTCGATCCGCGGCGGTGAGCCCCATGGTTCCGGCCTGCCTTCTTATATGTCAGAGATAAAATCATGATCGTCTCCGAGATTATCATTCGTACTTCCGGGCATACAGATCATGCGCCCCTAGTCTCGTGCTATTGGGTAGTTGGAAAGAGTCCCATTCTTTTTCCAATTTGTTCTTTTCCCTATCCCTCCCAATCCCATACCTCGCGGGGATCCGCAGTGGCTTCCCCGTGACCAGCCGATCGTCGCTCATGTACTCCATACTTTGCTCGGAGTCATCCTCCGTACACGGCCGAAAAGGATGGCCAGGCAAATCAGCCCCCATCATGTTGACGAGGATCCCTGGATTCCTATCATAAAAAAAAGTCGAATGCACTCAACGGAGGGTAAACTCTATCACCCAGCTCATGTGACCATCGAGGACCATCGAGGTTGTGTGCTGGGGCTATACAGTTCACATTCCTAGCCCGAACCTTGGAGCTCGCTGTCGTAACGGGACCGTTGGATTCAATAGCGCACGCCCTGTCTCAACACGATGGCGCATAGTCATCTCCCATCAAAAAGCAGATCAAAGAGCGGGGAAATAAGACCCGACTCAAGGGGGGAACAAGAAATCATTGTCCTGCCCAAAAGGACCCAGGTACGGGGTAACTAACTTGCATACTCCTCCATACCCTTACAAATTATAGTTCCCTTGGCAAGGACTCCCTGCAAACAACTGATGCAACAGTAAGATTCTGCACATCAGCAGATCTACGACTGTAAGGATAGTGTACTTTGTATATAGCTCATAAAACCAGAATGGATCTGGCGGTTCATACTCTCTATGGCTGCCGTAATGGATCAAAGCAAAGATGTCGCGTAACGACCCAATTCCCAACGCCTCTCATATCCGGCATAGTCCCGGAGAGATCAAAAAAGAAATATTAAGGAAAAACCAAAGAAGCAAAACGGAAGGACGGAAGAAGAAACCGATCGCTTAACTCGGTAATAGTGCTCGTGGGTTGAAGTAGTGGGGATGGGTATCGACCCCCTCCCAAAAGGCCAGAACAAAAATCCCAGCAAAAAAAAAAGATGAACTCCAGCGGGCATTCCCTTGGTCGGACCCCAGATCCCAAATTCCCTGTATATGCGAATTGTTAATGCAAGTGCTAGCGCCTTCAACGCTCTGCCAGAGAGCCCCGGGTGCAAGAAGAAAAGAAAACGGTCATGGAAGGATCATTACGCTTGCGGTTGCACAAGCGGCTTCAATGCCTCCACGCCGGTCTGCAACACTGCGGGGTTGGACGTTTTCTTGAGGCACGTGGTCAAAATATCAATACCCCCGGCAGCTTGAACGGCGGTTTTGGCGCGAGCTCCAATGTCACCGGATGCCGTGGTGAGGTTGTGCACGCAAACCACCCCCCGGTGAACCAGAGCGTCATCCTCCTCCTGGCACAGGCCCAGCAACAATTCCACTCCCCGCGGGCGCTCCAACACTGCCGCCACTGCCGCATCGTACTCGGTAAGCATGGCGATCGCGCCACCTGCTGCTCGCCGGGTGGCCATGTCGTCCGCATCGGTAAGCGCAAGCATGATGTGAAGTCGCTGCGAGGCCCGCTTGGTAGCATCGGCGAATTTGATGATGCCTGATTCACAGGTCATCAGGTTGCAAACCAGTTCGCAGGCAGCCCGCTGCACACGAGAGTTACTAGACAAGAGCAGTTCTTCGATGACCGACCAGCCTTCGCGCACGATCAATTCGGCTGGGGCATCATCCCGTGGATAAGAAGCAAGGTTGGTCAGAGCAAGCAAGCTTTCAAACACGGGTAAGAGGTCGCGGGGTTGGTCCACAGAGATCGTAGCACCCTCCGGAGCGGCCAGGAGGGAAAGCAAAGGACGTACGGGGGAGGTCGCCTGAGGGAAGCCAGTCGACGGGAAGACATGTGAAGGGTCGACTGAGATGAGGATCCGGGCCAGCGCATGCGATGCATTGTGGGTCGTTTCGGTGTGGCCGACGGGCTGGCCTTGCTGAGGAATCGACAGACCCAGCAGGAGTTTGATGGCACCCTGTTGGGCCAAAGTTCCTCGTGACTTCGGCCGCCGTGCCAGGGCCAACAGTATCTTAGCAGTGAGGTCGTTGGTCGAAGGCAAAGCAACCCGGCCACAGTCCACCAGGAGGGCCATGACTCCATTATCAATAACAATACCGCAACGTTCCAATACCACATCATCGGCATCTCGCGGATCGGTAGAAGCTCGCGCCTTGCCGGTAGAAGCGTCCGCGTAATTCTTCAGCTGTGACATCTTTTTTTGCTCGTCGGAAAGATTGGGAAGGAATTTGGTGAGGTTCAGAGTGATCATCAAGCCACCGTAGAGCACGGAGGAGTCGGTCGTGTGTTGTTTCAGAACGCTAATCAGGTCGCGCATAAAGGTAGGGTCTTTGGCCAGCTGCTCCTTGACGGAAGGCTGCACCGACGAGTAGGCCAAGCCCTCGATGGCATGCGAAATATTTTCAACCTTGGGTTCAGACATTAGTCCCTTGAATCGTTGCACCAAGTCGGTGACTCCCGTTTTCTCCTCCTGGGCCTCACCGTTCTTGGTAGAGGACTGGATGGTTTCCGAAGCACGAATCTTCGCCAAAACCACCGCTGCCAGCTCTGAGCCTTCGTCACTGCCGTTGGTCAAGGTGTGTGAAAGCCATTCCGAGAATCTTTTAGCTACCGCTTCCCGGCAGGGACGGTTGATGCATGCTGCGTTCAGCAGCTCCAAGATAGAGACCTCCACCTTCTTGCGCGTCGCATCTCGAGTCGCCAGAGGAGCCAATGCATTCATGAAATCCTCGGACAAGAAGACGTTCGCCGCTGCAGTGGGAACCACTGGGAAGACAGCAGCCACCGCAGAGAACGCAATGATCAGATCGTTCAAACGACCCTTGCCGATCATTGCAGAGATCAATGCCGAGAATTGCGTTTCGCCGGATTCCTTCGAGACCTCTAGGTACTTTGCGGTAGCCAAAGTCGCTTGGCTACGCAGCTCGAGCGGGAGTCGGTTGTCGAGCGACGTCAGGATGACTTCGAATACATCGTCATCAACTAGATGTTTCAGGCGACCCGCATCGACCGCGAGTAATCGGGTGATGCCTTTCAAAGCACGGCCATCCAGATCATGGCCAGATTCCATCAGCTTAGCCAAGAAAAGCTGGAAAAGCTCACTCTCGCAGTGTAAACGTGTGTCCTCGGACGGCCACACTTTGGGGTCCAAAACCACCGTGTCCAGACATACTGCTGCACCATCACCGCGGTCGTAGATCTCGTCAAAAAAAGTCGTCACGGATATCTGGAGTTGATTGGAAAAGTATTGGCGCACGCTGGCGTTCTGGCGTACGAGCCCCGAGATGATTTCATCCTGAAGCTCTGACAAGGCATGCGCCCGCTGGTCCAATAGAAGTTTCAGCGACTCCAGCGCCACATTCTCTGGAGGCTTCAAGCCATCTGTGCGGAGATATGCGGCGGCCTCCTTTCCGGCAGTCTCATCCTTGCGGGTTGTGTAACGACGGCAGAGGTCGAGGAGCGGGTGGCCACTTTCTTCTTCTTGCTGGATTTTAAGAAAAGCGGCTTTCACGTCGGGGTTGTCCCTTGTAATAGAGAGCGCTTCTCTAAGATTACGAGACGCAGCCTGATAGAGAGTCACATAATTAACCTCATGGTTTTCTGGGATCGCGGAGTATCGAATCGGCGGTATTACTTACCTCGCGGTGGCCAGCGTCAAATAGCTCGACAGCCTCCCGTGCCAGGTGAACAGCGCGCTCTTCGCCCGTTGCTTGGACCATTGCAGGGATGCCGAAGAGCAGCACGCTGCAGAAGGCAAGTAATAAATTCCGAGTGTCGATAGATTGGTTATCGAGTACAGTCGTAGAGAGGGAGGAGAAGCGAAAGCCGGCGGTGGGAGCTTTTTTTTTCTTTTTTTGGAGTGGAGGGGGGGAGACGGCGGATAGGCGGAGCAGGCGGAGGGAAGGAGATAAGTGGGAGGGCCGCGGATTTATCAGATCCACGGCGCAACGAGTGCCGAATTAAATATGAGAGTGTAAGAGCCACGTCAACAAGATAATGAGGAGAAGAAAAAGCAACACGGAGGAGTCGTGGAGGCTCTCGGCGATCATTGAATTATTTGCTCTTGGCCCGCTTGGCTTGGACGTGCAGAAAGCATACTACAGTATTATGGTTGCTCTATACCGTATTGCCATTACCACTGATTACCGGCGTGTCGTCCCCCCACTATGCTCCGCGGGGCACTCGCCAGGGTATGCAGGGCTTATCCCGCGTATCGGCGTATCAATGCCTGTGTAACGCCATTTCGGCCACGAATGCTCATTATCAATCGTCCTGATAAGACCAACCACAGCGACGAATGCCATCACGTTGCTGATAACCCTGAATCTGACGCTTTGCAGATACTCGGCGAAGCCATGCTCATTGATGCAGCCGCCCTGTTCGGTTCCATCCTGAGCTCTTTGTCCCGTTTGAAAGTTACCGGACTATCAATAGATCAAGGGGACGTGCCAAAAAGGGGGTTTGAGATTCTGCATCCCAACAGGATGAACTAAACGCGGTACAAAAGCCGGGAATCTGCGAAGGCCGAGCATGTGGGACATATCTCTCGTTCTATTTCGCTGCTGATTCGAGGAAGCTTGAAGCGAAGCGCTATCCGTGAATCCAGTCTCTTGCATACTGAGTATACGCTATCATAGCTACGGTGGGTTCCCGAGATCATCGCCGCCCACTCCGGAAGATCCTAGAGGCTCGGGGAAAGTAAAAGCAGAGCTTATGGGCTATGTGTAGCATGTCAGCGGCGCATGTACAGATTAGTTATCGTTATCAGTCCGGGTGAATGATTACTCCCAAATTCAACCCATGTCAAGGAAGAAATATATACTTCGAAGGCTGTATGACGCTAGGACCACCACAAAAAGCTACCAAGTTTGCCCACATATTCATCGAGGGGGAGGACCCTGGTTTAACATATGGAAACATCTAGTAGACTGAAAATATCTTAAATTAGCTCTCAAGCTTTAATTTTGGAAGCTGGTCATCGACCACTCGTGCAGAGAACCAAGCATCTCATGGATACCCCAGCTTTCTAATCTACGATCGGCGTTATCATCACATGACAGTCTTATCGCAGAGCTGGTTCTTTGTCGCCCAGCTGTTGGACTAAATCCGCTGTCCAGAATCCCCAGTCAAGGGTTCAACAAGCTAACAGACATATTCATTCCTTACTCACTTCAACACTCATTGAATTCCCAACGGCTTCGGCAACATCACCATGAACTCACGCCCCCATTGATTCACCTAGCACCATGAATTCCGTCGATGCTTCCGAGCATTACGAGCTCGGCGCGACAGGTATAACCTTCACAACTATCTTTCTGTCTGAAGTCATAGCCTAATAGATCACTCAGATCTCGCACCCTCTCTTCTCACCGTCGTCCTTGATACGAACCCGCATGCCTGGGCAGCGCTGGAAAACTCGCTCCCACTTTCAAAAGCCGTCGCCAACATCCTCGTCTTCATCAACGCTCACCTCGCTTGTAACTACGCAAACGAGGTCGCCGTGGTCGCTTCCCACACTACAAAGGCAACATGGCTATATCCAGTCCATAATGGCACCCCCTCGCCAGCATCCGCAGATCTAGACGGAGACGTTTCAATGAATGGAGACAACGGAGCAGCAACACAGACCAACAAATACCGCCCATTCCGCATGGTGGAGGAGCAAGTCACGAGGAAACTGAAAGAACTCATGGACTCGACAACCAGCGATGATCTCCGCGGTAATACATCAACCATGCTCGCCGGTGCTCTGACATTAGCACTGAGCAATATAAACCGTCGAACCATCGCCTGGGCCGAGGAACATGGTGGCGCAGACTTGGAAGACGCCGCTGGCGATGGCGGCCGCGGGGCCGCAGGTGCAGCAACAGGAACCGGACCCGGCCGGTACTCCGCTTCAAACGACGACGAGCGCCTCCAAAGCCGAATTCTGATCGTCTCCGTTAGCGGGTCCAGCGACTCGGCACACCAATACATTCCCGTTATGAACAGTATCTTCGCCTGCCAGCGCCTCCACATCCCCATCGACGTGTGTAAACTCAGTGGCGATGCGGTGTTCCTACAACAGGCCTGCGACGCTACCAAGGGAGTGTACATGGCTCTCTCCGAGCCGCGCGGGCTCCTGCAGTATCTGATGATGGCGTTTTTGCCGGACCAGCGCTCACGCAGACACCTGGTTCTTCCGACACGAGTAGATGTGGATTTCCGCGCGGCTTGCTTTTGTCACCGGCGGGTGGTGGATATTGGTTACGTCTGCTCCATCTGTCTCAGTATCTTCTGTGAACCACCTCCTGGAAATGAGTGTTTGACCTGCGGTACTCAGCTAGACGTGGGTGACTTTGGCTCCAAGCCGGCTCTTATTCCCAGAAAGAAGAAAAAGAAAAAGCGAGCTAATGGGACTTCAACGGTTGGGACTCCCATGTCAACGGGGACCCCGACGCCAGGCCCTGGATGATAAAAAAAAACTGGAAGTATCTAGAATCTAAAGAAAGAAAAACCGAAATAATTTAGATAGCTGCCATTCTCGCTGGACTCGAGATGCCAAACATACGCTGCAATACGACAACGAGAATTTGCCTGAGCAGATGAATCGAATTTTCTAGGGTATCGAGGAAATCAAAGCCAAATTGACCTAATGCCCAGAGCCCCTAAACTTGATCCACAAACACACTAACCACCAGCCAATGTATTCACTGCCTGCAAAGGGAAGGCGAAACGAGAACGGACCAGAACATAAGCATGGCAAAGAAAGGACAATGCCACCTGTGCAAAAGGGTCAATCCTGGTCACTATGCAGGAAGAAAATGCCGAGAACTCGTAGAGGCCGAAACGCAAAGACAGATTCAATGGGATGAAGGGCGGGCAATAGTCAGATCTGCTAGGCAATTGTAAAAGCACTGAATGAAGCGGACGTATTCAAGAGACCCCCCGTAGCATAGGATCCAGCAGGCATGCTTTTGAGGATTGACTTCTCAAGCACTCTAGGAGTCCCTATCCCCCTTTCGCTTCCTCTTCTTGTACTCTCCACTGTCCGTCGATCTGGTTGATAGTGAAGGGACAGTATTAGTAGCCACAGCGAAAGGGAAACGTAGCGCAGACATATCCTACTTTGGAGGTCGAATCATGACTCCTCCCTGGGCGACAGCACCACGACGAGGGCTGCGAGACATGAGACAAGAGGGCGCTTGGTCGTAACAGGACATCGATCCGACAGCCTGGAATGAAAGGTTAGCTGGAAATTCAAGTGCAGGGACTGTCAGAAAACTCACAAAGGACTCGGTGTTGTGAGCGAAGTGGAATGCGATGCTGTCGACAGTCTTCTTGGCACATAAGATACCAATCGAGCCAGAGAACTCGCTGTTGACCACTGCAGGGTGATCTGGGGACACTTTGATCAGTGTCTATCACGGCAGAACTACACAATAAGGAAGGGCTTCTTACCTGCAAATTCCTTCTTGATCATTGCGCTGATGGCCTCTTCGTCGCTCACATGGGCGAAACTGCCAGCACGATCCTTCCTCTGGCTGAAGTAGACACGGTTGGCACAGGTACTGGCGCCGAAGGAGGAGGCAATGTGCTCGCCAGTTCCAGAGGTGACAGCAGCGACGGCAGTCTCCTCAGGATCGGTTGGATCAACTGGGATGACATGAGTGCCGATACCGATCAGTGCCGCAGGTCCCACTCTGCCTTGATGCTTCATACCAATACCTCCCGATGAGGATCCCGCGGCGATGTTGCCGAACATGTCAATGGCAATGGCGCCCACAGTATCTGTGATCATATCCTCTCCCTCGCGAGGGTCATCCATAGGTTCATCTGCGTCTTGGGACGGTGCTTCGAAGGTTCCGGTAGGCGCCGATTGATCGAGGCTGATGGAACCAATTTCGTTGGACATGGAACCCGCCTGCAATGCAGCATCAGACTGTGTCATCGAGCGAGAGCCATCCGAATGCAACGAATTTCCAACCTTCAGCGGGTTGGAAACTTCGGGGTTCTTGCTGGGTCCAGGAGCACGGCGCATTGCGCCTTGGATCTCAGCCTGTAGTTCCATTTCAATTTGAGAGAGACGAGTCGCCTTGGAGGCCTCCGGGGTACGAATCCAGGCACCAAATGGATCTTTGGCAGCTTCCTCAGGCCACTCCTTTTCCCATTCAACAATCTCTTTGCACCAAGACTCCCAGCGGGCCTTTGCACTAGGCGAAACGAGAAGCTCATCTGGAACAAGAACGAGCCCATGGTTCCAGGCAAAGTCTGCAGCCCCTTCTCCCGCAAGGAGATTGGGTGGGACGCGTTGCAGACCAGGAGCCTTGTAAGCCTGGTCATAGATCTTGCGAGCAAGCATGATCGGGTTCTTGATAGCTAGATTAAAGAATTAGTCAAGGTCGAGAAACTCAGGACTTTGTGTAAAGCAAAAGATTCTTACATGGAACAGCTCCGCAAGCACCGCTGCGACCAAAATGGTCAACGATGGAGGCATCACACTCAACTGTACCCTTCGCATTCAGATTGCTGCCGTAGCCAGCGTTGGTGATCACCGCATTCTCCATCATGGCGATGGCCACTTCCACGGCGTCCACTGCGGTTCCACCATTGCGAAGGAAATTCATTCCCGCCATAGCAGCACTGTGTAAAACAACAATTAATTTAAAGCTTGTTGGAGATAGAATTGGATAAACATACAGCCGACAAGCATCGAGATGCTGATCCTCGTGCTCGCGAGAATGGTAACCGGCACCAGCATGCACAAATATGGCATACATGCCTTTCTTCTGCTTCTCGTCCCCCATTTTGGAGCTTTGACGAGCGATTGGGTATTCAGATCGTATTCAGGGGTCAGGAAAGGGAATGGTGTTTCCGCTGAACGAAGCTCACCGGCAGAGCCAAGTGAGGACAATCGCCTGGCCGAGTTGAACGACCCCAGTTACGTGAGTTGAAGAGCGATTGAGCACGATTGAGGGGCTTTGTGAATATGTATGGCCCTATTGTACTAGGCACCTAGTACCGTAGAGACACGAGCGTCTTGGTCGATGGGGATGAAGCGAGAGAAGATCCGACGAAACGGAGGGGCGTTTGCGATGGAAAGAAAATAAAGATACCGCAGGAGCAGGAGTAACAGATAGAGGATAAAGAACGTGTCATAGGAAGATCTTCATAAGGAATAGAAGAGTTTGCGATTGTAAAGAATTGGTCAAGAGCCCATTGGTAATTCCGGAATTTTCCCCAGAAAATATATCACTGGTGTACTGTTATTTGCGCCTTCTACTTTCATCGCATCCAAGTTGGCATGTACACCGCGGCAACGGTGAGGTGATAACCGTATGAGAGACACAGTATTACAGGTATTTCTTTCCATACGAGTAAATCCATGCAGCTGCGCACTTAATCACCGCATATCGCATCGAATGTATAGTTTCTCTATATCAAACTCCATATCTGGAAAGCACATGATCTGGTTGGGGCGACAGACTGAGGCTTACGTAAATCACCTCCCCGCCTTGTCTGCCTGAGCTCCGCCACGGTTGACCTCATCCCCCCCCCCTCTTTCTTAAGTGACCGGCATACGCACTCTTTGTGACCGGATTGGCATTGCGATTCAGTATTCGCCATGGCGTCCCAAACTCCCGCCGTTGTCATGGACAAGTAAGTTGGGCCAACATGCCAGAATTGACTCTCTGCTAACCACACACCCTCCAGCGGTACCGGTTACTCCAAGCTTGGTAGGTGTCTCACGCGGGAGCCTGTTATCATATTGCGAGGACTTGTCCTTGCAGCTGGAGACTGACAATTCTCCCGTCCTGAATTCTAGGTTTTGCCGGTAACGATTCACCCTCCTTCGTCTTCCCGACTGCAATTGCGACCAAGGCTGGTGCCGGGAGCGCTGGAAGCTCCGCCGGTTCGCGGCCTGCTGTCGCGAACAAGCCATCTTTCCTGGGCGGCAGCGGTGGTGCAAGCTCCCACTTGTCTGGAAAACGTGGTACGGAGGATCTGGACTTCTTCATCGGTGATGAGGCTCTGGCAGCGGGCAACGGACCTGGCTATGGTGTCAACTACCCCATCCGTCATGGTCAGATCGAGAACTGGGACCACATGGAGCGATTCTGGTCAAACTCGATTTTCAAATACCTCCGTGTTGAACCGGAAGACCACTATTTTCTCCTGACTGAGCCGGTAAGAGATGGATTGTTTATCTGGGGCTTTCCCCGCATGCAATACACAAATGAAAGCAGAGCCGCTAACAGGGAATGGATATCTAGCCACTGAACCCCCCCGAGAACCGTGAAAACACCGCCGAGATTATGTTCGAGTCCTTCAACTGCGCTGGTCTTTACATTGCCGTGCAAGCCGTACTTGCTCTCGCTGCGTCCTGGACGTCCTCCAAGGTCACTGATCGATCGCTTACCGGTACCGTGATTGATTCTGGTGACGGTGTCACCCACGTTATCCCTGTGGCCGAGGGCTACGTCATTGGATCTTCTATTAAGAGTATCCCAATTGCCGGTCGAGACATCACATATTTCGTGCAAAGCTTGCTGCGTGATCGCGGCGAGCCCGACAGCAGCTTGAAGACCGCCGAGAAGGTCAAGGAGGAGTACTGTTACGTCAGCCCGGATATTGTCAAGGAATTTGCGCGCTACGACCGCGAGCCCGATCGCTTCCTGAAGCACACCGTTACCTCGCCAAACGGCCGCAGTGTGTCCATCGACGTTGGCTACGAGCGTTTCCTGGCCCCCGAGATCTTCTTCAACCCCGAAATTTACTCGTCCGACTTCCTGACCCCACTCCCCAACGTCGTCGACGGCGTTATTCAGTCTTCTCCCATCGATGTGCGACGAGGTCTCTACAAGAACATTGTGCTGTCTGGTGGTTCCACTCTGTACAAGGACTTTGGCCGTCGTCTACAGCGTGATATCCGTCATCTGGTGGATGCCCGCATTCGTGCGTCCGAGGCTCGCAGTGGCGGTGCCCGCAGCGGTGGTTTGGATGTTGCAGTCGTCACACACAAGCGTCAGCGGCACGGCCCCTGGTTCGGAGGCAGCCTGCTGGGTCAGACGCCCGAGTTCCGTAGCTACTGCCACACCAAGGCCGAGTACGACGAGATTGGTCCCAGCATCGTGCGGAGATTCGCTCTGCTTGGTGGACCCGGAAGCTCGTAGGGTTGGGTATGGTAGTCTCCTCTTCTTTTATCATGTTCTTTGTCAGCCGGTGTAGCTGGACGCTCTTGTTCATAGTCCGTTAGTTCTTCATTTCTTTTTCCTTCTGCATGCTTTTTTGGTGCTTCTTCCTTTTTGTATCCAAAGCGGGCGGCATGGCGCTGGGTCCTCAGCTTGCTCTATCTGGTTCCCAAGTAGATAGAAGGAGATTGGTTGTGGAATTTTTTGATATTATCAGAAGCGTATTTGGAAGAAAAAAACAACCGCCAAAATCTCTTTCGCCCAGAGTTGCTTTTTTTGTATTTGCCTTCGTATCCAACGCCAGGAACAATATGCAGTATCAGACAAGTAGAGATGAATTGGGAGCCAACCCTATGACGACGAATACCAAAGAAGTATATCGAAATTTTCGACATTAAACGGAGTCCTTGTTAGGGAAATTAGTACGGTTCAAGATAGCCACACCCTCCACATGGCCGGTTTGAGGGAAGAAGTCGAATCCACGAATGCTCTCAATCTCGTATCGCACATCTTGCTTCTCGTCACCTTGCACCATGACGGCCACATCCCGAGCCTGGGTGTGCACATTGCAACTAACATAGACAACACGACGAGGCTTGAATGCAAGAAGTTGCTGGAGGAAGTCCTCCGAGCAGCCCTTGCGAGGTGGATCGATAACAAGCAGAGTCTGGTCAGGCGGGTAGGGCACGTCCTTGAAAAGAACAGCTGCATCGGCGGCGGCAAAGCCCGTATTGGGCAGGTTGTTGGCCTTGGCGTTCTCGCGAGCAGAGACGATTGAGTCGCCAGCGACATCCACACCGAGACTGGACTTGAAAATCGTTGACAGGGTGATTGTGAATAGACCGGAGCCCGAGTAGGCGTCGAGGAGATACTTGATGGGGGTGGGGTCTTGGTCGTTGTTGGGAGGAAGAGCGTGGGAACGGATGAACTCGGTGAATCCAGAGAGAATGGAATTGTTGTTTTGGAAAAATGCGCCCGCCTTGTTGCTGAAAATGAAATCATCGACGTACTCGACCGTCGTAGCGTTGTTGTCGGTAATACAGCGCTTTTCCTCGATATAGCTGCCGCGATCAGTGCGAATCACATCACCTGTGTCGGCACCAGGGGTTGATGTGAGTCCGTTCACGTCTTTAACATCAGTCTCGGCCCCAGACTCATCCTTGGCGATGCGGGAGGTAGATTCCCGCATGAGGAGAGTTGCGCCCCTCTTATACGAACGAATGTTCTCGGCAACACGCTTCCGCTCGCTCTTGAGACCGCGTCGTACAATGTCTGTGCCCAATGGGCAATCCTCGATATCCATGTCCGCCCTGCGGTTCTTATAGCAGAAGCCAATTGGCGGCACCTTGACTTCAGGCGATTTTTCTTGATCGGCATTTGACCGCTTCTTCGCACCTCCTTGGGCGAAGTGTGGCGTAAGCTTCGTGCGATATCCGTATTGCATGGGCGAAGGAAATGTTTCGCCGATAGAAGGAACTAGCTCTGGCACCAAGCCAGAGAAGTTGGCGTAGGCCTTCTCCACAATGCGCCGCTTATGCGCCAGCTGGTCCTCGTACGACATCATTTGTAATTGACACCCAGAACACTTTGCAAAGTATTGGCACTTGATAAGCGCATCGTTTCGTTTCGGTCCTGGCTCAATCACGCTCAGGAAATCGGTGACAGTGTACGACTGCGCGGGACAGTGTCGGATGACCTTTACGCGCACCTTGTCGCCGGGAACCGTAAAGGGCACAACGTAGACATGGTCTTTATTTTCGGAGAGCGCAAGACCATCTCCAGTCGAGGAAAGATCAGATACTGTCAATTCGATTTCGGTGAAAGTCTCGGGAAGAGTGGGAGGCGGGGTGTCGTCGCCATTGGATTGTTCTTCTTCGGGACGATTGCGCTTGATCAAATCGTCGACGTCCGCTAGCAGGACCTCGTCATGTTCAATGCTCTTCTTCTTTTTGTCAAACTTGGCTTTCTTGCGAAAGTTGCCCCCAAACTGCTTCTTTGGATTGTTCGGCATTCTTGCAGCGGGCGTAGTTGCAGTGATTGAATAGCGCTGGAAGGAGGCGATTGATGTAGGCTGGGCTCGACAATGAGGACCAGCCAAGACAGACCGGATACAGGACAATCGGTAAACCGGCGACCGCACTGCAAACATGTAAATTCGGAACGCAAAGTAGCGATGATTTCGCGAAAGTTGGAGATCGAAATTCTGGAAATTTATTAGAAACGCATCTGCAGAGTCGCTGATTGGCTCCGTGCTGACCGCCCGGCGAGCAAGAAATTCCTCCCGAAGTTGACCTCCGCCCGTTTCTTTGCCCGCGTCGCTTTGCCCGTCATTTTGTTGATTTCGTTCCTTTATTTGCAGAGCTCGTGGCTAGCGGAGTTGCTAGTCCTTGAGCCAATTCCTCTTTCACAATGAGTCTTGCTAGGCCAGCAAGATGCCTGTTCTGCAGCTTCTCCCGTGCTGCCACGCAAAGCACGCGAGTGCCCCGTCGCCAATTCCACCCATCGCCAGCGCAGTTGACGAACCGGAAACCCAAATTCCCGAACATCAAGGCTCCGGAGGCTTCCATTGCATCGGGTCCTAAGCCAGAGGACTTCAAGCCTTACACGGAAGAGGAGAAGGCGCACCTTGCCAAGGAGTACTCGGCCGCCCAATTGGAAGCCGTCAAGGCCGGCGAGGCTGCCATTGACCCCAAAGATCTGGCTGCGCAGTTGAATGAACGTGACGACCCTTTGAAATTCAACTACGTTGATGACTTTTCCGTCATTGAGCCCGGTATCGACCGACACGTACGCGCCCCCGAGTCGAACTCGGACTATAGCTTCAAGCTCAAGAGCGAGGATGACTTTGTCAAGGACTTTGGCCGTTTCTTCGCGGAGATGCCAGAGGATGCGACAGCTGCAGACTTTGTTCGGTTTACGGACGAGCTGCGCTTGACACATGGCAAGGAGGAGAATGAGCTGAACCCCCACAGTGCTCTCGTTCCCGACCTATTCGGCCCTGGAGAGACCATCGATGAGCCCCGTGTGGAGGAGCGAAAGACTGCCGCTGAGAAGGGTGAGAAGGAACGTTCTTTGCAGGCTGAGGAGATGACCGATGCTCTGAAGAGCCTGCTCCTCGCCACGGGTTATACTGCCAACCAGATTCGCGATTTCCGCCTCAAGACTCTGGTTTCCCACTCGGTCGTGAACCAGACTCGTCTCGGTAAGGTCCGTCGTGCTTATCGCCTATCTATCGCCGGTAACGGCAATGGTCTGTTGGGTATTGGCGAGGGCAAATCCGAAGAAGCCGCCGATGCGAAGACCCAGTCTCAGTACCGCGCCATCCGCAACATGCAGCCGATTCCCCGATATGAGAACCGTACCATCTTTGGCGATGTGAATGGCAAGGTTGGAGCTGTGGAGTTGCAGTTGATGCACCGTCCCCCAGGTATGTTTGAAGCAGCATTTTTTTACCCGCGCAACTCAACACTAACAAAAATCTAGGCTTCGGTCTTCGTGTCCAGTACCTGATCTACGAAATGTGCCGTGCCGCCGGTATCCACGACCTTGCTGCACGAGTCAGCCGCTCCCGTAACAAGATGAACACTGTCAAGGCTGCCTACGAAGCTCTCATGAGCCAACGTGACCCCGAGGAAGTTGCCCGCGCTCGTGGCCGGAAGATGGTCGACGTGCGCAAGGTCTACTACGCTGGAAAGGCCTAGATGTGTGGCTTGACAGCTGATCGAGCCGGGCATTTTCTCTCGGCGTGTATATAATGGGTGTCTTTTTTTCTCTTGCTCTTCTCCTTGTGTCTTTTGCATGTATTTGTATCTGTACTCCTACGGTCATCTTTCAAAAGGATCAATCAAACAATTTCTCTCATGAATGGAACACGTTAGGTAGCTTGTCCCCATACAGGAAATACCTTACAAAGATAGCCAACTTGACAAGGCTCTATGGTGAAGGCCACAGGTTTAACAGTAGATACAGAGAAATATCGCCCTTAAACCCTGAATTTCTATTATTCTCCCAACAACAATCCGATTCCAGATCTCCAATATCACGCCAGTCCATAAAAACGCAATAACAATGGGTATCTGTGTAAAACAAAAAGAAAACTAAAGAAACCCCTGCGCAGTGCCAAAGCCTCCAGAGCCAGAACACAGAAGCAAAATGAAACTCATCATGACATGGACCATAGACAATCACTGGAAGGTAACATCACCCTCCCCCTCATAACCCCCGCCAAGCTGATACTCCTGGTCCTGAAATTGCTGCTCTTGCTCAGTCTGCTGCTGCTGCTGTTGCTGCTCCTCACTTTCATTCCAAATCTGCTGCTGCAACACGATGCTATACACACTAGCCTTGAGCAACGTGCAGACAGTAGCAGTTTTCCGCTCGAGCAAACGTAGACCGTCAAGCGTCATTGAGGCCGGGGAGCCGGCGAGATCACCAATCTTCTCGGAGAGCTAGACATGTAGCAGGGTAGGTCAGTTTCAGATTGAAGAGATGAGTTATGATAAGGATGGGTTCTTTCGGCTGTGCGAAGCGTGGGTTGCTGATCGGGCCGACTAACCTGGTTCACATTCCGGAGTAAGCGAGAATATTCGTCCAGCACTTCCTGCTCGAGCTCGGACACGAGCGGGTTGTCATCACCGAGCAAGGGATTGTTCGAGCGGCTGCGGCTGTGGGAGGCTTCGGGGTCGGAGCTCATTGATTGCGATGGGGGACCGATGGGAGGGGTGGTGGTCGCGGGGTCGGGCTCCATGTAAGAGTAGTCGAGGGCGTCGGGATCATCAGAGGCTGCAAAGGCAGACATATTTTGTGACTGGACACAGGAATTGACTCGTTTGCTGGAGGTGGTAGAGCAGCCGCAAGAAAGTGCGGAGTTGGACGCGATGGTTTGTTGATTTGGCGGGCGCGTGGATTTTTTGGGCGGAAGTGTCCCACCCTATGACGACCAAAGAAATACGTACACACCCATATTGACTAGATTCTAATAAAATAAGAGACTGGCAAGTTTCAAAAAACACATATACTCACAATTCATACTTGTTTGGAAATGCTACCAGATTTGGCTTACTAGCAAGCCTCAAGCCGAGGCATGCACAGTATACAGAGATCAGAATGGGACCGAGCTTCGTTAAATAGATAGTACCACGCCATGAATCAAAAGACGCAAGAATGACAAACACTGGTCAATTGCGAAGAAGAAATGATTGAAAAGCCAGTGAATCCAAGAAGTGCCAGAAGCCCCCGAAGAAAAACAAGATAGAAGAACCATGAACGCCGCCCGCTACAAAAAAAGAGGAAGTGAACCAAATGTATATCGCAGTTTCGAACGAGAAACAAGAAGGGAAAGCGCGCATTTGATCGTGACATAAGGAGTGATACACGCAACGAAGAATGAGGTACTCGTGCAACGAACCCGAGACGTGATTCGGGCCTTCAGCGAATGATGGAGAATGCAAAATGCAAGCCATGAGATGACCAAGTCAAAAGCAATAACCCGTATCAAGCAGAAGCGTACTAAAATTGGTACAAAATGCCTTGAGACTCTCCGTACACCAGGTGTGCGAACTGTGATGGAGGTTTGAGGTGAAAAAAAATTGGAATGCAGTCGTCAATGCATCATGGTCGTCAAGGAGCCGATGCCCAGGCGGCTGCCTCTCTCGTATGTAGGGAGAGGAACGGAAGTAAAAGGGAGAAGACAACAAAAGTACAAGTTGGGCAGAGCTGGGAAGACCACAAGTTTAGTGGTCACCCTCGTGGTGGAGAGTGACGCTGTTGAACTCCTCGAAAGGGTCGTTCAATTCGCCATTCGGGGTGGACAGGCCAGAGTCCATTGGAACACCCTTCATCTTGTTCGGGTTGGTGCCACCAATATCCACACTGGCACTCTCCTTGACATTGCGGAAGTTCACAGTGTCGGTGCCCGCACGACCCTGGTGGGGGATCATGGGCGGTTTCATGTGGCGGATGAGCGCCCACTGGGTCGTCCGGAAGAAGGGATGAGTCTTGACATCCGATGCGCCTGCACGAGCTCCGAGTCGTTTCGTTTCGTCCTTGATCAAAAGCTTGCGAATCAAAGACTTGCACATGGTGGAAGTCTGTTGGGCACCAGAGTGCTCAGGGAATGATACCTCATCCCGCAAGATGCTGGCAAAGGTTGCGTTACGGTTCTTGCCCTTGAACGGGGTAGTTCCGTGAAGCATCTCGTAGATCAGGATACCGAGCGTCCACCAATCAACCGCACTAGTGTGACCGCAACCCTTGATCACCTCGGGGGCAATGTACTCCTCGGTTCCTACGAACGAGTTGGTACGGAAATCGGCAATGCAAGACTTGGTATCAATAGTCGGGAGGGCTGCCATGGAGGTACCCCCACTTCGTCCGGGAATCATAGTTGGAGCACCACCAGGTCCAGACTGCTTGGACAGATCAAAGTCCGAAAGCATGATATGACCAGATTGATGAAGGAGAATATCTGGCGGTGCAACGTTAGTACTCTATCCACCATGACAAGGGGGTCAATTGCGATCCACCGGAATACATACTCTCTGGTTTGAGGTCTCGGTAGATGAAGCCCATGAGGTGAAGGTACTCCAAGGCAGCAGTCACTTCAGCGGCATAGAACCGGGCAGCATCCTCGGATATGCATTTCCCAGGTCGGGTTTGCAATGCTGTAATGAGTAAGCAGTCAGCGGGAGTCAAACCCCCAGAATTTCGTGAAGGCAGTACGTACTTCGGAAGAATTCACCACCACTGCAGTATTCCATACACAGGTAAAGGTAGTCCTCAGACTGGAAGGAATGGTAAAGGGTCACGATGAATGGGTGGTTGCTTGTGGCCAAAATCTCCTGCTCAGCCAGAGCGCGCTTGATTTTGTTACGTTTGATCATTTCCTTCTTACTCAGGACTAATAGCCGAGTTAGTATCTTACGGTTGAACCACAGGCATGGTAAAACTCACCCTTCATGGCATAGAGACGACTTGACTTTTTCTCACGAACCAAGTAGACCTTACCCACATCACCCTTACCGATTAACTTGATCTTATCGAAACTAGCAGGGCCAACTTCCACGTTGCGAACCTTGATCGAATTGGAGCTGTACGTGCGACGGAAGGAGGCATTACTGCCATCGACATTGTTGCCAAGACCAATCGAAGGTACCGAGAGCGCGGAGTCTTTTTCAGTCGCAGAGCTGGCTAGACCCACCGACCCATCGGGGCCAGGAACCTCTATAAGAGGCTCCTTGCCCATTTCAGCCGTCTGGGGACGACCGTCACCCTGCCCGGAGAATAGACCCTGGGCATTAGGAGCAGATGCCACACGGCGGAGTTTGCGAGCAAGCTCCTCCTTGTTGGCAGTCGTAGCCTGTTCCACTGCGGAGACCCCGGTGACCTGCAACTCGGGGGTATCGGGAGGAGATGAAGGGACGGACCCGTCATTCCGATGTCGCAATGCGGGCTGGCCCTGGTGGGCAAAGTAAGGGTTGGCAGAGGCGGTAGGAGAGACACCATCATCTAGAGGGTTTCCTTCACTTGCAACGGTCGTCGAACGGTTCCGACCGATCGTAGGTAGGAACCGAGATTGTCGGAAGGGGGTCTTTTCATTCTTCGAAGAGTTGTCCTTCTCGCGCTCGCGGTCATTGCTAACCGGGCTCCCGCTATGAGAAGAGGAGTGACTGCTGGAGCTGTTGATCCGGAAAAAGTTCTTGATCTTCGTGGGTAGGTGGCCTGAATCGTTGGAATGTTTTCTGGACGGCAGCGACAGGCCGGGGAAATTGCCACGCTTCTCGTTATTTGCCATGGCCGACGGACTGGACGCAAAGAGCTGCGTCATGTCTGAAGGGATCGGAAGAGTCGAATCGGCGTGCGAACTCTTCTACACGGAGAAGAATTGGCTTCCCTTGGGAGGGGACAATTGCGCAATGAAAGGCGAAGGCGATGGAGCGGCGTGCAAGGCCCAGTGTTATCGATGGAGACTGGGAACCGCGGGGAGGGGATGGGGAGTGATTAGCAAGCAATCAGTATTCGGCAAACGAGGGCTATCCACCCAGGAAGAAGGGAAAGACAAAGATGACGATAGCAGTGTTCATGAAAGTATCTGCATCATCGAAGAATTCGACGAAAAAGAGAGGCAGGGGCTTTTTTTCAGAATATCCAGGGCAGGCTGGAGACGAGCGAGGGAGACGAAGGGCAGTCGGGCCTACGAGTGGAGAAGGGCGAGGAGGCCACGCTTAGTCAGGGCGGCCCCGATAACTAGGTCGCATTCTTGTTACTCCAAGAACTATCAGAGCGACTATCAAGACTACTGCGAATAATTAGTATCCATATCATGGAAGAAAGTGATGAGAGGACTACCAAAAATAGGAGCAATAAGAGATATATGCGTTCTACTTTGGGGCACAGAGTATGAGCATCGTCTCTAACCAATATGGACTCAAGTGTAGGACTGACGAGTTTATCTCTATGGCTAGGAAATCACTCGACCCAAGAATCCCCGGCTCTAGAGTTTTCAGGAACAGTGTGGCGGGATTTACCATACTCGGAAATCTTTAATCTACTTCCATTGGTGAGACACTACGGCGTAGTGCTCGGGACTTGGTTGGACTCCGCCGGTAAACCGTTTAGTTAGGCCCTGTGGAATGCCCATTGAATCCACGTGACAAGCCACTCTTATCGACATCGAAGTATCGCATTCCATACAACACAGAAACCAATGCACCCACGATCAGTAACTCAACAAATTGGGAATCGGACGGGGGTTTTCATTTTAGTCGAGGCTACTAATCATACAACCGTCTCTCGAGATCCCCCAGACTACTACCCCCTTCCCGAACTCCCCTTCCCCCTCAATTCAAACCCGCATCCGGGCCAGCATCGTCTCGACATCCGACAATTTGCCCTTGTCGGCATGGGCATGGCTACGGCTCACGGCCGCCGTAGTCTTGGTCTGAGTGATCACTGACTTGCTCAGACAGTCCGAAATTGTCTTCGAGCCCGCGGGCTCCTGCAGGGCGACGTGAGCGCCGCGCCTAACGCTCAACTCCCTATCAAATCTCATCAGATTTCCCTTCAGACAATTTGGAAGCTATTCTCATTCTTACCTCAAATGTCCGAGGTTGACAATCTGCTTGCCCTTGCTGGGCCCAACCTCAACACCTGCCGATTGCGACGAGGATTCGCCGCCGCCGCCGCCACCCTCCAGGCCATCCTCATCTTGTCCCCGAGCAGGCTGCCTCTCGGTCAGGGAAGACTCAGAGGACCCGATGTCGACGAGGGAGCCGCTTTCGGTGTGGCCCACCACTGATTCGTCCGCCTGGCCAATTGCACCGACGGGGCCACCTCCCGGTGCCAAACTGTCGTGGGGGTGTGCGAACTCCAAATGCTCCGCATATACCGAAGCTTCTTCGTCGCCAGAGAACACGTCCTCTGCGCCCTCGTGACGGTCATCGTCTTCAGACGACACGTCACTCTTGCCGTCACGGGTAGGACTGTGATGTGCGTCCTCCAACACACGACCATTCAAGGTCAGGCAAATCAGCTCACGCCAGAAAGGACTGTCCATGTGGAGGTGGACGAATGCCAACGCCTGCTCAAGTTCCTTGATGGCTTCCGTGGCATAGGCCCTCTTGTTCACGTAAAACACCCGCTCAGCCGTGAGACCGGGATCGGGACCTGGGAGAGGCGCCCGGCGATAGTCCACCGATGCAATCAGATCGTCGAACAATCGGCAATGGTACTTGAGCCATTCGGTGGCGTGAATCAAGATAAATGCCTCATATTGATCTAGTGGCCTCTTCACAAATCGGATCAGGTGGCCCAGGTTTGTGCCATAGTCTTTCTGAGCTTGAAAGTGACCCTCGTTGGTCACACGGAAGATCTCAGTGAGGAAGGTCCAATACATTCCCAAGGGACCAATGACTTGCGGACGAAAGATCCAAGCCCCATGGAAGACAAGAGGGAGGGGCTGGTGTGGCTGGAAACTCAGAGCTGGATTGCCTCGCAGGATAAAGCCTGGCGGTAGGTCATACACATGAACAGGCGATACGGTGAATTGCGCTGCAAGATGCATGCGGACCTGCACGAATGCTTGAAGTTCGCCTTCTTTCCTGTTGGACCGAGCGAAAGGTGGCCAAATATGAGCCCATTTTTCAGGTACTGGGGCCGCCGCACCGATTGACTCGTTGAAATTTCGGATAGCGTTTCCTGCTCCATTCTGAATGTGCGCGGAGTTCATGCGAGCTACGTTGGTGGTGGGTATCCGAGGGCCATGGGGTACGAAAACAGGAGCCTTGGGATTTAAAGATGGTGCAGCGGGTGCAAGCGCAGCTGCAGGGGCACGTTCAAATGCAGGTAAAAGCCCAGCGGGTGCAGGTGTATGTTCAGGTGCATTAGGTGCGTTTGCAATCACATCTGCAAGTGCATCGTGTGCGCTGTGTGCCCCGCTGTAGTCGATTATTTCGACCTCCACGACCCTTCCAGGGACCTTGGCTTTGCCGGGCCTCTGAGCAGGTCTCGGCCGTTTGGGTGGAGTCACCGGTGGAACGACGCGACCTCCAGCTGGGACTTGCTGTTCAGGCAACATTGGGACGATACGACCTCCCGCTGTGACTCGCTGGTGAGTGGGTGAAGAATGTTCTTGCAAAAAGCGAGAAAAGCCTGCATCCATCGGGATGGATGAGACTTTCAAAGATGTATGTGTGGGCGTTATTGGTCGACAGTGCGACTTGACTTTGGAGCGACCGTCTTTGCCTGCCCGATGGGCTACAGCCGAGCTGACAGCGGCGATGTTTGGAGAATTCTCTCTGAGTGTCGGTCTCAGGTCCAGACCGGGACGAAGCAGCTTGCCTACATACACGGTTAGCACCTCGAAGGGCCTTTTCGATCATGTGAAACCCATTCATGAGGTGTGTGAAATACACCAGAAGAGGTCCTGGAACGACACCAGTTCTTTCCGAAATGGATGCACGAATCACAGTCCAGGATGGATGAGTGACAATCCGGGCATCGGGTCGATGCACCGTTTGTCCTCGTGAGATACATCGATCGGGCCTGTTGAATTGTGTCCAGACTCTGTCCACGCTCAACGAACAAGTACAGAGTACAGGATTACTCTCTGCAAGGCCCAACTGATGACCATGATTGAGTGGAGAGAAAACTTGATGGCCGGGGATGAGAAGGACGCGGGCTCTTCTTCGCGTTCTTCTCGCGTCTGAGTGCGGGGCAATGAGATACTTACAGTCTCGAGCGTTGGGAGTCCAGTTACAGACAACGTCCGTCACCTGGCTCAAAGCCATCAGCGTTGGAATGGTGTACTTCATCTTGATGAGTCGGCGATGGAGAACTTACCGAAACGAAAGGACGAAGGGCTTGAACGAGATGAGAAAACTTCCGGCAATGTCGAGATGGAGACGGAAAGGACGATGGGGAAAGGAAAGGAAAAGGACAGGAAAAGGAAGAGCGATGTGAGAGGGAAGGCGAAGCTGGTCGGCAGGAAGTCGAGGCTTTTCGGCAGGATCTCCGATATTTCAGTCTCACAAAGCCAGCAGGCACGATACCGCCTATCGAATCTCGACGACCCTCTCCAGAGTGAGGGCAATTATCCTATGAGATGCTATCCTGGGCAGGCAATGAGTAAGAAAATAAAAATGATTATTGCGCTCCGCTATCAATTGCTACCAGCAAGATATCAAACACTCTCCCGAATCTTCACAGGTTGAAGGCCGCTATGGATGCGCCATTCGTCTTCGTTTTCGTCCTCGAGAGTCGACATGTGCCGGTGACTCGCCGACTCGACATCATCAATCTCCTTCTTTTGCTGGCCCATCTCCCAGCTACCCAATCGCTCGTGCCCACGTACGGCAACACCGCTAGCGATGTCATTGTTCTGCTCCGCGTGTACAGATTTGGAAGCGTCCCAGATAGGGCTTTTGAACGTCAGATCAGTGTCACTCGCAAGCTTGTCAGTTCCTTTGAAACCTCCAAGACTTGGTTTGTGATTACCCTGACGCTTGCGCCTACTCCAGATGAAGTATCCCAAGGCAACGAGCAAACCGATCACCGCGAGCGTTACCACAGCTCCAATCACACCAGCCACGGCTGGGGCCATTCCTTTGTTCTTCTTGGAGGAGTCGGATCCGTTGCTGTCCAAGACCCCCGTGCAAAAGACGGCCGCTGAATTGCACCTAAGACACCACTCTTGCGTTGACTGTACGGCAAACGTTTCTACCTCAGATCGGAATTCCGAGTACGGGATGTACTCGTGGCTGGGACCATATCCAAAGAGCGAATACGATGTGAAATCGGTGTCGTTTGTGCCATTGTGCATGAAGAAACGCACATACAAGTTGTCAATGCCCGGGTACGTTGGATACACCTCGTCAGCCTCATAGCTGTACAGCTCAAAGACCAAGGAGGCGCCGCGAACCGGACGGGAATAGAAGTTGGGACGTTGCTCTGCCGCTAGACCCAGCAGGGACGCCAGGGCTACAGCGGGCTCGGCACCACCGAACAGCAAGGTCATCTTCTGTGCCGTGCCAAATTTCTCGATGTTCAGGTCAAATGCACGCAGAATGCTGGTCGCTAGGGTTTGACCTGCAATGGGGCTGACGGCACTAATTGTCGATTGACTGTTGGAGTCACTCTGGCCATTCGTAGCGTAGGTATAGTGGTCGGCCCACCAACGTGCCTGTCTGATCTCGTTCTCGGTGAGTTGGGTTTGGACTGTACTGTTGTGCACCGCCTCGTACTCGATGTAGTCGGAGATATCAACTGCATTACTGTAGGTTGCCGATGATTCGGCGTAGACTCCGGACAAGACCTCATGCCAGAGCCTCACGTAGAATGCATCCGTTATTTCTGTGATCTCCCGTGCATAGTCCCCGTTTCGATACTCGGATTCGGCCACTTGATGCATGCTACAATCCGCTTGTCCAGCCACCATGACAGACTGCGGATCGCCATTTCCGAGCGTAACAATCTGAGGATACTGGTATCCGTCAAGTGGGGATACATCAAAGGAGCTATTACCCCCGGTATCCGAGGGAGCCATGCCCGATTGCCCAAGTGGCGGGTATAGACCTTGCATGAACGCTTGTGCCGATGCAATATTGAATTGGTCCGTCGTCGAGAATATGCCCACATCTTTCGAGTCTAGGACACTTGCTGAGATGTATTGAATCGCCGAATCGGAGACAGTGAAGCCTTCCCCAGACGATAAGTAGCGGTCACGAAAGGCTGCCCCGGCTGCCGCGAGCTGATTCGCTCCATAGTCTGATAAGAATCTGGGGCGGGCCTCTGCTAGAACATTGGGAGTACTATCTCCGTGTACAGTGTACGCAAACACACCCCAGACTTTCTCCGTGTACGCCTGGGCTGTTACAGGGAGGGAAGCCTGCAGCCAGAGCGGAATCAAGGAGAGGTAGCGGCGATTGAGCATGACGGCGTCTGAAATATCAAGAGTCGTATAGCACCGAGCAAGGACTATCGGAGTATGTCCTATAGAGCTCCCTTGAATACTAGTAGGCTATTTGACAAAAAATATAGACTACGAAAGATTGGGAGGGGCAAGTCGCAATTAAAGGGAACTCGAGAGCTCCAATTCTGGAGAGGCCCAATGTATGGGCCGGACCCCTGGCGTATGTTCAATAAATTCAAGGATGCCAGGTAACTTATCCAAGGAAATGGCTGCTTTCGGAAAGCTGTCATGCTAGGAAAGAATTGGACAAGTATGAGATCTATGGCAGTGATGTCCGGTTTAAGCTTATAAGTTGTTAGGGCTCGGATCCACCGGCGAAAAAAGCTTGGACACAGCTTACAACGTTGAGACAATCCATGGATGTCCTAAGCTTATAACCGGTCATCTGATTTTGAGCTGCTATGTGTGGGTTATCATTCGCCCATAATCAGATGTAGCTTGTCAAAAACGAGAGATGATGGAAGCTGAAGGGTATATATGCTCGCAGCCCTAGTCTCCCAAGCCAAGAATTACTATTCAACAAAATCGTCTTACTTTGAGAGAATTGGGATCTTTGTGTAATGGAAAGATAGTTTCCTTCAGGTTGAGTCTCTACGTAACAGCGTATCTGAGGTGGGAGGTTACACGCATGGAGAGGGGCAGTTCCATAGATCAGAAGGTCAATGACGCGCACAGTATCCATATGTTCTGTATGCTCCTGTCGTGAGGCTTCAAGGGAGTGGGCAGATCTGCTACCACGTCGGCATTATTCTACTGCGTCTGACCAAATATCTGTCGTAATTTTGAAGCCAACTTGGTGATCTCTTTTATGTCAAGTATGTACTTGTTGTCTTCCATTTGTCCAGGTCGGATATTCCCAAAGCGGGAATAGGAAACTTGAAATAGACATTTTGGCCTCAGGCAACAAATTCGGTCGCCGCGGAGCCCCGCAGGGAATTGAGTCAAAACCTACCAATGCCACAATCAATGAAGATTTACAACATGAAGAATTGCATAATGGTTCGAAACCCCCTTTACTATAGAATAAAATACGCGAATATGACAAACAATGCCTTAAAGTCCCCACAATTGTATGTGAATCAATCTTTAATGCGATCTTGATGCTCGTTCGAGAAAGGGCGGTATTGAGTCCTGACCAATCACCGCCAAGGCCACTCGGCAGAAAAATCATCCAGCCGGGGCTAATTCTCTCACCTCCAGCAAAGCCCTACACTTGCGCCCTACCCCTAAGCCCTCATTTCTGCTCTTGGAAGTTGACAGGCCAGCTCGACCCTTTATCTGGCGCCCTAGATGGCCGAATCTCAAGATGAGCGCCCGTCTTTTGACGAGGCCTCTGCTCTTCCCCCTTTCCCTGACGATGGAAGTCCCTTTGGTCAGTTGCGCAAATCCGGTCCTGTCGTTCTGTCTTGCTGTTGCCGCCAGCAGCGACCCGCAACAAACTTCGCAACGAAAGCCAACACTCGGCGATTGCTCTCAAACTTGCTGAAGAAGTTACTGACATAGCTTGAATATGAATACAATAGATCACAAGCCGGCTCACCTACTCGACGAGGATGAGCATGGCTCTCCTCCTGCTGCGAAAAAGCGCCGGATGGACGCCGCCGGGACTGACGAGGAGATCTCCATCGACCCTCAATTCCCCGGCTCCGACCAGCATGGCCCGGGCCACAAGATTGAAGAAGAGCTTGCGAATGCTCTCGCTGAGGGTAATGCCAATGATCTGCCATCAACAAACGGTACTCATTTGAACCTCGGATCGGATCTCTCGGCAACTTCTGCGGTCGTTCAAGACGCGACTCCTACCCCTAATGCCGACGTGAATTCGATGATCACAGACATCCTTGACCATACCGACCGCCAGGAGGAAACTGTCGCGATGGGTCCCCAGGAGATCCCTCCGTCCGGAGACTTCCCGGGCGCCAAAGGCTACGCGTTTTTGAATCTCAAGGCCAACTCTCACCTGAAGATCCAGAGTCTACCTATCTTGGACAACCTGGTAGGCGCGCGTTATTTCATGTCAATTAGCGCATGTTCTGACCTTGAATTTTTCCTAGTCTACTCAAATCCTTTCCTTTCTGTCGAAAAATAGCTACCAGGACCTAACTGCAATGGTGTCCGAGCCCGACTCCGAGAACGGTCAGGCTTATGCTACCATGCGCTCCTTGTTTGATCACACGAAGAGAGTCTACACAATCAAGCGCTCTTTCCTGCAACCCACCGATATCGAAATTACCGATTCGTCTCAACTGGATGTTCTTCGTAAGGCGAATCTGGCATCCTTTGTGTCAAGCATCTTTGGTTCCCAGGAAATTGGTTTTGCGGAGTTGAATGAGCACTTTTTGGACGTCTTTGTCCCCGAAGGTGGCCGTTTGTTGAAGGTTCAGGCTGCTTTGTACCTGGAGCTGAAAACCCAGGCATTCATCGCTGCCATGAACACCAAGACGCGCACTCGCACCCAGCTTTTGTATGAACTGTTCCCAGATGATATGGAACAGCGATTGCTAGCAAGACGTCCCGGCACTCGCCAGCTAGCGCCTAGTGAAAGTGATTTCGTCAACCGTCTAACCTCTCGCCGAGACATTCTCCTCAATGACATCAATAATGAGGAAGCTTTGAAGGCACTCCCGGACAAGTATCACTGGGAGGATTTCCTCCGGGATCTGAGTTCCTACATCGCGAAGAATTTTGACGCGATCAATACCCAACAGGTTTGACTGCACCCCTCCAGCTCAAATTAGGTATCGCTGCTAATAACTCTCCTAGGGAAAGAAGCCTGTCAAGGGCCGTCGGCCTTCCAGTTCCAATGGTGATGCACAGGAGACTTCTAGCACTACCCATCAGAGTCAATTCCCTGTCAATCAGCCGGTTGAGGTCCCCGTAGACCGCAATATGCACGGTGATCTGGTAGCTCGTGCTGCCCGTGCTGCCCAGATTGCTCTCCAGGGCCATGGCCTTCGGCGCTCCCAACAACAATCGCAGATGCAACATCAACACCAACAGCCTCAGCCTCAATCTCAAGCGAGCCCCTCACCTTCCCAGCCTCCCGCTCTGCCAATTCACCAGCAGCAGCAACAGCAACCGCAACAACAACATCAGCAGCCTCCTCCGCCTCAATCTCAGCCTCAGCCCCAGCATACTGCTCAGGGTGATAACCAGTATCTTCACGGATATACTGCCGCGCAGCATACCGGACAGGCTCCCCAACAGCAGCAGTATCATCACAGCCCTACCCCACCGGGAGGATACCAACAGTCCCCCCAAGGCTTGTCGTTCCAACAGAGTCCACTGCAGGCCAATTTCCAGCAGTACAATCCTAATGCCGCACAGGTCATGCAGGCGCGTGCCAATGGGATGTCACCGGGTAATCATGGATACATGCCCGGAATTCCCCACTATTCTCAATCCCAACCCACCCAAGTTCTCTATGAGAGAGCCCGCATGGCGGCATCTGCAAAGTCCTCCCCCACTAGTCGGAAAACTGGCCTACCTAGCCAGCGTCGCCCTTGGACCACCGAGGAGGAAAATGCCTTGATGGCGGGTTTGGACCGCGTGAAGGGTCCCCATTGGAGCCAGATTCTAGCCATGTTCGGCCCTGGGGGAACAATTAGCGAAGCTTTGAAGGACCGCAACCAAGTCCAACTCAAGGACAAGGCTCGAAACCTGAAGCTTTTCTTCTTGAAGAGCGGGATCGAGGTGCCCTACTATCTCAAGTTCGTTACTGGCGAGCTCAAGACTCGGGCCCCTGCCCAAGCTGCCAAGCGCGAGGCTCGTGAGCGACAGAAGAAGCAAGGCGAGGAAGACAAGGCTCACGTTGAGGGTATCAAGGGCATGATGGCCCTGGCTGGGGCTCACGCGTCGCCCGTTGGAGGTCACGAGATGTCCGCTTCACCCAGCTTGCCTCCGGATGCCAATGCCCAGTCCATGTTTGACCAGACCGCGGAGCAGAATCTGATGCAGACTCTAAGCCAGGAGGTCCATGGCAGCCAATACCCCCAGCAACACCCTCCGCCCACTCAAGACCATCATATTGATCCCCACATGCAACTGGGACAGTAGATACGATCAAAAGCTACTTCGTAACTACGCTTGACAACACATTCTTTGCCTCATAACATTTTCACATTGACGGAGTTTAGCCGGATCTGCTTTGCTATTCTTCTAATAGTTTTCTGCGCCATTTTGCTCGGAGTCCAGGGTCTGTACTATGGAAATTGCAAATATGGGGACGGTCGAGTTCCAAAAGCACGATCTGATGACGGCGGATTTCCCGCACACCTGTATGAGTACATAGCTATTTGAAATGAAAATTTCTGTATGAACCTTCCAGTGCGATGTATCATCACGAGCCATGTAGTCGCAAGAAACAAAATCGGGTGTCAATGATTTACTGAGTTCCTAAATTTCCGTTCTCCAAGCTGAAGTATACAACTGTCAAGCCCGACTGGCACCCCAAAGTGGTCTGTGCACCGAAACCTCCGCGCATGACTGGCTGCAACCCAAAGAGCTTGACCTCTCGCACCCCTCGATAATCCGACCAATTCAATCCTCCTCTCCCAATCGCAGTGATTGGGCCTTTCCTGTCACACCTGCAGCCCAATCCATTTTGAGACCAACGAATCTCGGCAGAACAGAATAGTAACAAGGCCGACCCTCGAATGACTTGCCCACCATGACCGAACCTCAACCTTCTTCCACCTCTCAGCAATCCGCAAACGCGAACGGCTCACAAGAGCACCAATCTTCCATCCCTCCACCCTCTACGCAAACACAAACATCTATAGAAACGACAGAGACGGCTATCAAGCCCGAGCCAGATTTGGACGCCTCCATCGAGCAGGACATCGATATGAATGCCGAACAATCTGGCGCGGGTGCCGATGAGAGCGGCGCCGGCGCACTTGCGACGGAGGTCGATCAGCTAGCAGAGTCGTCCCAGCCTAGCAAGAAAGAGACGAGTCTGCGCGAATTCCTGGGTAAAATGGATGAATACGCGCCGATCGTAAGTGATCCCCCGAGTTTCATCTCTTTGACTTCCTTTTTTTCTTTCTTTTTGTCACGTCTGGCTGTTTGCGCCACCTTCAGTGCTGCAGCCTCGGCTTGCCTGAGAGGGATCTGATAAATCGCAAACATGCTCAAGCGATCTAAACCCCCTTTCGGTGGTCGATGAAAACCAAGAGCTAATTGAATCTTCCAGATCCCCGACGCTGTCACTGCGCATTACCTCACTCTCGCCGGCTTACCACCCCCCGGCACGGGCCCAAACCAAACACCCCCTCATCTCGCCCGCCTCCTCGCCCTCGCAACGCAAAAGTTCGTTTCTGATATCGCTGCGGATTCGTATCAATTTGCCCGCATCCGGGCCTCCAACAGTTCCTCTGCCAACAACCCCATGGGCAGTTTGACCACCGCCGTGGGTGGTCCGGCCGGTGCAGGCGCCGCGCCTGGCGGTGCTGCAGGTGGCGACGGTGCGAAGGGTAGCAAGGGAAGTACCCATTTGGGTGTCCAGCGTCCTGGATTCGGCGGTGGTGGCTCTGGCGGTTCGGGACAGGGACGGACCGTGCTTACTATGGAGGATCTGGGCATGGCTGTCTCCGAGTACGGAGTTACCGTGAAGCGGGGCGAGTTCTATCGGTAAATGATTTTGCATGGGGATTGGAAGTACTGGGCTTGCGTTTTCGAGGAGCTTGGTCTTCTTTTGGGTGTTTTCGACATTTTTCTTCTTTAGGGATCGGGCTTATGGCGCTGGGCGTACCATGACAGACACAAGAGGCCCTTGTGCACATATCCAAATGGGTTGGGAGGGAGATTTTTTTTTTACCTTCAAGAAAATGGAAGTTCCCACATGAAAGTTTGGTTGTTGCGTGGTTTGAAAGTATGGGGTTGACTCGTGCCCATGTACGGCTATCTCCGGTTGCTCAACCATAGGACTTGCCATTCCAGATGCTAGAGGGTCTTGAGCATTTGTGAAGACCAGATCTGAATGATATTGAATAAATTCCATGGCTAACTCCATCCCACACGTAGCTAATGTCACAAGGGAAACCATTGATGTATCTGTACACGGCAACAGGGCCAAATCAAACGGAGGGATAAATGCTTCAATAGAAGCACGGGGACATCCTCGGCCGCCTCCGCCTCTCCAGGGTATATGCAGACCTTTCCTCAATTCCATCCCGGATAGCGCGCGGATCGAGGACCAGGATGGTAAGAAGACAGCCGTCTGCCGGAGAGATAATTCAAAGGAAGAAAAGTCGAGGACGCCCCAACCGGATTGAACGATATCAATGAATATACCACCCCCCCCCCCCCCATCTTCAATCCGTATCGAATATGCAGTCACATAATTCGACTATTTGTTCTTAGACTGCTTGTAGGTGAAACGCTTGCGAGTGCTGTTGTAGAACCACCATATTAGCATTCGATCCCTTCATCCCGGTATTTCCGCGATGCCCATAGAAATTGAAATCACATACGCAACGTATTCCCCAAGTTTCCGACCGACCATCTCCTCGGTAATCTGAATCTCCTGATACGTCTTGCCGTTGTGTACTGCGAAGCGCAGACCGACAAAGTTGGGCAGAATAGTTGCGGCGCGCTTCTGCGTCCGAATCGGCGGCGTATTGGCGGGGGGAGGGAACGTCCGTGGAAGGGGGAGACTGTGACATCCAAGATAATCAGTATTTCGTGCTACAAATGCGTTATCTGGCGGAGGAACGGCGGCGTCATGGGGCGTAGGGATTCTGTGCTTGGCTTCGAGGTGGGTTTCACGTACGGGACGATGTTGGGGCCTGTGAGGGCTTGTTAGCTGTGGATTCCTTTCCAATGGATGGTCCCATTGTGCATGAGTGTAGCATGTGAGCTTACCTTTCCAGACCGAGCGGCCTAGCAGGGTGCGCGTGGGAAACATGATGGCGTGCGGCTCTCTGAAGCTTTCGTTCGGGGAAGTTGAAAAGATGGCCCAGCATTCGGTGGATGAGTCAGCATTTTGTATGCGGCCCCGGACCTGAGCATCATCGAGTAGATTTGACCTCTTTGATATCCTGCATGAAAGGGTAAATAGTTGCCAAATTATTGATAATTGATGATTATTATGTATCACAGCGGGGTCATAGCTGTGAATATTTACAGTCCCCGAGTGGTATTACCAGGAAAAGATGATATTCGCACTTAAAATATGAAATGATGTAAATGCATTGACCAGGCTAATTCATGCTGAATCGTAACTATGAAATGGCCTTTTTCGGGAACCATGAAAAAGAACTCGGTCTTGGTAGTTGCCTGCAACTATCCCGAGGCTCGCAATGGTAATAATCATCGTGAAGGATCTATACCGGTTCCTGACTCATGCAGCCAGTTCCTGGAACATTTTGATCAGACTTCGGATACCCATGAGAACGTTCTCATCCGGCCCGGCACCTGGCGTCCATGTAGCATGGGCAAAGTCGATTAGACGGAGATCGTGGACTTTGGGAGCATCTTCCTCGTCCTCGTCATCATCACCCAACGTCGGGAATTGCGCCGTTGACGGGTCGATGTTGATGTTAATGGCTTTTTGGGGAAGCCCGTCCCCTAATTGAACATCAACGAGCTCGAGAGATTCTTCGTTGATCTCGAATTCGAGTTCTTCTTCTTCGTCGTCGTCCTGATCGTCTTCTTCCTCGCCGTTTTGATCCCTCAGATCGGCGATCTTCTTTTCCTCCTCCAAGGCATGCTCCATTGCCTCCGGATCGCCTTCGTAGACAATCAAGACGCTCGAGGAATACATACGACTCTCCTCGGACTCGAGTACTTGTTGTACATTTCGTAATTCCTCCACAAGCCGTTGGGCGATCATTCTCGAACGGTCAACCGTGCCCGCCTTGGCGCCCGCGAGAAACGTCTCAAAGCCTTGCTTGATGCTCTCGTCTGTGAAAGATCGCCCGTACCACTTGTCATAACGACGATAGCCATCCTTTTCAATCACCTCGCCCTTTGCACCCTCTTTGCCTTCGTGTTTGGTGGCATATGGATCCGTAAGGGAGCCTTCAACCGTATCACCATTCTTGCCCGTCCACACTTTCATCCCAGCGATACGGTAGCCCAAGCTTGAGCTGGTCGTCTCTTTGGCCACGGCATCCAGTTTGCTGCGCTTTGTGGGTGGCGCATCATCAGCCCAGAGCCGCGCGCCGAGCTTTACGTCCAAGACATTTGGTCGCCGAAAGCCAGAAGCGACATTTTCAAGCACGATAGATAGCCCCGTATCTAGCTTCTTGCCACCGGATGGCACCCAGGCCGATTCCGTCGATTTGGCAGCCTCTGGTTCCTGAATCACGGTGCTTGTTTGTGAAGCTGGTGCCTCCGGGACGGGGTCCGTCGTTGTCGCGTCTCCGAGGGCAGGTAGAAAAGCCGCACCGGACTGTTGAGCGGCAGCAATCGCCAGCGGTTGCTGTTGCTCGGCAGATGAGAGGGAACCGATGAACAAGGGCATAAACTCCTGGAAACCGGGATGGAGGGCGCTCGATTCGTAGAATTCGACTTCCTGGCGCGTACACGGTTTGGCGATTAGCGAGCCGGACAGGGTACAGCGGACCCCGTCGCTAAAGAGTAGCGCACGATTGTCAGCGACATTCCGAAGACCATGAGGTCAGAGCATGCTTGGGTTCCCCTTCGATTCGCACCCCACGCGACCACCTGCAGATGGGCGCCCGACGGGCTCGGCGCAGAAAGGAAGGAAACTTTTCGGGAATCGGAGAGTGAACTTACTGTCCTGCGGCGACATGATCAAAGGGAACTAGGTCATCACTGCCTAGTTGTGGCGTTTTCCGGTTATCGGGTTTGGAGGAGGGCATTGTTGATTGGGAGAAATGGTGATGACTGGGTATCGCTCAGAGCATTCCCTATGACTCAACGAGGAAACCCCGATCGACCACCGATGAATCCTGATGAGGACCGAGTCCAGGAGAGAGCTCGGTGTTTTGGCACGATGAGAGAAGGAGAGGAAGCAAGAAAGACTGGGGTAAGAAAAAGGAACGAAAGCAGGGGAAGGGAAAAGGGTCCGGGGGAGCAAAAGCAAATAACATCATGATCGGCTTTGAGACGTGTGCAGGGGCCAGCTGGAGCCAGCGAAGCTCGAAGCCAACTGGGCCGGCGTAAGCCAAAAACTGGGGCCATTTTTGAAAGGTGGAGTCAACCATGGAAGGTGACAAAGTACGAGCCTCACGAATCAAGAAGAAATACCAGGATGGTGGCATATGTGGTATATCTGGCAGTCAATTACCTTTTGAATTTGCCTTTTTGAACGCTGCATGTGAAAGACCCTTGAGTTTATTTAGTCCTTAAACCTTAAAACCCAAAACGGTCAGTCTTCATCTACTGTACTACTATAAGTAGACAGTCAACGTCTATACTTCCCAGAATGGTAAATACTGCAACTACAAAACTCTGCCTACTTGTAGAGGAATCTACCGCTCCTTGGTTTTCTTTACTCTTTAACCTCGCCTATTGAACCCACTTCATACCTCTTCACCTTCCTTCCAAATCAACCCTTCATCCAGCTCATCTCATCACCGGCTCCTCCTCATTGCACTATGCATTCGAATCCGCAAAGTCACTCCACCGCCATCTCTGGGGACTTTTCCTTCCGCCCCGGCAAGCCGATGAAGCCTCCAACCCCTGCAAAGACTGAGAATCTCCCCTCGGAAGAGGCTCCACCCCCATCCAAGCCTGCAACGATGGATAGAGTCCCAGAAGACGATACAACCAAACCCAAGCCTCGGGTCGCCCTCAGATCGGGTGAGATCATGGCATCCGTAGTCCGCAAGCCCAGACGCAGAAGGCCAAAGAGCAAGCGTGGACTCGGAAAGCCCACTGGATTCGAAGAGTATTATGCCGATGGTCCCATGACGCCAGCAGAGCATGAAGAATCTCGCCGGATTTATGACCCGTATGTGCATTTTTGACTAGTCGTCTTGCAGAAAACACTAACCACTCCTTCGCCAGGTCCTATCCATTTGAACAGTAAGTATTGCCATGCTACCCGTTAGAAAATTGGCCTGTCTATGCTAACCATTTCTTGCTGAAGGCGTATACAGGAAGCTCTAACCCGGTATCAATGCAAACGGCGCATGGAAAATGACAGACGTGCCATTTTCTTCAAGTACCTGCAGTACGGCGGCGTAGATGCCAGCCAGAATTACGAAACCGGAATCTTTCCCAGAGAGCTCAAGCAAATGTCGAGTGAAGAAGGGCGCCAAGCTTGTAGTCAGACTATGATCCCACAGGAACGGAAGGAACTAGAGGTCAACTTTGAGGAAGTGGCGCGAGGTTTCTTGTATGTATCGAAAGGGAGCCTTTTTGCAAGGAGGTAGGCTAACTATGCCGCAGGAGCTCATATTACGTCAATCACTATAACCCAGATAGTCAAGAAAGCATCAGCATTGCGACTGGGACCATCCGAAACTTCCTCACATATCTGCTCTACCATGATGTGTGTCCCGAGTACAAGGACAACATTGACAAAGCGCGGCGGATCTGCGACATCGCCTCGGTAGAGCTTTGGAAGAATGTCCAGCTGATTCAAAAAGAGCCTGGAAGCTTCAACAGAAGCTGCTCAATGCTTTTCGGCGGCAGATACTATGGAAGCAGCCAAGATACCAACGACTGGTTCCCAGCACCGTGTTGTTCAGACGGTCATCTCACCCCCGACGCTGCCCGCAAGGTCGTCAAGTTTGCAATTGCAGGTACCGCGTCTCACGAACTGACTTGCCGGTTCCAGGAGTTGGCGACACAGGGCAACCTCGCAGCCAAACAGATCTTGGATATTGATGGCTTCGAGGTCATCTCCATTAGCCAGCCCGACGATGATCTTCATGACTTTTACCATGAATTTGCTCCAGATCTGCCCGTCGTCGGCAAAATCAAGGCGAAATCGTTTCGAAACCCTGCCAAGCCGGACATCGATATGACCCCCGAAGAGCGTCAATCTTGGCAAGACGGCAAAGCACCAAAGTATGACTTTGAGTTCTTCCTCGAGGAAGAGCTTCTGCAGCATTGTTACGCAGGGTTGAGGATCATTTCTGACATCTGGGAAATCAACTGCGGAGTCTATTACTTTGATGAGGTCGTCTCGGCGTATCCGTCCTTCCATACGGTTCTTGGGAATGACTTGATGATGCGCTGGAAGACCCCCAGTGAAATCATTGATGAGAAACCAAAATTTCTGGAGATGCAGTTTGAGGCTGTGCCTCCGTCGGGAGCAGATGATGACCAAGAGAATGACAAGAAGCCAAATCATATCATGGAAGCTTTGAAGGAAGATTTGAGGGCCACTGGTCTTGAAAAGGAGGCAGAAGAGGTTGGCAAAGAGTGAGCTTGGTAGTTTTCCCCCTACAATGTTCTTTTTTGTTTCTTGTTCTTACGCGATTATGATTCCAAAGGGGGCCTGGGTTGTGCGCAATAGGTTGACCAGATAGTCAAATGGTAAATGGATGACATTCCCATAGCAAATATAATCATGGATATAATCATGGTATTCGATAAAGTAGTCGTAACGTTCGAAATATGTACTCATTCGCATATCCATACCTAATCTAAGGCTTCAGAAGAGACTTACCCATGGTCTTGCGACCCTCCAGGTCCTGTAATGCCAGTGTTAGCAAATTTACGTACGAATGCAGAATGTTAACATGCTGCTCACCTTGTGGACCTGAGCGATGTCCTCGAGAGGGTAAACCTTGTGGATCTTGGTCTTCAACTGGCCAGACTGGAGCAGACTAAACAGCTCGTTGGTGTAGTATTCAAACTCCTCGCGGGTCTCGATGTAGCCAAAGAGAGTAGGGCGAGCAATCTTGACATTCTTGGGCGAGAGTTTGCTGTACAAAATCAGTCAGTCTGTTGATCCAGCACACTTCGAAGGAAAAGCGACACGTACGGCAGAGGAATAGGAGGCACGGGACCACTGGCATTACCAAACCAGACAATCGTACCCTTGCGCTTGACAGCCTCCAAGCTACCCTCCCACGTATCTTTGCCGACGGAGTCATAAACAACATCGACACCCCTCCCTCCGGTGGCCTCCTTGACCAATTTCACCCAATCCTTACCCTCCTCACTGCGATAATCAATCACCACGTCTGCCCCCAAGCTCTTGACGAGGGCACACTTCTCTGCACCACCAGCGGTACCAATAACCTTAGCCCCAATCGACTTGAGAATCTGCGTCATCAAGAACCCGGCTCCACCAGCCGCAGCATGCAAAAGTACCCAATCGCCCTTCTGCACGGGATACGTCTCCTTCGCAAAGGACAAAACGGTCAGACCACTCAAGAACGAGGCCACGACGTCCTCGTCACTGACTCCCTCGGGGATCTTGACGGTCTTGGCCGCTGGCACGGCAGTGTACTCTGCGTACCCACCCGTGGCCAGCCAGGCAACACGATCTCCGACATTGAAGCCGGAGGTATTAGGGCCAATGGCTGCGACGATACCGGCGCCCTCCCGGCCGAGAATCTCGGGCTTGGGAGAGGCGTAGAGACCCGTGCGGAAGTAGGTGTCGATATAGTTGACGCCGGAGATGTTGTTGTGGACGAGGAGTTGACCTTCCCCGGGTGTCGGGACCGGGTGATCGGTTTTGAATTGGAGGACTTCTGGGCCACCGGTTTGTTCGACTATAACGGCTCTCATGGTGGTTGGGAGGGACATGGTGTGGACTTGGGATTGAAAGTGGAATTGGAATAGGCGGGGGTTGGCGAGGGGTTGAGGATGGATGATGTGGTTGCGTAGAGAAGCGAGACGGAGAGTAGTTCGGCGGAGAGTTGGGAGGGACATGAGAACTATTTGAAAGCGAGGAGCTGGTCAACCATGAAGAAATACCCCGATTGCGTTTGCTTTAATTTGTCATCGCGTTCCCCGCATTGTCCGAGGGCGGAACGATGTTTATCCCACTTTCGGTTGATCAAAGTGATATCTGACTGCCTCTACTATTCTCTGCTTCGGTTCTACAGCTTGACTCCATCATCATATTCCTTCAATTGCCTCTGTTCCTACTGTTTTCTCACGGATTCCATGCCGACTCGTTCGGGCCATCCGAGTGTGGGGGTTGCCGCCATTCCGTCGGGTTGGGCCACCCGTCGGAGCGTCGGAGCCGTGCCGAAGTATTTCTCTTCCGGCATTTACTCCATACACTCTGGGTTGTTTACTTTGACACGCACATGCCGCGACTGAGATGGTCTTTCGAGATCATGTTCCAGATACAGCGAGGCCCCCAAAATAATTGATGATACGGCGCTTGACGAGACATGTTCGTGGGAGTGATCGAATTGGGCCCCGCTTGCTCTCGAGGCCTCCATGACCACATCAACAAAGCATCTCCAACCATCACAGCCGCTGACTATAGCTTCAAACAATATCAGACCCATTACGTACCGGGCAAACAGTGGCTCCCTTTGCCCTCTTTGGTTGCCCGGTGGTCAGAGCTGGCGCCTGCATTGACCGTTGAGCCGCCCCGTCCGGACATCGAGACGAGTCCATGCAAGGCCACGCCACAACACTGGGCCCCCTCTGGTCCCCGAGTTGATGGCTGGGCAGAATCGAAACTCATCGAGACTAGGGTCCTGCACGCTGCGATCTCCGTTGGGTCCAGAGACATAGTGGCGCTCTCTGCATGCATTTGCTGACCCCAAGTGCGGCAATTGACACACTGCAGTGGCCCACAGTTGGCTTTCGGTCGATCATCCGCCGCAGGATCCTCAAACAATATCCCTAAGAGGAAGCCAACAGTCAACATGAGATGTCTAAGTTAGTCATTTTCTTCAAGGGGTCACTGTTAATTGACTACGGGTTATACACATATTGGGTCGGTGAAAATCCACGCTGAAACAAAGACGCTGCGCCCCATCCGTCCTTTGTATGCCCTGAGTGCCCAACGTTCAACGGTCGACCAAGGGCTTCCCTGCATCCTCCAAGTCAAGTCCATGGACTCCCTTCTTTTTTTCTTTTGCTCAAGTGGCGTGGTACTAAATGGCCCCTCCAACTCCAGACCAGTCCCCTGACTGCATCCCCTGGTTTCAATGACGTGGGGCACTCGTGATTCTGGTTATTTTGGGCCTGATGCTATTCCAGGGGCCGGGGTGATTCGCCCCTTCTTCGCCCAAAGCCCCGACTCCCCCCCCCAATGGCGGCCCTATCAGAGTCGTCGGGTCTCCAGGATGATGCCCGATTGACCAACAGTTATATACCCTTCCACCCAGATACTCGCACACCCCTTGGCCTGCTGCATATCTTTGTTGACTCGATTGAGAAAAAAATTTTCAGTGGAGACTCGTTGTACGACGGTCCTCTTGCATCTTCTCTCTTAACTACCCCACGGTGTCTTCTTTTCTTAAGACTATGAGCTATTCGCTTCGACAACCTTCACCACGAGAAGTCATTGCAGCCGGCTAGCATACTGAATTACAACTACCACATCACAGATTGACTGTGCATGCGACCACAAATCTCACCAACATAATGCCGTCTACCGGGTCGTTGCGAACTATGCGGTCCCGGTATCCGCCACCACCTTGTGTCGAAGAGGAGCCAGCCTCGCTTGCTCGAGAGTTGCATGGCCTCTCGAATTTGAGTGAAAAGCCCGGCGTCGAGGGTGCTCGCGTGAGAGGCACTGTCGACCAATACCCGGTCATTATGAATATGAATACGTCTTCACCTGAGGCTCCTCTGAGTGTCAACAACATGCCTGGCATGGGCAATTTCTCTTCGGACGATAGCAGCGGACCTGCCACACCTCCTCCCAGGATGGTGGAGCCTAGTGGTCGCCCAAGATCTGAATCTCAAGCCACTGTCCGCCCTGGACCTCCTCCACCATTCGTGTCGGCCTCTTCGAGTAGGCCTCGAGAACGACCATCACCAGCGACTCAGCCACAGTTGGCTCCAGAGACTGTCGCGCCCCGACAGCCTCGTCCACGGTCCCGCGCACGAGATGATGACGTGCCCGTCCGTGGTCGTGGCCGATCGTATTCGGAACTTTACCCTCCTCAACCTATGCGCGAGATGAGAACCGTTCGTCAGTCGCGTCCACCGTCAATCACACGAGATGGAAACTGCAGGGGCCGTGATTGGGCATCAGTGGACGTCGCCCAACAGCCTATGCGTGAGACTAGAGCACCACGCCAGCCATCACGTCCACCTTCGCCGGTACGTGATGATCATTTGGGGACTTCGAGCCGGCCTCGTGGTCGACTACAACCGCCACAGGTCTTCCAGCAACCCAACCGCGAACTGGTCACTCCTGGACATCCTCGTCCATCCTCACATTCACCGCAACGTCCAGATCCCATCAGACACGAGGGCCCTATTCATATCATTCCTCATAGCTCCTATGGCTCGGCACGGTCTCGCTCTCGAGGCCCCGGCCATGATAGAAATCATATGGAGGCACCCATCTCATCCATTTCCCGGTCGAACAGCGCAAAGTATGTTACTTCGAGACCTGTTCGGCCCCGACCACGTCAGGAGTCACCACCGGGCTATCAATCAGACACGGTGACTGCTCGACCCAGGCCTGCCTCTTATGCTCCCCCCTCTATTGTGCCGGCAAAAGCTCCCATTGGGAACGCGGCAAACGGTCGAACACTTGCCGAGAGGATTGAAGAGAAACTGCGTCAACGCCAGGAGCTTCGCGAGGCAGCCTCTTTGTCTGATACCGAGACACGTTTGAAGACCGAAAAGTTGAGGCCTCTCAGTACGACTTTGAACCCATCAGTTCCGTCATCCGTCCCTCATTCGCCTTCAAAAGAGGTTCATCGCACCCTGAGCCACCGTTCTCGTGAACCGTCCGTGGCTCCCACGAACCCACGGACATCGGCACCCACCCTCGTGCCCGCCCTCGTATCATCCTTAGCTCGATCGAAATCCAAAACCCGGGGCCACTCGAGATCTATCTCGTCCGATGATGCCAGACCATCACGGCCTGCAACCTCTGTCAAGTTTCAAGATCAACCCGCGGAAAGGCAGAGTCCTCAAAGAGTCCCTGCTACCAAACAGACCAATCTGTCACAGCGGCCCTCCAACCCTTCTGGTCTATGCATCAGTCCATGCCCACGGTCCATCCCCGTTGCCGGCCACAACGACTGGTACACCCTCAAGGGTCTTACGCATCTCGACATCTGCCCCAGCTGCATGAAGCAAATCGGACACTCGCGCTTCCGCGACTTTTTCATCCCCAGCTTGGCCAAACCCCCGACCCAAAAAACCCGTTGCGCGTTCAGCTACGCCTGGAACCGGCTCGCCTGGACTCAGATGATCAAACAACAACACGATAGCCTTGAAATGCTCTACCAGATGACCCGTCCACCTCCAGGAACCCGTCCCTGTCCTGGCCGTGCCGCCTCAGAACAAACCTGGTACCGCGTTGTCAACCCAGACACGGGCTCATACCTCCCCAGCTTCCACATCTGCGGCAGCTGCACGCGCAACGTCCGCGTCCTCATGCCCGCACACCGTGATACCTTCCAACACAGCCCAGAAGTCCAAGAGCGCGCGTGCGACCTCGTCACTAGCAGCCCCCGCTTCGTCAAATACATCGACCTCCTGGACGACGCCTCCTCCCGCGCAGACTCAGACCCCTCGCGCCGTCCGGACCCACGCGAGTTCCTCGCCTACGCAAAGCGCAAAGTCGTCCTCCACGACTGTCTCCGCGACAGACCCGTCCTCGGCAGCTGGCACTACATGCCCGAACTACCCGAACTAAGTGTCTGCGAAGACTGCTACGACGAAGTCGTCTGGCCCCTCGCAAAAGCACACCACTCTCTTGCCCGATCCTTCTCAACCTCTATGCGGTATCTACCCGGTGACGGGCCGAACCGCTGCCGCGAGGCGAGTTGCCAGTTATACTCGGGTCGGATGCGTGCACGGTTCAAGGACGCGGTGATCAGGGATGATTTCCCCGGTTTAAGGGATTTCGCGTTGCGTAGGTTTGAGGCTGAGAGGCGGTTCCGGGATCGGAGGGATGAGTTGCTCGTTGCGGAGGGCAAGGGATATGATTGTGATGTTGAGATGAAGAAGGCCGTTGAGGAGTGGAGGCGGTGGGAGTGAGGGAGGGATGGTTGGTGTGTTGTACGTCAAAATTGTGTTTATATTGATGGAGTGGGGTTTAAAAGTAGTATCTTCCTTGGTTGTTTTATACCTTTGTATTCTTGATGTGTTCATACAATCGCGTCTTGAGCTATACCGGTCATTTGTTTTGAATACATTAGATAGATTGTCTGATTCACGCCACTTTCTTGTATATAAATAACCATTAGACCTGACCACGCTTGGCTGAATATGCCACAGTCCCTTATCACAATAAAGAAGATTGTAAAGAATGACGGCATGGGCTTTGAAAACTACCTGCCGAAATACTAACCTAGTCGACCTTAGATCGAAGTAACTGACCTTTAACTTGCAAGGTCTACAGACAGTTACGACCCACTGGCGACAATTAGGCTACACCAGAAATAAATGTTGGCCAAACAAGACCGACGGTTAATGCAAAAGTAGGAATTTTGATGCTCTAGATACAGCCGCTTATAGACACCTGCTCGAATATGCAGACCATCCCCCTCGAATGGAACCCCATAACGCCGGCCCCAGGAAACCGGAGCTCCTCAATGCAAAACAAGTTCATCACCCTCCCCGATCCAAGGTGGAGGGCGGAATCAGCCAACCAACCCAACAACCTCCGTAGGCCAACGCTTAGCCCAGATCATGGCTCGTGGCGGGAGTCTCCCACCGACGGGAGCAAGAACCCTGATCTTCCCCTTCTCCGCATCAACATCCGCAACGTAGAGGAACCCCATAATACTCGCATCGCGGACCTGGGCGGGCGAAGCGGTGGTCGAGGCGTGGGTAACTGCAATCAGGGTATTGGCCAGTGCCGAGGGTGCAGGTGGTAGGACTTTCTTTAGCGGGACGTTACTCGAGGCGTTGGAGGTAGTGTGGTTATGTACATCATTCGAGAGGCCGATAATACCCGGTAGCGGAGCGGCGCGATCTGGTTCTTGATGCTGAGTCGTGGAACCGTCTGTACCCGTAGGCAGGAATGAGCCACCCATGCCGAGGGTAGAAGGGTCGTATTCATCCTCGTCTTCGTCTTCGGTCGAGATTACGGTGTAGTTGAAGATCGATAGTGAGGCAAAGTCCATTACCTGTGCGTGTGGGGAGAGAGTCACGCCGGATGTGGATGCTGAAAGGGAGAGGGCCGCCGATACAGTGGAGGGCATGGGATTGCCGAAGAAATAAGACCGAATTTGCGATTCACGGGTAGCCCGGCGAAAGGCGCTGTCGCGATCAACGCAGCCTCCTGATTTGGAGAGTTTCAGGACGGAGATACGCTCGTCGAAGATGGTGGCGGAGGCGCTGGCGCTGGGTTTGTTGTCGTATTGTTTGACCATTGTACTGTAGAGGCGCTCTGATCCGAGGACAACGATGGTTGTGATGGCGAATTCGGTCACGATGTGGTTGATGAGCTCCAGACTACCCGGTTTGCCGCTGCTGAGAATGCCGGGGGTATCAACGATGATACCCGTCTCGCGGGCTTCTTCGTCCTCGGCTAAACGGCCGGTGACTGAAAGGGCCAGACGTGATACGATGGGTCGGTAGACTGAGGCCTCGGCGTCCAGAGGGTTAGCAAGCGGGTAGCTGTAGACTAGCGGAAGCTTCACGGGGACTGGACTCGGGCCAGACATGGGACTGCTACCCCAGCCATCCTCGACGTCCAGCATCGTTCGAAAGGCGGTTGCAGTGAGAGTGCCGGGCACACTGAGCATGCCCTCAGTCGGGTCCAGGTTCACAACCAATGGCTGTCGGCCACTTTTCGTCGCATAGGCCGTTAAGATCTTCGCGAGGCTCGTCTTGCCAACATCATCCGGTCCGAGTAGCAAGACCCGAGGGCCGTCCTTCCCCGATCCTTGCGCTTCCTGGCGCATCGTCTCCAATGCGAAGTGGAAATTGGCGTATTCGATCATGGGCGTATCCTCCGCGGTGTACTCGCTTTGACAGCCGCCTGCGCCATGGCCGGCTACGGGCGTCATTCCATCGGACGTACCGGCACCAGTCTCACCGGCGCTGACCTCCAATTCACATCCATACCACGTGTAGATTGCGGCCTTGGTGCCAATGAAAGTATACGTTTGCGATTCGGCGAGCTCAGTGCCGAACAGTTCGGCGGTGCCGGTGAGAAGCTAGCAAGGCGGAAGTTAGCAATCCCACATTCGCCCGAAATCGCTTGCTCGCAATAATGTGGGACATGAGAAGCATCACATACCTTGACCCGCACGATATGACCGAAAGCAACTTCAAAGCGCCATTCAGAGCCAGCCTTCAAGGTGATTTGCGACGGCGGTGCGACGGCCAAGTGCCTCTCCTCCGAGGGCTGCATCAGCTCCAAGCCCGGGAGAGACATTTTCTCACCAGATTTCTCCTTGCGCAAGCTAAACAAAAAGTCGAAGAGGCAGTAGAAGAAGTTGTCACAAATTGGTTTCAACTGGAATTGCGGAGAGATGTACAAAGATCATGGAGCTCTCATGGCCGACTCCGCTTGTTTTGACTGTTTGCACTGGCGGCCCTCGCCCGCAAAGGCCTCTCACACACGTTTGAGTCAGTTGCTTCGTTTGCTACTCAAGCAGCGCTTCCAGGGTTGGGTTGACATCTCCAGGTACAGCCTACATTCAGTCTAAATTGAAGCTGAATATTGATGGAATATGGTTGTCTTTGAACAAACTTTAAGCTACAACAAAGCTAACATTTATTGACTAGAGCCGCGTGCAGAGGCAGCCCGGGGACAAAGAGCGCAGGCTTTGATCAGGGGGGTGGTATCGAGGGAGCCACTCGTCGTATAGTGTAGGGTAGGGGATCGACAGCCACAGAGACTGAATCGAGTAATTCTCTTGTGTATTTCAGGCGCTGTCAAGGGCAGGATCGGGGTTTCGCCGGGTAAGTGGAGGGGAGCATATTAGGAAATGTAATGGGCTCTGGACTAGCACAATCCATCATGACTAGAAAGGAGTATATTTTCATAACGACACGGGGAATGAAAAAGGAAATCTGAAATAGGGGAATGGGGGAGATGAGAAAGGGTCGCTGATCAGCGCATAGCGAGCAGAACAAGCGGGGAGAGAAGGGTGCGAATGAATGCAAGTTGCATCTCATTCAGAGGAAGACAACGCAGGGGAAGTCCGAACTCAAAAAAGGAAAATTCAAGAGTGAAAGCTCGAGAAACTGTAATCAAAGCAAGCCGGCTGATCCAGGCCGGAGGGTACATGATAGATCTATTGATCTAGAAGAAATAAGGAATGGATGCACTAGACGCTCAGTTAGCAAAGAATTGTTCAGTCAACGGATTAGAGAACTCAACACGTACGCAAGAGCAAAGGCTGCCGAGACACCGAAGAGAGCGCGGTTGCGCACACGCTCGCGCTTCAACTTCTCCTCTAGCACCTTGGCCTTTTTGGCCCGTTGAGCAGCTTCGGCCGCGGTCTCCTCGTCCTCATCTTCTTCGACGGGCTTGCGTTTCTTGGTCACCTTGACAGATGAGGATCCTGCGGCCGAGCTGTCAGCCTGGCTCATAATGGCATCCTCCACCATTTCCTTGGCCTTGGCAATCATTTCCTGGGTCTCGGCAGCAGATGGCACCTCTGGAAGAAGAATGGGCATGTCGAGAGTAAGAGTGGTCTTTGGGGTGTCGTCCGTAATCGGAGCGGCAGGCGAGACTTGAATCTCCGTATCTTCCTTGATGTCCTTGTTTTTCTTCTCGGTCTTCTCGGTCTTCTTCTTCTCCTTCTTTTCAGCCTTCTTGTCCTTCTGCTCCTCTCCTTCCTCTTCCTTGGCCTCCTCCGTCTCCGCAGCGGCCTTCTTAGGCTTGCGTCCCTTCTTCTTCTCCGGTGATCCCTGCACAATGACTTCCGTCACTTCAACCTCTTCGACCGCAACAGGACGAATAGGGCTGTTTGCCGCAGCCTCCATGGAAGCGGTGATCTCAAGAGCCTCTTGTAGGTTGCTGTTGGCAGCGGCTGTGGAGGGTGTGCTCAAGACGTCCTTGGCAGAGCGGACTGTCCGGGACTTGCGAGGAGAAGTAGACTTCTTGCTCGGTGAGACTGACCGGCGGCTCCGGCGGGTCGAAGTTGGCTCATCCATGGGCAGTTCAAACTTGGGTGGAGGAGTGATCTGCTTCTTCGCGCTCGTCGGGCTCTGGACAATATCGGTCGGATCCAGCAAGGCTCGGACCCAATCGTACATCTTGTATTCCCTAGAAAGCTCCAGCGCTGAAAGGGGGAAAGCTTGATTAGAGAGATGTGTGACGGCTGATGACGTACAGAGTAGCTTACCAAATTCAGGAGAAATCCAGACATTGCCAGCAACCTCTTCTTGGCTTGTGTGCTCGCGCGCCTTCAGGTACTCTCTCTCAATCTTCTCCTCTTCAGTCTTGGCCCAAGGGAAGGCAATCTTGAACATTCCCGTTGCGCTAACGAAACCATCCTTACTCCTCCGCTTTACCCCAGACAGAATGTTAGCGGCGAAATTTGATGTGCGACTCGGCATGGGCGAACGGGGCGCTTCTTACCATCAAAAAGTAAGTCTCTGGGTGCTGTGCGGGAGTGTGTGATGGGAAGATCTCCGAGCCCTGCAAGTCCTTGGGCAGAGGTGCCCGGAGGTGGGCGTACTCGAACAGCCCTAGGTTTTCGGGCTTGGTCGCATTCGAAGTGCCGATTTGAGTAGGCTTGACGGACAGGTTGGTCTTGCCGAGACGGCGGCGCGCAAGCAGATCCTCATCTGCGGTCGCAAGCAACAAAGGTGATGGGTTAGCGACCGTGGTGATGGGGTTTCGGGTGCACGACAGGACGGGGCTGATGGGGACATGCGCGGTCGCGCGACCACACGCGCCTCTAGTTAAGACTTACAGGGCGGAGCCACATCGGTGAGGATCAGCGGGTTGTTCTTCTTTGGTAGAGATCGCGACATGGTGAACAGAATGAAAACTGTTTGCTCGGCTTGGTGAGGTGGGAGGGGGACGGGTGGGATGCGAACGAGGAGGAGATTATGCGCCTACGGCGGCCACGTAGCAGGCGCGTCGCTGGAGGGGAATTAAGATGAGTTCGGAGCCGTCCACCGAGACAGATGGATGCGGGAGGCTGGAGTTCAACGCGCCACGACCAACTCGAACGATGAGATGACCGAGACACCCAAAAAGATCACGATAATGGAATAAAGAAGAGAGGACACTAGTCAGGGGAGAAAAGGCGCTCTTCGCGACGGGACACCGGGAATGGAGCGCTCTCTCCAGCGGTATTTGGCCCTTGGCTGCTTACGGTAAGAGCCGGTTCGAGGATGGTACGAGTATTGTATTTGCGGCAACGAAAGGTTCTGATTGGACAATGCAGTCCATCCCGCGTATTCCCTTTTACACACTTGTTGGGCGGGGCGTTGGCCCCGTGACCCCAAATTGAAACCCTCATTCCTCAGGCAACAGGTCATTCATCTCAGGCAGAAATTTGTTTTCTCGACTGTAAGAGATATAGTAGACTAGGTGCCAGAGTGAGTAGCAATAATTGCTACAGTTCAACCAACAACTATGTGCATAATCAGTAGCCTATACATATACTATATCACACATCAGATTTTAAGACTCGATTTGTGTTGATATGCAACTATTCCTCATCGTATCGCGATCGTTTCAGATCTGTCATCGTGTCAGAATATAGTCCACAATGAACTATATACCTAGTGATTCGTAGATTCACCGAGGACAGATCATTGAACGCGATATTATAGATATTAGTGATTCATGCTCCAGATTTCTATTTCATAAAATTCTTGCGGTATGTCTCGTTCTTTGCGCCCCTCTCTGCCTCGATGTGGCCAAGTGGAGCCATTGGCCACAATCCAATGACCACAACCGAGTCTGCATCCCCAAAATTGGTGGTTATGGGGCCTAGATCGGAGTGGCAGTCAACACCTACGTGTACAGCTGGGTTGATAGGGTAGTCTATTGTGGTACTATACGTTGGTTATGGAGCCCTTTTTCCAATGGGTTATACTACAGTATAGAGGGGCTTGTTTACGGAAAGTCTGATCTTGATTTCTCTTCATAGTCGACGGTCTATGGTCGATGCTACCGTACAGTAGAAATAACCTCGCATAGCAAGAAACGTTACTGCATCTCTCGTACGGAGTACTCCGTATCTGCATATCGGTACATAACGCCCCTCCAGAGTTCCACCGTCAAGTCACGACGATCCGAATAGCCTCGCCCCTCCTTTCTTTCCTCGCCCACCGCCTTTCCAATGACCCCACCACCGCAATCAGGAGACAAGCCTCCTTAAACAGTCTTTCATTTTCTTTTCCCCTGGTTGTTTGTCTTTCTTCCCTCTCTCCATAATTCTTCCTTTTCCACCCTCTTCCGCTGTTCAATCTCCATCGTTAACAGCGAATCCCCCCTCTTCCCCCTCCCTTACCTCTCTCTCCGCATCCATTGTTTGGGTCCCGTACCCCGCCCCTCTATCAATCTACAAAATGACCGACCACCACGACGACGATCTCGCCGCCCAGAAGACCGAGGGCTTCAAGGTTGGCGAGAAGAAGACCCTGCAGGAGTACCAGGAGCTCGGTGAGTCGTGCTCTCCCTAACTGCCCAATTGCCCTGAGCGATCGGGACTTTCGATTCCTTCCACGGTGTCCCGCCTGGCCCTCCGTACTAACTCTCATCTTCTCTCTTTCTAGACAAGGACGATGAAGCCATGAACCGCTGGAAGGCCTCTCTGGGCCTGAACTCCGGTGAACCCATCGGTCAGCCCAACGACCCCAAGTGTGTGATCAAGTCCCTGGCTTTGGTCACCCAGGGTCGCCCCGACGTCGTGATCGAGCTATCTACCCCCGAGGCCGTCAACAGCCTCAAGGACAAGCCTTTCACGATCAAGGAAGGTGCCAAGTTCCACATCAAGGTCGTTTTCCAGGTCAATCACGAAGTCCTCAGTGGCCTCAAGTACATCCAGGTCGTCAAGCGCAAGGGTATCCGTGTCAGCAAGGACCAGGAGATGCTCGGCAGCTATGCTCCCAGCACCACCCACAAGACTTCCTACACCAAGGAGTGTAAGTAAAACAGATGTGGCATTTCACCGAGTTCCGAAGAGCACCCCCCGCTAATTTGTTCATTCTAGTCGCTGAGGAAGAGGCCCCCTCGGGCATGCTTGCTCGCGGTCACTACAATGCCGTCTCCAAGTTTGTCGACGACGATGAACACACTCACCTGCTGTTCGAGTGGTCTTTCGATATCGCCAAGGATTGGTAAATCAGGACTTCTCATCTCCATCTCTTGGAATGTCAAACTGCCTTTGAGTTCTTGAGCGGCCCATTGTTTTTTTTTCCAAGCGTGACGAATTTCCTTGATACCAAAAGCCTGGTAGAGATGGCCCCGAGCTCGGTGGGCCTGGTCTTTGATACTGCATAGTTTTTTTTCTACAACGCACGCTCTGATCCTTGCAGGGTGTCGGGCTGGTTTTTCTCTTCTTGTTCTGCGTCTGTTTTCATTTATCCAAGAATGTCATGTCTGCGATCTGACATGTCGCCTGATATGTCTCCATGATATCTTCTATGTTACTTCAAATATGAAATAGCAAAATCTTAACATCTGTCAGCGTGCAGTCAATCAAATTTTCTATTTCCCCCAAACTCCTGTACGGTGCAAGAAACCCATATGCAGCCAAGCAGGGAATAAATACCAAACTAAGGAAATGAAACAAACAAAAACCCAGGGGTATCACAAGAAATAGTCAATCACTGGCTGAGAATCTCTGCTTTGCTGTGCCTGTTGCTCATTGCGGTGAATATCATTCTCCGGGGCAGCATCAAAGATATTGAAGAAACGCTCCATGTTATCGCCCACCTCGAGCACACTTGCCAAGTTACCACAGCGGTAGCAGTAATTAGGCGCACTCCAGACCGTACTCAAACGGTCATCGAAGAGGACTTGGTACCCCTCGTTACAGAGCTGGTGCGCCCGCAGGATATGCGACATGTTGTTAACCTCCAAGAATTTGCGAACAACCTGTGCTCCGAAAGTATAGCCAGCGCCTCGAGGTGATAGTGAGAATTCATCACGCTCGGGGTCTGGATCAGACCAGACCAAGTCGGCCATAGGTCCCTCGTGGGGGATTTCACGGAATCGATCGATAATCTTGATTTGATCGATAGAGTGGATGGAAGGAGAGAGTCCACCGTGTACGCAAAATATCTCGTCGTTGATCACCACGCTTAGTGTCAGGTAGTCGAACATGTCGGTGAAGTAATGCCATACATTGGCATTGCCGTACTTGCGGGCACACTCTGTATAGAAGCCGTAGGACTGGGTGACACCCCGAGATTCATGGTTACCACGTATAAGATGAACTCGATCCGGGTATCGGAGCTTCAAACAAACAAGGAGGGATATAGTTTCGACGCTGAAAAGACCGCGGTCCACGTAGTCTCCTAAACAGGGCGGTCCGTTAGCAATCTCGCCTAACACTCTGAACCAGCAAAAGGAATGCGGGGCCATGAATGCTAACCAAGAAAAAGATAATTTGTATCAGGGCAGAATCCACCGATCCGGAATATCTCCAGCAAATCAAAAAATTGCCCATGAATGTCTCCCACGACGGTAACCGGGGCTTTAATATGAACCACATTGCTCTCCTTCATCAACAGCTCCTTCGTCTTGGCGCAAACAGCCTCGATTACCGACTCGGCCAGCAACTCTTTCCGGTAAAGCCGTGAAATGCACTCGTCCAGGTCAATACTAGCTGAAAACGAGGTTAGAATCCGTAACCTCCTGACCTCGGGCCGGTTCCGCATTACTCCCCCTCCGTCGCACTTACTAGGTAGACCGGGCATTGTGGCGGGATACTAAGCGCACAACCCAAACAAATATCGAATTAAACGAGACCTTAGCTCCGGTGCCAAATTCGTCAAGTCGCGTGGGTTTCCAGAACGCAGCAGCAAAGTCGAACGAATCAGGCGGATGCTCTGCCGGGCCCGAAGAGAGGGGAGGCCGAGCAGAGACGAAATGGGTGATCGTAAAGAGTGGGATCAACGAGAAATAGATGTAACCGGAAGGTGGACAACATGCATCATGGCCACGGAGCAAATTCACCTCTGCAACAATTGCGCTCAATCTGCTCTGATCAGAGATACCGTCAACATGTAGGCGGCCCTCGGTGCTGATCGTCTAGCGAGTTCTGCTTGCGATCACCGCCTTTCGTAAACGTGATCGGCTTCCTATTACATAGTTCCTGTCTAGATGACCCCGGCTTTGTGAGATGAAGATGCCAGACAGAGCGATTACCGTACAAAAGATTAACCGAGGATATGAGAAATATAAATGATCTTGCTCTGGTTTCACCAGAATACATGTCAAGTCCATTACATCATCTTCGCTGTTGAACAAGTTCCAGAAGCAATCATAACCTGAGACATGCCCAATTCACACTGAAATATGTCAAATATGTGAGACATTGTTCAAGATCTAGATATGATATCAAGTCTAATGCATCCAAACTAAACCAACCAAGGCCACTGCTATGCATCAAGAAATCAAAATTCCTCCCGGTCACTTGGTGCAGCCTATCCAAGCAGCTGCTGAGCCTCATTGTGCACAGCCTCGGTCTCGGAATCGGTTTCTTCTTCTTCATCATCATCATCTTCTTCTTCCCCATCCTCATCCTCCGAATCATCGTCCTCCGAATCTCCATCAGAGTCCTCTTCAGAGTCAGTCTCTTCCTCCGAGTCGGTATCGCCATCTGTCTCTGACTCGGATTCGGTCTCCTCTTCCTCCTCGTCCAGCCACTGGTCCAAAGTCTTCTTGCCAGATGACCCTCCTGCCGCCGCAGCACCATTCCTCCGCGGTGGTACGATAGTCTCGTGTTCACGGAGCGCCTTATCGAGTCGCGCGCCGGCAGTCATTGAGCTCTGGAGAGTTGTCGTCTCTGGCTTGATATCTTCGGTTCTAAGGCTCGCACTGGGCTCTTGGCCTAGCTCGACCCAGTCGGGAAGGTTTGCGTAGCCTCGGAGACCATGATAGCCCGCATCTTGACCGACAACAAGCGTGGCACTCCCGATGAGTAGATCCTTGCGTGTTTCTGAGGGACTCGGGGCATGCGGGACGGGCTTAGGAGCTAAGAGTAGCAGGTTGGCTAGCTGGGTGGAAGATGGGGTGGCGAGAAGCGCCTTGTACAAACGGGCACGATCGCGGAGATCGTATGACGTGTCGTATCTTGCGAGAAGCAGGATGTAGCGCCAAAGAAGAGTAATGCGGTCTTCGCTTTCTTCTGCGGCATCCTCGGCCTGTTGAGGCTCGTTCGAACTCTTATTCTCTTCATTCTGTTCCTCTGTCCACTCATTTTGAATTGCCTGTCCGAGGTTGGCTGCAGCCTCCGGGTTCGAGGTAACAGGTTCTAATGATTCTGGAGAGGAATTCTGAAGAATATGATGAAGGTAAACCTTTGCGCCGAGGAGCACAATCTGTTGCTTCACAACCTCGGTCTCATCGGCGAATCCCTGGATCAAAATGCGGAGCACATCAGGTGCAATGTTATGTCCTGGATCCACTCCTGCAAACTCTCCCACCAGCCAGATGATAGTAGCCCGAGCGTCAGGATTAGTAGTTGTGCCAAGGTGTGTGACGAGTCTAATGACAGTCTGCTTATGCGAGGATGGATCTTGCTGGATGAGGTGACGGATCACTGTAAGAGACTCGGAAACCAAGTTACCGTCCAAACTGGAGATCTGATTGAGGAGAATGCGCAGACACATGTCTGCTGTGGTGGCGTCCCCTTGGGCACAGCGTCCAATGGCCCGCACACTTTCTCGAACGAGGTCGGGGTCGGTGCCTTTGGAAAAATGCTCTAGTTCGCTGATAACGACCCCCTTCCAATGCTTGCCGCAGTACGGGAAGATGATAGTCAAAATTTCCAGTTTCAAACGCCAGATGTGCGGTGGGTCGTTCGCATGAACTAGGAAACGGGCAATATACTTTGTAAACGGCTGAGGTTCTCTCAGTGCAACCGTCACAATGTTGTAGAGAGCAATAAGTTGCATATCCTGGGGGCTTCTGAGAAGAGCCACCAGGGGACCGATGGCGGAATTGAGATATTCGGGCGTTCCTAGGTAGAAGAAACAGCGTACGACGCTGACAATGACGGCAGAATTGCGATTCTGCAAGAGCAGCTTGCACGCCCTTAGTAGAAGCTCGAGATCAGGGTCAACGATTTGGACTTCGTACTCGGGCCCGTCACCCTGGTCGGTCTTGTCCTGCTCCTCATCACCGTAGAATGATTTGCTGGTGACGGCCTGTTTGATCTTTTGAGTCCGACGGGGGAAGCATTTACGTGCATAGATGGTAAGGAGGCGCAGCGTCGCAAGTTGACCCCATTCATCCATATCCACAAGTTTCTTCACCAAGCTCCGATAGTGCTTGTGGATCAAGTCGATTTGCTCCGGGCAGACTTCCAAAAATGCAGAGACCGCGGGGCCTACAACGAAATACTGAGGGTCTCCTAGAAGAGTGGAGATGTATCCTGTCAACTGAGGCAGCGTGTTCGGATCCAAACGGTAGCATTTGGGAATAGCCAACGCCGCTGCCTTCCGCACATGTGGACTCATATCACCGCATCCTCGCTTGATAGCCAGCGAAACAATCTGGCTGATGACCGGAACTCGAATACCTGACATGGTCCGCAAGGCCATTGTTCGGACTTGTGGGTTCTGGTCCGTCAGCGACTTTTGGATTGCGTTGATGGATAGCAACGCCAGGTCCGGCTCGGCCTCCGCATGATGGACTAGATATATGTAAACCAGTTTTTTGACTTCGAGATTGGCGCTCGCGGCATTCTTGACCACAGCGGAGAAGAACGTGAGAGAGGGTTCGGAGCGGTACATGAGCTGGAATACCGTAAAGATTATTGAGTTAGCGAATACATCCTCATGTAGGTGATCCTCCCGATCGCCAGCTATCATCATACCGAAATGACCTTTCGCATCCCATCCAGCACCTCACGCTCATTGCGACTATCCAGGAGCTTCTTGATATGAGGCACACTGTATGTGCGTGAATTATAGTCGATACTTGTGCCGCGATTGCTTGCGGCGGACTGGGCGGCCTCCAGGGTGAGCTCTCGAGCTATGCGCACAGTGACATGCCACGGTCAGCTCTCCAGTTCGGCGACAGGCGTTTAGGACGGGAATAAGCTAGACTCACCTGTTTCCAGCATCGAGGATATTCTGGAAATAGTCTCCATTCTGATTTCAGCCTCCGAGGGACCTAGTCCCAACAATGCGAGAATTGGCTGCGTGAGGTTGGAGAAAGAGAGGTGGGGGGGGTTCCAAAGGCGGAGGAGAGCATGACCTCCGCGGCACGGAGACTAGACTCAAGTCTTGCCACACACACCTTTGGTCTCAAGTCCTCAGTCGACCCAGTCCACACACACGAGAGTACGTCTGTATGGCGACGGATATCAGCAAACCATGATTTCGGGCCGAAAGGGTCGCTTCTCGAGACCGGTGGCCTGCAGATTCTCGCCGACCTGCTATAGCTGGTTCATCACGTCATGGGCTTGACGCGATCCGTCGCTTCTTGCGGCTTGGTGACCGATCTACTTCAACAACTCCTCGATACTGGTGCATATACTCACCTGATCGTCTGTGGGACCAAAACCGAGTTTCTCATACAATTATCCTGCGCTATACGGTCACAGCGTGCTGATCCAAATGCCGCAACTCATCATGATCTGCTCACAAAGGCTATTGGGCTACTCGCAAACTCCAGCAAAATTCAGCTGGCCTTTTGTCCATCTTTGGAGAGTCTTCGGGCATATCTTGCAGTCCTGAGGCCGGTTGATACGAAGACTGATGGACCCGAAACCCCAGGTCACCGACACAACCCGATGCTTGTCATTCTGGATATGATAGCCTTGCACGTTACAACTACAGAGTTCTCTGCACAGGGACTGTCGCAGACATTTGCTACTTCCGTTGAGTCTGCTTCACGAGCCAAAATGGACCTGATGCTGTGCGAATGTACCAATGCCGTGGACACTATGAGCGCCGACTGGGGAGGCAAACTATGGGATACGCAAGTCCCTCTACTGAACGGCTCAGTCCGGATACGAGGCGAAGAAGGAAACTGGGGTGGACGCGGTATATCAATAAAGCAAGTTGCCCAACGCTGGTTTGAATTTGACGAAGGGAGGTATGCGTGAAGAAGTCATGACATAGATCGATGAGGACAAAAATACAAGCGAAAGCTGCAAGTGTGATGAAACTCCATGGAAAAAATATGAATCTGCACTGTCCGGGTATCCTGGTGCCGACCGCTGAACTCCTGATCTATACGTAAAAGCCACGAAAATTGAGGACTCACAACGATTTCTCCATCTCGGTGATGTAGAGCTTGATGTGGGACTCCAGTTTGAGATATTGGTCGTGAGCCGCTTGAATCTCGCTCTCGATGTTCTCTTTGAGATCGACCATCTAGAGGATGAGTTAGTATGTTAATTATGTTTGCTGGTGTGCGCGTGAGGCTCACCTTCTTCTCTGTCTGCTCGATTCGAATGCGTCTTCGTTCCATGTCTCGTTGCTTCTCCGCACGCTCTTCTCGAAGCTGTTTCTGCACATTTCGAAGTTCCTCCATCCGGATCTGCGCCACCTCTGCTTTCTCCTGCGCCGACTTGCGCAGCGCTTCGATTCGTTCCTGCCACCGTACCAATTGACGCTGCAGGAGCTTTTCTGTCTGCTCGACTTCTCGGACGGTATTTCCCTTATCTGAGATAGCATCCTTGTTACGCGCGGCACGAGCTTCTTCCTCCTCCTCTTTCTGTAGCTCGGTGGAAATATCATCTAGCAGCTTGACGCATGCCTGCACGTCGTTGGAAACCACGGTGAACGTATCCGAAGATGTCTGTAGAGCCCGAGCGCGCCGTTCCATGGCGTCAATCTGTGCTTTCTCGCGCATCAAATTCTCGGCCAGCTCAGTCAGGGAAGACTGCAGGGTGGCGGGCGACTCGAGCACGTAGGGTCTAAGCTTTTCTGCTTCTTGTCGACTCCTGACCGTCCTCTCAGTCTTCTCTTCCAACTGCTGTTGCCGCCGCGCCCTGTCACCCTTGACTCGATCGAGCGTCTCAGCCACGCGTGACTGCTCGGCTCCCAATTCCCTAAGCCGTGCCTTGAGCGCATCATTGCGGGCGACTTTCTCTCGCACTTGAATCTCATTGGCCTGTTGACCTCGTCGCATCTCGGCCAAGCGTTGCTCCATCTCTTGGTTCTCTGCCAGCAGCTGATCGATTCGCGCCTTGGTTTTCTCGGTCTTGTTGAAATGTTCGTCGATTACCGGGGTTTGTGACTCGCGGAAACGGACGAAGTTGATAAGGTAGGAGAAGATTTTGACTAGTCGATCGTGGGTCGGTCTTGTCAGATCGGTGAATGTAAAGTCATTAACTCCACACTAGACAAAGCCATGTACTGTTAGCTCCAGGTTTGCTTTTCGGGTAAGGGATTGACCATTTACCTCTGCCAGTAACATCCGAATGCTCATGAAGAATCCCATGAGGTTGCGCGTATCGTTGGGGATGATGTCTGGGTAATCGCCGCATAGATCTTCGGCGGCTGCATGCATCGCCGGTTCTACCGTCTCGCGCGTAATGTTCATGAGAAGCTCTGCGAACCATTCGAATACCATTTGAATTTGTTGGGCATTGGGTTTCATCAGGTCGGCCGCGGTGAAAGGGATTCCGATATCGTTGATACATCCTGCAATCTCTTTGTCGGGCTATGAATTCATCAGCCCTGACTCCGGTAATCGATTTTCACACTCAGCCTCGAGATCAAATGCCATACTTACCAGGCGCATCAATGCGTCATTATCGTCTTCCTTCTTGCGGCCTCGATTGTGGTGCTGTTGGGAGCCAGCCATGCTCATCCGGTTATTGTACGCCATAGTAACGAAAGGCCACAGCGGTCAGTATACCCTGGGTAACGAAAAGCCTGTCCAGAAGCGACGTCGTCAGGTGTCGAGGTTGAGCGATGTTATGATTTGCGACCGATTGTTTACTTTGGAGACGAGCCCGCACACCCGACCGCTTTTGGTTAGTGCAACGCTGAGGGGCACAAAGCAAACAAGACAAACACTACCCATCAATCAAAGAAATCGTGACTCTTTCGAGACTCGACTCAATCCATAGCTCCGCGCAACATCATGGCGACGACTACAGAGGGGACGGCTACGGCTGGCTCGAAGCCATTTGAGTAAGTATTCGAAATATGCGAGATCCCAAGTCCTCCTGCTGACCCTATCGTTCCCAGCATCGTTGCGACATATAATGAGCTCCTACGCTCCGACCCCGACATCACCATGCCCATCGCTGCTATCGAAGCACTCGTGCATGTCCTCACACACTCCCCTTCCTCGACGATCTCCGAAACTCTAGACTTGCTAGAAAAATCCACCGCCCACCTGAAACGCTCCATTCCCAACCCCATTGGTCTTTCAGCGGGTACCGATCTCTTCCAGCGCTACTTGATTACCACACTACAACGGCCGGGCCAACTGGGTCCAGCCGGGGACTTCAAGGCTATTCGTACACACCTTTTGTCGAATGGGCGATTATTCATCCGGCGTGCGAAGGAGAGCCGACAAAAGATTGCCGCTTTCGGCCGCGGCTTCATTCGCGATGGCTGCACGGTACTCACTAACGGTGGTTCCAGAGCGGTTGCATCGCTACTTCAGAAGGCCGCAGATGAGGAGGGTGGTCCCTCTGCGGTTCGTTTCCGGGTCATTTATGTCTTGTCTTCAATTAGCCAGAACATCGAGGAGCCGTCTGGAGAGCCCGAGGGTATGGAGACGGTACGCGCCTTGCGAGCTAAAGGTGTACCGGTTTCCACTATTCCCGAGTCGGCGGTAGCATATGCCCTTGGAAAGGCTGATATGGTCATCGTTGGTGCAGAAGGTGTTGTGGAGAATGGAGGAATCGTCTCCCGTATGGGCACTTATCAGATTGGCCTTCTTGCCAAGGCGATTGGAAAGCCGTTCTACGTAGTGGCCGAGAGCCACAAGTTTGTTCGTCTCTTTCCGTTGGGACAGTACGACCTACCTATTGAACAGCACGTTGTTGACTTCAAGTCCGCGGATGACATTGCCGAGGATAAGAAGAAGCAGCAGAACCCTTCGGGTGACGCCAATGGAGATAGGCCTATTGAGCTACCACTCTCCGATTCGGTGGACTTCACGCCACCGCACTTGATCTCTGCTCTGATCACTGATAGTGGTGTCTTGACTCCTAGCGCTGTCAGTGAGGAGTTGATCAAGATCTGGTTCTAAAGGAAACAAAAAAGTTCTTTATTAGGAGCGCCGTTTCTAAAGGAGTTGCATTCACCCTTGCCTGTCTGCAGGGTATACTGTTCAATTTTTTGTGCGTTTTTAGATTTAGGCTCACAGTCTTCACGAAGTTGATGAAATGATGGAAATCACCCTCAAGCTCAGGCTTAGGCTTCTTGAATGGATCCCATCGCAGCCCTCGTACTGCGCCCGCCTCATACAACAGAAGGCTGTGGTTATATTGTAGAGAGCTAACCCTGGTACGCAAAGATACTTTTCTATTTCCATGGCTTGCACGATCAATTGCGAGTTTTAATTCGTTCCTAGTCTCCATCAAAATCTAGCTCTCCTAATAAGCTAACGTTGGCCTTTCAAGGATTATGATTGAGAAGCATACGACCCTCTTTCGCACCATACTGGATCGTCCGATTCGTGATCATCCTGTTGTCTCGACCCTTTCATGGAGTTCCATCCTTCGCTCATTTATGGGATTGGGCGACGATTGATTAAAGTGTTAATCGGTTAAGCCGATTTCGAGAATGGCTGTATCCACTGGAAATGGCAGTAGCAAACGCCATACTGAATTCTTGAGTCCATCCTTACCTTCCCAGCAAACAACCGACCACAAAACCTACACACCTAGAAATATTACTAGTCATAATGTGGTAGTAACCAGCCTCCTGACAGCTGTGCTGCCTAACCTGCAGCATGATAGCATGATAGGAAAATCCGTTGATGACGACTGATGCATTTGGTAACTTGAGGGACTAGCGGTGAGGACGAGCGGTGGAGAACATTTCACAATACAATGATTGACCTATGTAGGAGGATTGCTGATGGCCTCTCCATATACTGCAATAAATGGTAAGGAGCCTCAAGCTAACCAATCAAATGTTGCATTTAGCTATATAAGGTTTGTGATAGGAAACACTCCCTATGCGTTACTGTAGTACAAAACTCACAGACCTCCTCTGCCCAAGAATTATATTAAAAGGCGTGTCAAGTTTACTCTTGAGGAATTCTAACTATTCGCTTGGCACTTTCATCTATACTTTCCTCCAAACACTGTCAATATGTCCGCCTCAAGCCATGCAATGATTAACGAAACCCTGGAACGCCTCACTGTGGAGGCAGCAGACCACTTCTTGCAGATGGGTGTTTCCACTGAAGCTACAGAAAGGATCAAGAGTCCGTAGACTGAATCCAAATCTACTATATAGCTAGTCCCTATACTGACAGTGGCTATAGTGTTTCCTCTTCAACACCCAAAGTGGAAAGATGTTCCGCAGCCGGACAGTGGTCCAAACCGGTCTCATGCTAAGCAACCACGACTGCACCCCCCAGCAAGTCGAAGACCTGCAAATCCTGGGCAGTCTTATCGATTTCGAAAACGCCGCATACTGCGTCCGGGACGAAATTATGGACAACTCGACTACCCGACGCGGCCTTCTATGCTGGTATCGACGGGATCGTGTTGGCCTGATGGCGGTTAATGACGGCTGTCTACTGAAATCCATGATTTCCCTCATGGTCACTAAGCACTTCAAGAGCCACCCCATCTACTTCCCGCTCCTAGAACTCCTTAACGATGCCTCGCTACGAACTGAGCTAGGGCAGAACATCGACCTCATGGCTGCCGAGAAACTGGTTTCGCTGGAGCAGTTCACGGATGACAGATATCAATGGATCATCGAGCACAAGACTGCGTATTATACATTCTATGTTCCCTTTGCAATCCCTTTTATCTATCTTGGGCTTGCTACGCCGAAGAAACTTGAGGGAATTTATCAAATTAGGATGTTGTTTGGGCTTATCTTCCAAGCCCGTGATGACTTTCTGGATGTCTATGGGGAATGCGAAGACGACTGGAAAGATAGGGACTGATATCACGGAAAATAAATGTACTTGGCTTGCGGTTGAAGCGATAAAAAGAAGCGATGAGCGTCAAAGAAGTTTTTTGAAGAGTTGTTACGGAAGTCAGAACAAGGAAGATATCAAAAGACTTAAGGAGATCTTCGACGAGCTGGAACTGGAGGTTGTATTTGAGGAATGGAACGCGCGGAAGCTGAAAGAACTCTCTGCGACCGTGGAGAGAGTTTGTGCGGAGACTGGCATACCCAAGGACACTCAGAGTCCTTGTCGCGATTCCTAGCAGATCCTCGAAGGGACTTGCCTCGGCCCCGACTCTTAAGTCACTCCCTGAATTCAGTCTACCGCAAACCTACATGTGAAGATATACAATGTTAAATTACCGCTATCATCTAATTGGTTGCACTTCTGACCACATTCCCATATAAGTTGTAAGTAATTCTGGGTTTAGCTGAGATCTTGGTGTTGTGATCGCCGAGTACCGTCCCACTGCCCCGAGGGGGATTCAACAGCGCCCTCATCCAATTTTACCATCAATAGTCATCAATACTATCATTCTCCTGACTCAAAAGAGGCAAAGCAATCCGTTCATTTACCTCGCTCTGACTAACATATCGTTAACGTATTTCCTGGCCGATTCGTACACCATAGTACATCCCATATCTTGGATTGTGACATTTCTTGTGGGTTTATATAGGATGGCATTAACGACACTACAGAAAAGTTCATTGCACGACAAGGCTAGTCCAAATGAGGAATGCGCCCCCTTCAATACAGAATACTACATTCGAAATACACGAGTTACCTACCGAGTCCATATGGATGTATAGCCCTACCTTTAGAAAAGACCATTAAAAAGACCATTAAAAAGACCATTAAAAAGACCATTGAAATGACTATTGAAATGACCGGGCAACGTAGTCGGAGTGGGAGTAGAATATTAATTTAGTCGATTATAGGGATAAATAGATATGTAGAGGTCACGTTCACAGTCGCTAACGTTATTAGCGAGAAGTATTGATGTGATTATACAGAAGGATTTGGTAGGTAACTTGTGTATTCGATTGTAGCATTTTGTATTGAAAGGGGGGGTTCCTCGTTCGGACTAGACTTGTCGTGCCATGAACTTTTCTGTCGTGTCGTTAATACCATCATTTATATAAGTTGATCTAACACTCTAGTATTGAATGTTTTACATTAAGCCTATTTACAAGGCCAAAAATTATTATGTAGGAATTCAATTCACATATATAAACATGCATCACCTTATCGGCGTGTATCTTTGGTAAAATATGTAAATAACTACGTGGTTAATTCATCGACAAACTTAGACTGATCTATACGTTATCAGGAACTAATATACCAAGATTTAAGAGAGATTGTGTCGGTTTTGTTGATATTTAGCTACCTGAAATATCGCGTTTGCTATGGAAGATGTTTATGTTTGGTGAGGAGAATCGGGGACTGTCGTATTTGAACTGGGGCTACTGCTCGAAACCAGCGTAGGAGAAGGTAAGCGCGCGTAGACGGTCTAGTCTCACGCGAGAATACTCTTCAGTTGAAAATAAAAAGCGCACAAATCTGGCTCGTAAGTGTCGCAACAAATTTAGTGCATTTTTAATCTAGCGATATATCGGGCTTCTGTCGTTCCGTCAAAAATTCTAGTTTCCCTGGATCGCCAATACAATTAGCATAGGTGGTTGCACCAGCTTCGGGACGCACTGTACGGCCCGGGTCAAATATTTCAGGCGTAGTTTTGTAGATGCCGTCATAGCTCGAATCAAAGAACCAACTGCCAGGGGCGAAAGGAAGTTCCTCTCCTTGCCTTACATCTACACCCAAAGAGTTCGATCTCCAGGCCATGATGATTAAATCGCCCTTTCTCTTGCCCCAATTTTCAGAGCCAGTCCAAAAAATGGAAATGAGAATGAGATGCACTCTGTTTTGCATTGTTAGAATTAACTTTGACCTAGGAAGTCCTCAGTCCTATCTCCACCCGGTTGGCTTTTGTACAATTGCACCGCAAAACATACGTGAGTAGGCAACATCGAGCTATGTAGCAGGGAGATGAGAAAGCGCTCAGCTCAATAGCGGTCCTTGAAGACACCATGAGAAAGTTTCTGTCATTCTTTGGAAGCTTCTTCGATCATAGACATGCAATAGGCCGTATTTCTTGTCCAGTTATCCAACCGAGGTAGTCGCACCAGACAACAAGACCCAGCTCGATTCCAAACTCACAGACCTAGCGAACAGAACAAATAATTCCACACTTGCAAGATATTTTCATGAGTTTCGTTTGGGTATCGTAAAATCAAATCGTCATAATTCATGTGAGGTCCGGATCAAGTCGAGAAATCCTCGTCAACGGACCCGGTTCCGGAGATGGAAACACGATCCATCTACAGAAAGCCCAATCTCCTCATTGCATTGATTGTAGAATGCGTAACTGCCTCTCAAAACTGGTTCGTTATAAGTCTTCTTCGCCCAGTTAAGCTCATCGAAGGCCTCGAACTTTCATCAGGGCGTTAACCGGTTCGCGATGATAAGGCGCCATTCTTGCGTTTGCAGTATAGCAAAGGCATAAAGAAGTAAATATCCGAGGGCCACAAAAATCCACAATGGAGCCATATCCATTTCAGCAAAAGTGGGAGTTTTGCTCGACGAGTCGGGATCACATTCAACCTGCAGTATGTCGGTGTAGACCCAAAGTTGCTGTGTGGGAACGAATAGTGGGGTGGGCCGAAGTATATACTGGAGCGATGTCGAGAGGAAAAGTCAGAATTTGCCGACAGATCAAAACTTTTCCGAGCTAGCAATAATACTAGTTTTTTTCCAAAACTTCGAGATGTGTAGGACAGTACCAGATTGCCAGCGGCAGTGCCTTGGGTAGAAAAAGGTTGATGAGAAAGACAAAAGGATCCCAGCGCATTCCATACGAAGCGATTCTATCCGGGGGTTTAAAAATCAACCAGACCGACAAGTCGAGACCTCAAGTGACAGGGCTGGAGGACCATCATCTCCGAGATGATCCACCCAATAGAGAAGACGAGATAATGCGCCGGGTATCCTGCCCAGCCATTGCGCGCTCCTAAAATTCAGACTCATGTGGGGGCTTTCCGGGATGAGCACCTACTTTTGTGCTTTTTCTGCGACCCTACTCGGGCCTCCGTCTGTGCCCTCTAGGGTTCAGGTTGAAAAGTTTACTATGGAGAACGGTCACTTCTTGTGATGGGCTATAACTAAGCGATGTGCCAAAGACCGTTTCAACTGGGGTATAGATCGCCTCCCCCGCGGTCGGTCGCGTGAGGTGGGATCAATGTGGACCGGGATATTCGAAACCTCCATCAATCAGGGTCCAGAGTACCGTCAATGTGAATGAGGTTGAGAACCTTGTCGATGGGAGAGTCGTCTCCTGTCTTTGTGCCTTGTTAGATGCCATGGTATAATAGTTCAACTGTCTATGGCTTTGAGGTTTATCTTTTAGTGACACCACCGTCAGTAGGGGACTTGGTATCCACGATATATACCTCGGTCTCGATATGCCCAAACGAGGTCTGCTGAGATAGTTGTAGAAAATTATCGTCTTAATACCTAGTCACCAACTACTGCGACGGGAGGACGAAATCTTTGATTCGACGAGAGACAGACCTTCTATAGATCATTTATCGGTCTGTGCCATAATGTCCCTGCCACCCCATGATCTCGAGGGAATTGATACAAAGATTAGCCTCTTCACCTTTCGGTAGGACCATGTTGGAAGTCCAGGATCAGCCACGAAGCACCTGACCAACTTTGGCCCATGACCTCGAGCAGCCGCACGATTCCGCAAGAATCAAAGATGGAAGCTGACAAGATGATCACTCCAACCTGACTCGAGGAACGGGCACTCCTGATGAGCCCCACCATTTCAACCCCGCTCCCCGGTTCCTGACCCAACTCCAGGATCTCCGGATGGGTACGGAGGGAAGATGAGTAACATAGCAGTCTGCACAACGGAGTACCACTGTCGGCCTCCGGTCTACTGTACCTACAATACCCACGCAAGAAACAGATCATTAGAGCAAAGATAGCTCTCTGCCAACGCCATCAAAACCGCATCGAGGCCTATCCGCTGGTCCTACCATATTACCGCCCTCATCTACTCCGTACCATACATACGACTAAAGGATCACATCCCCTGTACACGCTGCCCAGGTATACCGCATCCTCCTCAGACAAACGAAACTTATCCGAGACATCCTCCCCGCCTCACTGCACCACATCAGCATAATGGATGCCCAACCACTCACCACGTCGACCCTCCCCCGCTCCAACTCACCCACCGCCCTCCTGACAACCCACGAGCAGGCCTCGCATCGTTCCGAGCCCGAACCCCAAATCCGCCGGTCGTGGTCGCTCAAGAGGTTGCTCAGCGGGCGCGGGAGCCGCCAATATCGTGTGTTGGAGCGGGAGCCGAATCGGTTGCGGAAACGTGTTGCTGCGTGAGGGAGGGGGTGTGGATAGGAATGAGGATTTTGTCTCGAATTGGCGTGCAGCAATGGCGCGTGGGAGGTTTGAGATGGATAGGCTATATGTCGAGTCTTGCTGATGGGACTGGGTTTGTTATATCTTCATTGGGAGGGATAGACCACAGTCTAGCTAAATTCGTGGGCACTATCGGCTGTATCGGTCCTATTGGATGGGCGTCTTCTCTGGACGATGAAGGGTAAGCTTAGGGGGGGGAAGGGTTTATTGGAAGTTGGCGTGGTGGCTTACTTTGCCTTCTTCTTCTCTGCCTTTGCCTTTGAATTTCGGTGAATGGTACTTTGGCTAGGTATCCATCAGACCTATTGTCGACGGGACTGCATACTGAACGGCGTTTCTATTTAGAGGGTGTTGAGGCGGGGTGGTTGACGCGAAGGGCATCTGTCATAGTTGGCTATCTCTCTCCTATCTAAGCATTTACAAGGTCTCTGTATGTGCAACTCAACCGTATTCTACAGTACCTGGTGGGGTACTGTATACCATCCTATTGTCGATACTCCCAAAGCATTTACCTCTCCAACAAACAATCATGACCGCTCATCCTTGGCCCTCCCCCAACTCGACCGACTCCGCATCTCACATTTATCAATAATCGTGGCAAGCGCCCTATGGCTTAGATTTCCATAATCCCTGTCCACGCTGCCATGGTTCGCGATCTGGAAAATGGGATCATGCAGTGGGCTGCCGATCAGAACGCCCCCGTTTGTCCACGTCTACCCTAACTGTCCGTACCCTGTTTACGGACATCCCCCTACTGCAAGTTTTTAACGGCCGATTTGCCTCCCCCGCGGCAAGATAAGATAGCTTGATTGAGGTAACGGTCGGTGAGTGTCCGCGCTATTGACGCCAATGCCTAAATGGGTCAGGAGAACGACGTACCGGGTACTTCGGCACAGACTGGGGGGTTAGTTCCACTGGATGTTTTTACTGATCCGAGAGCCCTGCATGCTCAAGGTTTCTCGTCGGTAGATTGGTAAGGTCGGGTGCTGCTTTGGATCAAATGACAGACGTGGGGGTTGGAACGGGTTTCGTTAGAAAGACAAGAGACTTTACAGATCCGATGACACCAACCACAGAATTATCTCGTTTTAGCCGTCCATACGCTCAGTTAAAATAGTCAGAGGGCCCTGAGAGCCTCCGCATCGTGGCAGTGTCCATCAGCGAACGACTCGTGGTCGACTTCTCCCTAGGGAAGGTGCAGTACGGAGGTACGAAATGTGCTATTACGGAATAGACAGCTCCATTTTTTTATCGATGAGTGTGAGGGTATTGACGCCGCACAGTAGTGCGCCGCCATTGGAAATTGCCGACAGACAGGCCAATCGGTCCCCAGGTCGCAATCTCTGTAGTTCTGTTCTCCGTAGCACCATCGCGTTCGCTACATGATTTTCGCTTTTAGTGGCGGCAGAAAATCTCTCGCGCCTCCGTTAAGCCACGGGTTAGTTTTGCCGCTCGCAGATTGCCTATCTCGGCGGGCTCCCATTATGCCGAGTCGATATCTTGATCGATGATCTTGATCTCCTCCGCATTGGGCTGGACCCAAAAAAAACGTTGAATAGATAGATGGTTTTGCCGATCTCCCTGCATGATGATCTGCCGTGGACGACTCGATACATTGGGCCAGTCAATCTTGGCGGAGAATATGGTCCGTCACCCTCTGAATGATGGAATGACCGAAGAAGTGGAGGGGACGAAGAGCACACGGACCATTCCGACGACTTCACCATCCTCGCTAGCCCGGCCGTTAGCTTTGACCAGTGTGGCCAATTTCCGCTGATCGGGTCCACTTTATAACGACCGGCCTCTCAGGTGCCATACAGCCCCCCGCCCCTGCAAGATCCCAGCGGGACGCTGGCGCTGCAGTAGTCAGGTCAGTGCCTGCAGATGTACAGCACTCGCCTCTAAACTGGGGACAAACCCGGAAGTTGATACTGTCCTCAACAATTAGGCCAGTGATCTGGATACAGATACCCGAAATTGTAATATCCAAATATACCCATCAAGCCCGTCAAGTGATCACCGACCTTCTCTCTCTCCACCCCCCCCCCACGGTACGGTTTTTACTCCCGCTCTGAACCGTCTCGGCGGGTAGAGACAGGTACACTCAAGTACCCAACCCAAGACAGTTATTGGCAGTTTTATTAGGGGCATGCGTAAGATCGACTCCATTCCCGCGTGTCAACCCACGGAATGCGGGCTTCTGGACTGGCGGTGGAACTTTACGGAAGGGGCCAGGGCTCCACCGGGCGCTCAACGGTGTGTCCTTGGCCGTCACAGAGGGCACGCGCGCATGGCACGAGATCCAACCCTGCCCACCTTTGAACGGGGCTTTGCCGCGGCCCCAGAGTGGTATTGTGGAGGAGGCCGCCTGAAGAGAGACAAGGACGGAGGAATGTACAGTAATTATATCAATCGGGACGGGAGAGGAAAGGGAAGAAGCGGACTGAGGATTACCGTGCCATGTATGGCAGGTTCTGGTGTATAGATGTAGACCCGAGAGAACTTGGAGGTTAGAACTTGCAGCGATCGGATCGGCCCTGGGCTGATCGGAGTTGCATCGGATTCAGTTTGTTTCCTTTTATCCTTTTTGCGGTCTGCAAGATATCACAGTGTCTGCATAGGCCATAGGGGTCAGTCACTGGCCACTAACGGAAAACAGGAGGACCCATAATCAAAGTGAACGGTCACTGGATGTGTGTTGGGAGTGGATATCCCCCACAGGATGAAAATGGGTCCTGGAGACCGCAAATTTCCCACGGTGATGTTGACGGTGATCCTCGGGCCCGGTAATGCTCTTTTATTGTATTTTTTTTCCATGAACTTTTTCTTCTTCCTTGGACCGAGTATCGATCACAGCTGCGTTCCCGGTGCAACACATTGGATCGCTCGAGTCGATTTCAGTAGGAGAGACGTGTCGAAACGGCGTGCATAGATAGAGCAGGTAACCAGGTACCCGAGTGACGAGAGGCCAATCTGATGTGATGACGGAGGAGGATGAATAATTATTTTGTTTTGGTTTTGTGTGGAAGGGGAAGAATGAGCCTAAGTGGGTTTTATTTTTAGGAAAAACCAAAACAAGACGGTCTGGCCACGTACTGGAAAAATAATGTTTTTGATTTTGATTTACTTGGTCAATTAGTACGGTAGTATAGGGCGGAGTAGATTGATTCACTTGCTCGACGAGTCCATGCCCGAATCCAATCATCTTCTTTGGGATATTGTCATTATTTCTCTCTCCTCCTCCTCCTCCTCCTCCTCCTCCTCACTCATCTTCTTGTCTTTTGCCTCCTTGCCCCCTTTGCCACCATTCCTACCCAACTTGGTAGGAAGCCTGGCCGCCACTCATTCGGTCACCAAAGCCCCCATCTTCAAAGCCCAAAAAGGCTTAATCGACTCCTGCATACCAACCCGCTCCTCTTTGTGTTTTCTTCTTTCCTTTCTTCCTTTCCCATGAGTTTAAACTTTCTTCTATCGAATCGTGCTAGTTTCGACCCCCTCAGGTAGTACGGACTATCACCCAGCTAGTACACTTCTCCCCCCCTTTCGCCTAGACTCCGGTCATCACACCGTCTACGATCGCTGCCTTTTTCGCCCTTTTCAATCTCTCAAACCCCAGCTGGAACCCACTGATGACGCCGGTGGCTCTGCATCTGCTGTTCTGCCACCCCCATTCAGCCTGCACCTCTCAGAATCCACTAAACTGCCCTCGGGCCTGCTCGACTCCCTCGTGTCCTCGATGAATCCCGCCCTGCAAGATCTCTCCGACCGACATCGATCCCGCGACTGCGATCATTAATTCGCCCTGCGGCCGCGAGCTGCACCACCTCGCGCCATGGCGATCTGGCCGTTCGGTCGCAAAAACAAGCGCCACACCATTCAGGTGAGCGCCGACGAGGCCAGCGTGCTCCGGCATGCTCTGGATGAGCATGAGCCCGATGCGCCCGTTCCCGTCGCCGAACCAACCTTGGGTCGTAAACCTTCCCGCCGGGTTTCCATTCGCCACAATAGACGGTGGTCGCGTAGTGGTGATGGCTCTGATAGCCAAGGGCAGACGACCTCATCGCAGCGTCCGATCTCCTCGATCGATCACCGCCGCCTATCTGAGGTAGAACATGACCGCGCTGGACCAGAACAGACCTACCCGCGACCGCTGTCAAGGACAGGGTCGTTATTGAAGAGACGGCAGAATCAAACCGGACCCAACAAACTTCGCAAAAGCAAGCGACAGACCCATGAGATCCTCCGCGAACGCGAGATTAAGCTATTGTCATCAACTCCCATCGATATCCCACGCCGATCAACTCAGCCCCCGGGCGGCGACTATGCGCTAGAAAACCGACGACGGAGGGCAAATGGACGCGCTGATCGCTACATGTCCGATGTGAGTCTGTCGATACGGGACTCGGCAGCATCCTCCATCTCAGACATTTCCGATCCTTTTACCTACAAGGTCAACGCATTTGCTGCGTTGACACCTCGTCCCGTCGTACGTTATGTCGAAACACCCCGTGTGCCCACTGCGCGAAGCAATAATCCCTCGGCAGCCGCGGGCCGACCCGATGGGGATAGACAGCCGACTCGGACTGCCTCTGGGGACGATTTGTACTACTCCAGGCGACGTGTGAATGAACTGGCGGATTCTCTGGATGCCAGTACTCTGCGAGAATTGCTCGAGCGTGATCGTCGTCGTCGGGAGAAGAAACAAATCGAAGACCAAGAAAGGCTACGTCGCAAGCTGCAGGAACGTGCCGATGCGCAAGCCGCGGAAGAGCGCCAGCGAGCGATCGAAGAGACCCGGAAGGCCCAGGAGGTGGAGCCCGAATTAGCCACGGCCGTCGAAGCTCCTAATGTTGTTGACAGTCAGGATGTCATTATGGAGGAGGCCATCGCTGAGGAGCCCGAAGACGCAGCACTCGCAGAACACTCTGGTACATGGCTGCAGGATGAGTCCAAGGCCAGTGAGGATGCCGGGCGTGAGTCGCTTGAAAGCGTCCATGTTATTGGAAATATCGATGACAGCTCGATTCGTGAGCCCAAGCTGGCCGCGCGATCTAGCTTTGCTCCCTCGCATGAGATGGGCATGTCTCGAACTACCCTCTCTCCATCTCAGTCATCCCTTCGACACGGAATCAGCAGCCCTAGTCACTCGCAAACCTTTGGCCTTGGTTCTACCTCCGACCTCTCTGAGCGCCGTCCGTCCGATACTAGTGGTCCCCGGGGAGGCAACACCATCACCTCTCTCTTCCGACGTGGTTCTTCCCGTATCAAGCGACGGTACAAGGAGCGTTTCCACGATTCTAGCCCCGATGTCTCTATTGCCTCGCATGAATCTTTCTATCGGATTCAAACTCAGTCCTCGCCTCCACCACCCTCTCTTGTCCCTCCCCGAGCTTTCATTCCTACCGGCACTGTGAAACGTTCGCACTCCAAATTCACGGAGCACTTTGGCGATGAGCCCATGTCCCCTCCGGACTCGCGTCTCCAGTCCCCTGATATCCCCGAGGAAGTGCCGGAGTCTTCGCTTGAAAATCAAGAAGGCAGCACTTTCTTGCACGGCCCAACTCCTACCTTTGTGGGCGTTAATATTGTGAACCCGAAGAATCGCCGCCATCTCTCTTCTGGTGATAGCTTCGACGCCGAGTCTGACAATGTTCCCCTTTCTCAGTCCTTGGCATCTATCGACTCGGAAGGATCATGGATGTCGGGACAGTTCTTCCGCCGGATGTCCCAGAAGGCTCCGAGCAGCCCTGTCCGTACCATGACATCGTTCGGCGCCGCAATGGACAGCCCAGTCGACGCGCTCGATGATGCCCGTGACTCCATCGACTCTCGTAGAGCCAGCAGCAATGTCATGGGCGAGCCGGAGCTACTGGAAAACGAGGTTGTTTCGGCGACTGATGCCACCAAGACGGCGGAGACCTGGCACCACAGCGAGGTCGGCCGCCGGCCAGTCTTGGTCAATCCCAGCTCTCGTCCCAAGTCTACGGCTGCCATGCTCAAGACCTTCCCTTCATTGTCTCCCATATCTCCCGAGGAGGACTATATCGAGGAGGCTGAAGCCGAGGACAAGGTGACCAATCGTCCTCCACCGCAGCGCGTGGCTAGTGTCCACGGTATTATCTGCAATGCCGAGGATGATTGATATCTGTGATTGTTCTGGATCACCTTCTCTCCACTTGGAGATCCGGGTCTAGATCCGGGTCTTTTAAGCCCACCAATTTTGCGTGCCTCGCGCATAGCGTACACTCCTTTAGTCATTTTACTTGTTGATTTTCTTTTGTTCCAAGACTACTACGGCTTTGTGATTTGATCCCGGCGCAGCGACCGCCCTTATCTACGACGCAACGCCGAGTTCATCGATCACCTTACCCCCGCTGTTCTTGTGATTGATCCCTCCCACTTCATTTTCCCCATCCCATTACCCCAATCTCCTCCCCGTACCCCCTACCCCTCCAAATGCCCATTTGACGTGCTGAGCTTGTCAATCTGCACCGTTGTTGTTACCATTACACTTCGATTTTTGTTGATACCCCCAACTTGCCCCACCCTGTTCGTTCTGCTTCGAGTCTGTATCAGATGCATCAATCCAATCTTCCGTGTTTCCATAGCCCCCGGGATGCGCCTGTTCTTGTTTGACGGCTGCGCATACTCCTTGTTCTTTCTGCCTTGCCGAATGGTCTTGATTATTGCTCGTATGCATATATCTTGGTCTAGCACAGCCTGCGTGTTTTGATTGATGGGCGGGTGTCCTCCCCCTCGTGTCCACTCGTGTCTACACCATTGGCTCCGGTTGGTGATGTTTTTAATACAGTTTTATATCTGGATTGGATTGCATATTTGCTGGACGAGTCCCCGGTCTTATGTACCTAGGCAGAGCCTCATAGATTTTGTTGCTGTTTCATACTTCATGTTAGATTCTGCGTAGACATGGCGATCTTAGTTTGGCAGAGCCGCTCTGTCCATCTGAGTTCTTATTGAGCCAAAAGCCTTGTGTACAGCCAGAACCAAGAATGATGGAGTTTCCTCCCCTTGTCTCGTCCGGTCTTGCTTCCAAGACCAGCGCCCAGTGCCCTTCCGTCTAACTGTCTCGGTGTCTTTCCGTCTTCCTATGTTGCGTACAGACGGTGGCCTTCTGCCTTCTCGGTTTTGTTTGTTGTAGAGTAATGTAAAGTAAGTCTCCATCCTGTTCTGTCGATTAGCAGGGTCTTCTTTGGATCGTCGATGGCTGAATAGCTACCTCCTGCTTTCCTGTTTTTTTTTTTTTTTTTTTTTTTTTCAGGTCCACAGATCGATAGATTGATAAGTTTTGCTCTCTCTCTCAGCTTTACTTGTTATATTTGCTTGTCTCCTCTACGCAGAGATTTTCTCAAAAGTTATTTTTTTTTCGTAGCTGCCGTCTGCAGCTCACTTCGTGGTGATATACACCGGATTTTGTCCGCCGGATGGGACTTTCCTATCTGGGTAGCCGCCGCTTTAATATGGGCGATCAGGCTCAGGCTCACTGAGTCAATATCAGCACGGGCTCATGATCAGTGTCCTCATTGTACCTTCCACATAATGTGTTGGATCCTACCTCCACAATCTTTTCATTCGCCAAAATCATGCATGCACTCAACCACATCGGAATCGGTCCGCATAAACAGAAAAAGGAAAATGGGATTAGATAAACTAGAAGTTGAGTGTTATGCCATATCCAGGGCCAAATGAAGAGTAAAGACCAGAAATAAATATGTTTACCACTCGCCTAGTGATCCTAAACATTTATTTCCGGTAACTCAATACTGTTGTTTTCCGTACACACACTCTCTTCTCCTGTCTCCCTCCCCCTCCCCTCCCTTCCTCACTCCGGTACGGCGGCAAAAAGAGTGAATTACCGTAGAGTAAGTAGAGCAAGACTGATTACTGTAGACTTTCCCAACGACATATTTCCACAAGAAAACTGATATTGGCGTCGATATTCGTAATGGTAAAGCTGGCCAAGTTATTGCGGCAGCACCGTGTCGACAAAGAGTGTTGCAGCTGACGCCTCTGGATACCGTGATCCCTGAACTTCAGTTTCCTCAATAAAGTCTCTAATTTGTTTGACCTCCTCAGGGGAGAGATCCACATTAAGAGACTCAAAGTTCTCCACGAGAGTTGGAATCTTCGTCGTCCCTGGAATAGGGAAAATATCATCCCCCTGAGCCAATAACCACGCTAAGGTTAACTGGCTCGTGGTACATCCTCTTACTGAAGCTATCTGGTTCAATTTGTTCACCAGCTCCAGATTCTTGGGGAAGTTCTCCTTGCTGTACCTAGGGAGATATCTCCGAAAGTCACTTTCTGCAAAATCATCCGGAGATAGTATCTGGCCGGATAGAATTCCACGACTGAGGGGAGAGTATGCAACAATTGCAACTCCTAGTTCCCGAGCGGTTTCGAGGAGACGGACCTGATCAGATTCGATATCCAGGGAAAAAGGAGAATACTCGATCTGTACCGCGGTGATATGATGGAGCTTGCATGCACGTCGTAGGGTGTCGCTGCTGACTTCACTGAGGCCTAAGTACTTGATCTTTCCTTGCTGCTTGAGCTCCACCATGGCCTGCACTGTCTCCTCGACTGGGGTCTGTGGATTAAGGCGGTGCGCATAGAAGAGATCGATGCACTGTAGACCGAGTCTCTTTAGGCTCCGTTCGCATGATTCCATACAAGATGCCCTGGAACTGTTGATTTCCATTTTCCCATCGACAAAATCGATACCGAACTTGGTGGCAAGAAAGATGTCATTGCGCTTTTCAGGATTCGCAGCAAACCACTTCCCAAGAAGTTCCTCGCTGTCTCCATACAAAGCAGCTACGCAACTGATTCTCAGTATCTGCCGTTTCACCGAAATGCATATCATGAAACTTTACCTGTATCCCAAAATGTCTCACCGATCTGGTGCGCCTTTTCGAGCACTGCTAATCGCTCTTCATCTGACTTAGGGGGACCATAAAATGTACTTAAGCCCATAGTGCCGAACCCTAGACGCGGAACCTCGGGGCCATCTTTGCCCAACGGACGATGCTTGAGGGGCGCCATCTTGAGAAGTTTGATTTTTGAGGATAAAACAGAACTTCTGGGTAAGAGGGAGTACTTCAATGCTCTGGTATTAGTCTGTTTTGCTCGTTTTCATGCCTTTTATGTGGGTGGACGTATCGGATTTACCTCGGATTTAAACGTGAGAACTCCATCCCTTGCTTAGTTCCGGTCATCAATGAGTGTCCCAAAATATGCACTTAGAGACATGCATGTAAAGTTATGCACGTGAAGATATGCATGGAATTATGTCGAAGGAGTGAAGTAGGATAGAGTGCTTACAGTACAGATTGATCTACATTTCCTCTCCCCGTAAATCAGCTGCTGTAACCCCGAGTACCAGACATTGAAGGTGGATTTTGCAACCTTTCCCATTGCATTTTCTACTTCGAAGCTATCAACCATCTTATTCATTTCATGTTGGCTCGATTTGATATCATTCGTCAATATGTATACTGGCCAATACTGTATCAGCCTGCGCTCATAAAAGCACCGACAATGCTAAACTTGGAGATGTTCGACCAAAAGATGAGGTTCGTGCGTTTAATGCCGCCACAAATATGAGTTAAGTTATGCGCCGACCCGAATATTGAAATCCTGGGACATACGCATACTGTTTTCGCATCGTGACTTGACAATCTACAGCGACTACGCATAAGTACTAACACCCCTAGCCGGACACCGGGATTTGTTACACACACCACAGCTTTAAAGTAACATTAGTTAACTAACTAGTTAGTTAGCCGCACAGCAAGTTACGTAATACTCGCATCACATAACGTATTGGATAAGCGAGCGGGCCACCCAGGCGAGCGGGCCACCCAGGCGAGCGGGCCACCCCATCCAAAATCGCGTCTTCCCACTAACCCACCAACTTCAACAACCTACCATGCCACCAATTCGCTCTGAATACACGCAGAAACTAGCCAAACAAGAGGGCAAGATCTTATTAGCTTTATCTGATTTACAAGAAGGTCGTATCCAATCAGTTCGCGCGGCAGCTAAGCTATACGATATACCTCGCTCTACTCTGCAGAAGCGCGCTGATGGCCGGCTATCACGCGTTGACACACCACCAAATGGGCGGAAGCTTACTCAATTAGAAGAGGATTCGCTTGTTGAATGGATATTCTCTATAGATAAGCGTGGAGCAGCGCCTAGAAAGGATACTATACGCGAGATGGCCAATATCCTACTAGCTGCGCGCGGTAGCCACCCTCCGCCTACCGTTGGCGTGAAATGGGTAGATAATCTTATTAATCGTCGCCCTGACCTTCGCATACGCGCATCAATTCGATACGACTACCAACGCGCGTTGAATGAAGATCCTAAGCTTCTGCGAGAGTGGTTTCTTACTGTTCAACGCGTTATCGATGAGAACGGTATACAACCGGAGGATATCTACAACTTTGATGAGACTGGCTTTGCAATGGGTCTTATATCTAAGCAAAAGGTAGTGACCCGGGCAGAAATGTATGGCAATGGCCGTCGCCTTCTTCAACCAGGAAATCGCGAATGGGTTACTGCGATCGAGGCAATTGGCGCTGATGGCTATTCGCTTCCGCCATGCGTGATTTTCAAAGCTAAGGTTGCCATCGCTGGTTGGTTTGAAAAGCTTCCAAAAGATTGGCGAATCGAGGTCTCTACCAACGGCTGGACTAGTGATGAGATTGGCCTACGTTGGCTACAAAAGCTCTTTATCCCATCAACGAATTCGCGCGTACGCGGCCGATTTCGGCTATTGATCCTTAATGGTCATGGTAGCCATCTCACACCTCAATTCGATCGAATCTGCACAGAAAACGACATTATACCTCTTTGTATGCCTGCGCATGCGTCACATCTATTACAGCCACTAGATGTTGGCTGTTTTGCAGTGGTTAAAAAGGCATACGGTCGCTTTATAAGCGATCTTGCCCGTCAAGGATATAACCATATCGATAAAATCGATTTCTTAGAGGACTACCAACGCGCGCGGCTAGAGGCCTTCCAAAAACTATCAACTATTCAAAATAGCTTCGCAGCCACTGGCCTAGTACCAATCGATGCAGAAAGGGTCCTTTCAAAGCTGAATATCTCTCTGCGAACGCCTACGCCACCAAACAGCCGGCCAAGCAGTAGATCTAGCCAATTCACACCAAAAACGCCTAGGACCGTCACCCAGCTATTCAAGCAAGCTTCTTTATTAAAAGATCTATTAGGTCAGCGGTCGCAAAGCCCTCCAAGCCCAATCAAAACCGTGGTGGATCAGATGATTAAGGGTGGCTATCTAGCTTTACATAGCGCTGCTCTGCTTAGCCAGGAGAACGCCAATCTACGCGCAGCCAATGAGAAGAAGCGCCAGAAACGCCAGCGGTCAACTAGGCAGATACCCTGCGAAGAGGGCCTATCTGTTAAAGAGGCTATACAGCTAGTTGAGCAGCTAAATCAGCCAGTGGAAGGTGATGGGGTAGGATCGCATGAGCAGGGCGAATTACCTAATCAGGTAATTCAACCACGACCTAGGGCGCCGCCTAGGTGCAGTGGGTGTGGGCAGATTGGCCACAAAATCAATCGATGTATTAATCTTTAGTATTAGAAAATTCAATGCGTTTTGGTAGAGATATTCGATTTTGAAATTTCCTAATGGGGGTGGGTGGCCCGCTCGCCTGGGTGGCCCGCTCGCTTATCCAATACGTTAACGTAATTCACGGCTGACCGGGTCACACGGTTGAGCGGGTCACCCTAAAGCACCATACTAAACGCGATTTTTTAAGTCATAATATATCAACAACGAGAATATAATTTTGCCTGATTTTACGTATGCTATGATCTCCTAGCACAAGAATTAGTATAGTACGGCTTATATATTCAAAAACTGATTATTTACCTGTATTACCAAAAATACGCTCCGATCGAGCGATGTAGATATATATATCCATAATATCACACCGTAAAATATTTCTGGAGCATATAAAAATATCTAGTAGGATATATTTAATACTTGGGTACCATAAGATCATATAATCAGCCTTAAGCGTTGAAATTTGAAGTGGTGAAATATTCCATTTAGTATGGTGTTTTGGGTGACCCGCTCAACCGTGTGACCTGGTCGACCGTGAACTACGTTAACTAACGTATTTCACAGGCGAGCGGGCCACCCATACGAGCGGGCCACCCCAAAACACCATACTAAAGACGAGTTTCTAGGTCGTTATATATCAACAACGATAAGTTACCCCTACTTGAATCTTGGTAGAGAATGTTTTCTGAGCACTATAAATAGTAGAGCACAACTGATATGTTCATAAGATAATTATTTATACGTAATACCAAAAATACGCTACCATAGACTGATGTAGACATATAAATCTACACTGTCACACCCTAGAATATTTCTTATATTAAGACGAATGCGTGTTATGGTGTAACAAATAGCAAGATATCTTAAAATCAGATGATCAGTTTTGAGCGTTGAAATACTAAGTTATGAAGAATTACATTTAGTATGGCCTTTTGGGGTGGCCCGCTCGGATGGATGGCCCGCTCGCCTATGAAATACGTTAACTAACATAATTCCTGGCCGACCGGGCCACCCTAAACACCATACATACTAAATGCGATTTCTCATGTCATGATATGTCAACAACGAGAAGATTTTTTAACTTAATTATTCCTAGGCTATGGTTTCTTAGCATTAGAAACAGTATAGTATAACTGAAATATTTGGAAAACAATGAGTGACTTACATAATCAAAAATACGCTCCGATCGAGTGACGTAGAATATATATCTGCATTGTCACGACCTAAAATATATTTCACGAGCTTAAAAAAATACCCAGTATGATATATTCAATACCGAGATACCCCAAGACCATATAAGTACTAGCCTTAAGCGTTGAAGTATGAAGTTGTGAAATAGTATGGTGTTTTGGGGTGGCCCGATCGGCCAGGAATTTACGTTAAGTTAAAAGCTGCTGTGAGCAGCTCAGGTTGATCAGGGGGGTGCTCAGTTCTACCCAGTGAACAAAAGCGGCCAGAGGGTGAGCACCAGAACGGAGGAGGAGCGCCACAAAATCCGGTCTATATGCACTTCGTTTTGCTAGGCAGTGCAACTTGAGCAGCTAAACCAAGATTTCCAATATAAGTAGAGCACTATTTCCCCTTCCCAGGAAGAGGCTTTCAGCTCTCATTACATCTCTGGTATACATCAATAACCAGACCACGGCTGATCCCGTCTCCCTCGCCTTTCGAATAGTCCACTAACTTAGTAACATTCTGTCAAGCCTACCGAAGCTATAACGAAGATACACTGAAAATGGAATCCAAAGGGCCGAAAGTCTCCGCCAACCACTTCGCGGCTTGTACGAGGTCATCGAGGATGCGCAGGCGTTGAACCCGGAGCTTGTGCTGATCTTTCGGAGAAGGCGTTGGGGTTGCACAGGATGGTGAGTGGGCTTAAGACGGCGATTGATGGATACTTACCGGTTATTCTGGCGAAATCCCCTCGGGGGGGGGGGGGGGGAAGAAGTAGTTGAAGAGGGTTGTTTAACCTTTTCGGAAGGATGGGTAGGATTGGGGGAGATGTTTCACGGCTTGAATGGCATTCAGAACGCTTTGCAGACTACGTTGAGCATGTGAGTGTATACCAGGGTGGCTTAGTTGGCAGAAGGTATGGGCTAGTAGGGCTCGTATACATTCGACGCAGGAGGTGCATAAGTCGGGGTTGGTCCAGGAGGCGATTCTTGGAGAAGTGCAGCAGATGTATGTTTATCTACCCCGGCATTTTGGGTAAGGTACAAGGCTGGTTGGATAGATCGCGCATCACTCTACAAGAGCACGCTACAAGGATACCACCACCGGCTTTACTCAGATCAGAGCGGGAGTTTTCTGCAGGGGGGCTGAAGCCGTCTGATATCTTCTTTCTGGATGATACTCCGCCGGACGACAACATGGTGTCTTTTTAGTATGGACGCTGGTACCATTCTATATAGCAACCACGCAAGACCAGCTTCCACCGCATGTATAGACTTACGAGATTCCTCGTCGACAATGGCTCCAGGCCGAATTACGCTTTCCGTCAAGGGGCCTGGAGGGCTTCGCTTTACGAAATTTCAAGAGGACGAGTATGCACTAGCTTTATACTTTGTCGACAGTGGTGGACCTTGTGCCCCGTAACATGGATCTTAACCATATCGAGCATATACGTAAAGTGTCTTCTCGCTAGAGACAAAGAGCCTATATTACACTACCTATTATATTCTGTTCCATTGAATCGAGACTGATCTGATCCTTAGACTTCATTGTCCCAAAGCTTGCGCGCAATGCATTTAAAGAGTCTGAGAAGGAGCACATAAACGGTCTCGAATCCGGTCATATCAATGCCAACGGCCCATAACGTGGTTGCTCATTGCTTCAACTAGCATTTGAATGATACAAGGGTATGTAAACCCTTCTAAAGGCGGTAATGACTGTTGGCCGAGCCTTTTTGGTCTTCGTTCTGGTGACTTATCAGTTTTCGACTTGCAGATTCCTTGTCCAAGATGAGTATTTCCAGTCCTTGCATCTGTGCTTGCCCAACGACGAAGAAAATTGGGCAAGTTGGCCTAGTCATGTCTGCCTCAAGAAGAACTCCACGTACGCAGCATATCTAAAGACCCGATCAAGGAATTGCTCGAATGTTGCTGGCATCCTCGCTGATCAAACACCTCCTGGAGCGAGACCCTACGGTCATCTTTATTCGTGTAGTTATTCTAGACGGGTTCATCGTTATATCACGATCAAAAAAGCAGTGTATTTCTGTGGCCCATCTTAGTTTATTTTTAGCTCATATGAATGTTCATGTTGAGCCTATTATCGTACCGGATCGTATTCATTTTTGAGCTTCGGTGTTTGAACTGATATCTCGGCATCTGGGAAGCCGAGGATTGTATGTATGACCAAGGCGATGGCATCATTTTATGAACCATATGGAATGACGATTTGGAGGTTTATTCTGTAGATAAAACCATGATTTCTGCTTATCAGATCGAAGTTTGATCTACCAACGATTCAAGTCCTACCATAACTACTGTACTGTACAGTTGATGATTGATAATCTAGATATCCATCAGCTCACGGGATCCGTGCCGATCCAGAACCAATCCAATTCGTAAGCAAGCACGCCATCCACATTCTGCCACTCTCGCCCGCCCAACCTCCTTTCTCCCCCGACCCTCAAACAGCACTGCAATTGGACAAATTGCATCGAAAAGGTACATCGGACCGTGACAAATCCAGCATGCTTCTTGTGAGTCTACACTTACCGCCTCCCTCGCCATGTTAGACACTGCTAGAGGGCTCCATGGGCAGTTTATTCAGCCGTGTTGCCTCTTAGCTAAGCTAGTTTGGCTCGGCCGGCGGGAACGTCATCGCCCTATAAAATCCGAACGCCCCTCTTCGGCTTGCCCCTCCTTGAAATTTAAAGCTTACAACATTTCCCTCTTCTAGAAAACTTCCACCTTGACTCGCCTTTCGGCCCCTCTATCTCGCTTGCCTATCGCTCAGCGTACATTTTCATCCTCTCCAATCTCCCGTTTCTCTAACTCAACCTTCAAAATGGGCGTCACCAAGATCGAGAGGTGAGTCTAGCCGCTCTTCCACATTCCCCGGGCTCCAGATATCGAAGTTGCACTACAAACGAGTATGAGAATATATGCTAACCGATTGTTTTTCTGCCTATAGCGAGCAGCAGTGGAAGGAGCTCGTTGAGAACAGCCAGGAGCCCGTCGTTGTCGACTTCTTCGCCACCTGGTGCGGTCCCTGCAAGGCCATCTCTCCCATCGTCGAGAAGCTGAGCGACAGCGTCACCTCCGTCAAGTTCTACAAGGTCGACGTTGACGAGCTCGCCAGTGTTGCTGCCAACAACGGCATCTCCGCCATGCCCACCTTCCTGTTCTACAAAGATGGCGCGAAGGTTGATGCCCTGACCGTTCGCGGCGCCAACCCCCCCGCTATCCAGAAGGCTGTCGCTGAGATCTCCGCATAAATTGGGATATGAAATGATTCGACCTCGCATTCTGCTTGATATGAAGAAATAAAGGAAGTGATATCCGGCCTGGGGCCCCTCTTTGTATCCTAAAGATTTCTCAATTAATTTTTTCTTTTTGGACGTTGATCATACTTGGCTCCTCTGGCTCATCTTGGTGGTAACTAGACGTAGATTGATCGTAGCGAGTAGACTCGGTATAGTTGCCTCTATGCGGAGCATTACGTCGCACAGGCGATGGCTTGCATCCTGCAGGCGGATATCACAATCCCCACCGGGTCTTTTTGACATGTTCTCCGCATGTTCTGTGTCAATCTTGGCGGGAGACAAACATCGCTGAGTGGTGAGATGACATGTGTCTCGAACGCATGGAATGTGAGCTATCGAATAAGCTTAGGTCCAATGATGACATGGAGCTTAGGCTTGCCACGAGATTAAAATTTCCGAGTCGCCTCGAGTCCAGGGCTGCCCAGTTGCCTAAATTTTGACAAAGTCAAAAGTGCAAGGGCTTCTCGAATTACACTTTGACCGTTTTCTGTCTGATGGAGGACATGCACATGGTCTACAGAACAAAGCAGAGACCACTTGGCGGCATGGCAGTTGAATGATGCATGATACAGCAGTGTTCGACGTACAGTGATAATGACGGGAATTTATGGACTTATGTAGCGTATTAAATCACTAGGTCTAATAGTAACATAGATCTGGTCTACAGTCAGCGTTCATAAGTATTTGGAACATGGTACCTGCCACTCTTATCTCTTTGCGCGTGGGCGGAAGTACTGTGTTCCAAATACTTATGAACGGCCACTGTACATCAAGTATCCTCTCCAGTAACGAGTCACGACCAAATCGGAGAGATAGAAGCCTCTAGATAGAATCAAACTGTAGAATAGCCTGCAAAGGCAAAAGTGGCCGACCTAGGCCCGTAGAACAATTGCCAACGCTGGGTGGGATTTAGAATTCATGATCTATCAAGTAAGAATCTGACCAAAACTTCGGTGGCGGCCACCGGCCAAAAAATGGGTCCTATCGAGTTTCCTGCAGACAAAAGCACAGGCCACCGATCGCGTGTTCCTAAGAGAGAGCCAAGAGATTCAAAACTGCACTTGACACATCTCAAATGTGCCAACCAAGTCCCGCAGGAGTGAACATCGTGGAGCAAGTCCATCCGAGAGCCAGTTGCCATGTGGTTGACACGCCGGCGTTTCTCGCTTCCACTCATCCAGATCCCCACCCGTGCCTCGGCGGAATTTCACTTATCGACAGACTGAAATTTGGAGAGCGGAACGCGCTTGAAAGGGGGAAGGGGGAATCACGGACACCAACAATCATCCGAAGAACCGACAGGTTGCGAACCTGCGACCCGGTCGAGTGGGTTTTGGGTTTTCGGCTTGAGCCGAGAGCACCACATACTCGGTCAATGGTCTCATTCATATCGGATGGCTCGAGAGCTCAAAAGTGAGAGGACTTGTTTATCAGAGGAGCAGACCGACACGACGGGTCAGATCCGAGCGAACCAGCTGAGTCCATCACGTTGATAAAATGGGAAACCAAGCCCGAAGTATTGGGCGTCAAGCCATGGACCAGCCAAAAAATCTACCACCACCAACTTCCAGCCAGTCCCCGCTCGCGAGGTGAGATCGATGGCTAAGAAAGAGAACCCTGCGCCACCAGAGTGATCTCTTCCAGGCCTTGTTTTGTGGATGGAAACTCTCGACTTAGAGTGGAGAGCCTGCCAAGTGAATTGATTAACTAATGGGTCCTGATTGATTAAGACCTGGCGCGTGAAAATGTGCTTCGCCGGGTTGACCTTTGTGCCTAGGAATGACCGAGACATGACCCAGGCTCCGTCCCTTTTGGTGGATTCGCGAGATCGGTAACCCACATCGATTCGTGCCCGTGATGTTCGTGTCTGGGGCTCTAGGGCCCGGTCGGAAGGCTTCCACGCTCAGGAAGAAAAATCCCGATCGACATGTTCCATTTCTATGCACCAGTTTGACACGCTAAACGGGAGCTTTACCAGCATTGTGACTGATCGTCGCGGGCGGCCTTGACGGGCAGCCTTGACTTGCATAGCCGGATGAACGATGCAGACGATAGAGAACAACACCATGGGTCGTTTCCAAGGGCACATCATCCTTGACAGAAAACAGTCTTCTCATTCGAGCGCCTCCTCCCCTCATCTTTGCATGGATCCGCTCTGCATCGACGTGATGAGCGAGTGGGAGCACGGCGCAGCTGAAGCTGAGGCGTTGGTACCTTAGTTGCCCCCGACCAGCCGCCCCATTTAATCAATTCATCGGAGGGGCCGGACAGAACACGGAGTGTGCTCATCGCTTAGGAGTCGACCCCCCCCCCCCCCAAAAAACAAACTATCCTCATCCAAAAGGAGGTCCCTGCTAGCTCGCGCTGCCTGGGTTATTTGATTGATTGAGCAAGATTGCCCAAATGCAACAATCCCATTATGGCGCCGGAGAAACCCTCTCTTGTCGAATGGCCGATGATGCACGGACACTGCATCTTGAGCACTGGGTCCATTTAATACCGAGGGGGCTTCTGATACGCCCATTGACCAGGCCCCGCCCCATCGTTCCTTGCCCTCTACGATCCGATCTAGATCAGACAGCCTTCCCAGTTCCGCGAATAATGAACTGCTTCATGCACCACGGAACTCGTCCTCGCTTGGAAAGTCCCCACCCCCAAAGGCCCAAAGGACCTCTTGGCCCGTCGTAAACGATATTCTTTCGGCATGGGAGATCACATCGATCAATCTGAAACTCTGTTTACTCTGTTCACTCTGTTTACTCTGTTCACTCTGTTTACTCTTCCATTCCACCTGGCAAACCTATTGATGGTGCTCGTTGGACAGGGCTCGGTTCTCTGCCAACAAGCACGATAGGCATGTGTGGATATACTAATGTCTGCGTCAGTACTTCCGTAGTGCCACGCGAAAGGTCTCACAGGGACACTGCCTGCAGGCCACCAATCAAGATGTGGAGACCAATCTGGGTTAGGATCGGATATCAGTGGCCCACGGGGCAAGTTATTTGTCCGATTTTTGCATGCACTAGCTTTGACTTTTGGCGCTGGGTCCAGGCTTGCGATGCAAAGATGACCCCGGTCAGCCTAGTGAAGGGCCTGCGATTGGGAAGAGTGCTTCCAAGTCATTTATGTTATAAGATACCACCGGCCAGGCTGTTGGGTCGAAGGAAACCCGGCTTTATGGTGCCGCATGCTCGTCGCTCCTTTCTTTGATTTGTTTACTCCCACTATCATCGCTATCCTTGATAGTTCACCGCGAATTGTCTCCTTCATGTTCTAGTACAATTCCTCTCTCTCTCTCTCTCTCTCACACACACACACTCTCTCCCCCAACGGTCCACTGCGACTATTTCCCCTTGTCGTGCTGCTAGAACAACGGTGACCCTCTTCAGCCAATGCTGGCGTTGTAGCTCATTTCGCGACACCGTTATCCAATATGTCGGGTCATAATGCGACCGCTATGCACGTCTCGTACCTCGCGGGATATATATTCCTGTCCTACGTAATTAGTTCGATGGGATGTGCGACGACACTGGAGCTTCTCCATCGAAGGACGTCAAGATCCGGATTCTATAACTGGTATGACATGCCTCGCTTTCGCACAAATGACCTGCCATAGCTGACAGCAATGGAAGGTATCTACTGTTAACCTCATCTATTACAATGGGCGGTATTGGAATCTGGTGCATGCATTTTATTGGAAACAGAGCCATTGTCCTCGGTAATGGAGCGCAGGAAGTCCAAATTCTTTACAACGTCGCTTTCACGGCAACATCGTTTGTGCTACCCGTCATCGTGCTGCTGACGGCTTTCTATTCCGTCGGCGTCGAAGAGAAAGCCGGTTACTGGCGTATCATGCTGGGCGGATTGTTGACTGGAAGTTCCGTGTGTGGCATGCACTACGTGGGGCAGCTCGGTATCGCGAACTACAAGTGCTCTTATGCTGTCGCCAACGTGGTTGGGTCTGCCATCATTGCCGTATTCTCCAGCACCGTGGCTCTGGGCATCTTTTTCCGATGGAGGGCGACTTGGACGGATAGCTGGTGGCGACGGGGGATTTGTGCTTGTTTCCTTTCGGCTGCCGTGTCGGGAATGCATTGGACAGCCGCCGTTGGAACTTCCTATCGAGAGCGCAACGAGCAGATTCAGCATGGCACTCAACTGTCCCGCAGTCAGGTTGTTATTATCTGCGCCGTGCTGGTGAGTTCTCACTGGATCTAAGTGACATGAGGAGGAGGTACGAATTGGAACTAACCGTCTTTCTTAGGCCTGCTGCTCTTGCGTGATTCTATCTGCCTGTGCAATCATTGCTGGGGGTAATCGACGACGATCGACTACTCGTGCGCACCAACTTGTTCTCGCCTGTGCTTATTTCGATCCAGCTGGACGTGTGATGGTTACACCTCAGGCCCTTCTACCGACACGAAAGATTGTCGATCACTACATCGGCCGAGTATGCTTCCTTTTCTCTCTATCAGACTGCAACGATATTCATCTAACGTGATTCTAGACCTTCAAAGATGACGATCTCACTCGCACTCACCCTACCTTCTTATGGGCTTTCAGGGCTAGCCGTAACTGGCCTGTCGTCAAAGACCTTATCCCCTTCATGCGAAACCGTCTTGAATCCGAAGAACAAGCCATTCAAAAACATGTCTTATCTCGTGGAGTTGTCATGGACAAGGAGACCGAACTGCAAACCGACTTCGATACCCTCTTTAAGCACCTCTTCTGTGTAACCGCCCAGGAACTGTCGGACGAACTTCGCCAACCGCTTTCTGATCTGGGAACCTTGTATGACAATGTTCTGTCCACTGCCATCCCGGTCTCTCGACTGTCACGCGCCATGGGCCGCTCATCGCTGCGAACTGGCAAAGGTCAATTGATCTTCAGCGTTCGGCAATTGCAAAAGCATGAAGCCAACCGTTTCTCCTCGCTGGGATTCCGATTCGCAACTATCGAACACGTTACAGCGACTCTGTCCCGCCGTATTCACGTTCCCGAAGCGAGTCTCGCGGAGCATCTCCGTGATATGCGCGATTATGCCAGCTCGAGCCGTGGCTTTGGAGAAGGTGTGCACCTCATCTCTTACGTGATGCGACCTACCGTTCAAGATCACTTTGAAATTCTCACCACCAAGGGAACCGGAAACCCACTCCCTTCCTCAACGCTTCCCATGAAGCGTCTCTCCGTTGAACATCTCGACCTTATTTCCCACATGGAAGGCTGGTCCATGATTACATGTCTGAAATACCTGCAATCAAAAGCCGCCCAACAAACCGATGCCAACATGGAAACATTCCGCGAGAATCTGTTGCACGGCATCATGACGCTCGCCAAATCATTCCCAGAAGATATGCGCTCAGCTGCTTCATTCTCGGCTAGACCTCTCCTTGCCCCCTGCCGCACTGCCCTCCGACAATCCGAAGAGAGGCAGCAAGCGCCCCAATGTACCCTCCTTTCATTCTGTGTCGTCGCCCCTCTCGACACCCAGGTACCCAATCCCGATTTTTGTTTCACTCCGTTCCGTCTATTCCGCGTACAGCAGCAAGTCAACGACGTTATCGCCGATCGAGACGGGTTCTCTCGCGAGTTAAACCAGGAGTTCTTCTGCACGGATGTCCGCTCGAATTCGTCCGTTACTGAATCAGACGTGATGTCGACAACGCGCTCGACGATTCTGAAATTGTGGCCCTCACGCAAGCACTTTACATCTGCTGCTTCGGGTCACTCCCGAGAATCACTCGTTGAGGCCCCCGTTTTGGGCGATATCACAGTCCAGAAAGAGGTTCGCGTCGACGTCACTCGGCTCAATGAAAATGCAGCGCAAAACATGGGACATTCTCATGATGCAGTCATTGCTGCCGGAGACGCTATTACTACTCCCGCGACGTATGTCGATGAATTGTATAGTCTTTGCTACGCACCGGGCATCCGCCTGCGGCCGGATTCGTCATTGCACGCAATGACAGCGGCTCAGAAGTCTGATCTGTCTTGATTCTATATCTCCTATTTTGATTTCATTTGCAGGCGTTGGTGGATGTGAAAAACCCAGGCTGGTTGCATAAGGCTCGCTATTTTTGATTTCCTTATGCCGTTACGTGTACGCATTCTGCCAGCGCAATTGGCCTGTCTTTTGGAATGGAAGGGCTTGTATATAATACCAACTACCCCTTTTGTATATGATAAAAAAAATTACCTTCAGCTCCGAGATCTCAATATGCAAGTAATTCGACGTGATTGAAACTTATTTTTTAGTGATACACAAGCTCTTCTCAATTAGCGTATAATGACGATAGTCATTTTTTGTCATGTCTGAACAAGGACACAGAATTAGACCAAAGAGACCAAAAAGAGATCTGAGAAATCAAATGCCAATCGCTCAATGCAAAAATCAGCTACTCCTGAAACACAGCCACATGCACGAAAACCCCACAAGCAGGGATGTCGATGGCGAAACGAAAGGGAACGGGCGGATCTTTCAGCCGCGCCCACGCAGCACACTTAATATACTCGGCTTGGCTCGGCTCACCGCGTTGCGCGTTGGGCGTTGCTCAATTTACGTTGCATTGGGATCTTCTCGCTCCAAGAACGTGGGATCCATATCAATGCGTCGCTCGAATTTGGTCCACCAATCCCGGAAGCTTTTCAAAGGGACTACCTCGTGGCCCTTATTAGCCGGATCGCTCTCGGCAAAGCTGGCGAGGAAATTGAATGCGCTACCGATGATCCGCTGCGCTAGCATCTTGGTTGAGATCTGCTTTTGTTGGCGCTGCTCGGGGTTTTGTGGGACTAGCGCGGTGGAGGTGGATGGGCGCTCTGCTTCTAGCGCGGAGAGCTGTGGCGCGATGTTCTGGACGGGCTCGATTGAGATTCCTAGTGTTGCGACGCCGTTTGACGAGATTGCGCTGCCGGTGGAGCCCTCGTCGAGCATTGCGTCTTCTTGTTCGGCCTCACTGCGGCCGGCGCCATTGTTTGCTTGTGATGGTGCCTCGATCTTGAAGATGCCGGAGGGTTTCTCGTTTGCTAGCGCGCCAATGAATCGGAAGTCGGTTGGGTTGCCCGTGTTAGGGTCTGGGAGCTGGATGTAGATGGCAGCGCCGGTGTTTGGTGGGAGGACTGTGCCGGGGAGGAAGAAGACAACGAGCTCGGAGAAGGAAGGGCTGACGGGAATTGTGAAGGCAAATTTGGTTGCTTGGCCATTGGGCTGGCTGTCGACGGCGATGATATCTGTCAGACACGGCCGGCCGGGGATGACGACGGAAAACATGGGTGGCAGGTCGATTCAATTGGTGATATTGAGCTGTATGGTAGGTCTTTCAGATGAATTGAGGAGTTGGCCTTGGCAAAAGTAGCAACGCCTTCTTTCTAGCAGGTTCGAGTAAAGCCTTCGGCGGAATGCAGAATGGATGATGCCGGTGACATAAGGAGGGGGAAGCTGCCCTTATCGCGACGATAAGGGCTTGGCATGCGCGGGACGGAGATTCTCCGCTGCTTTGGCTTAACCTCTGTCTTATCTGATGGACCAAGTCTTGAGGTAGTCCGCAGATCACTTTTGAAGTTGTTGACCCAAAAAGACCAAAATACACATCCCTACCTAGCCTAGTGGACCGTGATATATTCCAACTTTCGAGCGCGGGGTCAGGGTCACTGATATCACCCAACCAACCGACTATAGAGGTTGGTCTGTAATAGAGGAGCTTCTCAAGTGCATCCAACTGAATATCGACCAACGTCTGTATTCCCTGAGTTATCATTTCGAAAAGATGGATATCGTAGTCACCATGGCCAAGATGATAGCACCGTGTAGTTCGAGTTACGGGAGGAAGGTATACAGTAGTCGGGGAAGGAAAGGGTTAGCCTCGACCTATCGTCATGTGACATCCATTCCCCTCTTGGTGGATGGAGGATCTCAAGCAACGCGCTAACCAATGTCGCTTTGTTGATCCAGCTTATTCTTTATGTGGGGGAGTCTTAAGAGCCTCATAACAGTTTAGACTCATTATGATGTCTATTGGTGCGGCCATATGGCTTATTCGTCTGGGTTCCGACAGCAAGCACTGATTGGCCACTAACAGACAACTGGCATTAGTCATTCATCACATGACTATCACTGAGGCTGAGCCCGTGCTGATTTTGGAAGCAGCGGCAGCCGAGATAGGAAAGCCCCATCGGGCAGACATTATCCTGTGTAAATAAGTGCATACAAGCTGCATTGGCTGAATATTAACAAGATGGCCAAGTCCAACCTGGATCTGATTCGCGAATGCGATAAGTACTGAACCCGTCTTTATATTTATCCCGCTTGCCGTTCTGTTTTCTTATGTAACGCTCAGCTTTCCCTATTACGAGGATAACCGTGTCGCTTACACGGAGAATCTCAAAAAATACTATGCGTTCCACGTGTCTGGCTACGATGTCACGCTGGGGTATATCCTGAACACAGTTGTGGAGAAATTCCCCTGGCCAAAGGCGATCTGGGAAGTCGACTCTGCGGCCCAGACAGTCACCCTGCTCACGTCGGCAGACGCCGATCCCGCACATCGGAGTGAGCTGGTTGCCCAGAGCATCGCCGAAGCTGTCAAAGCGGACTGCTTCGAGGTTCTCCGAGGATGGCGTAATGAGAAGTATCCCGTCTATGGCCCTGGTGGTGAATACCTGCTGGAGATGGAGCGCAGTGCGACACCGCTGTTCGGTATCGTCTCCTACGGCGCCCACATGACCGGATACGTTGAGGATGCGACGGGCTTAAAGTTCTGGATTCCCCGCCGTGCAAAGAACAAGCAGACCTACCCCAGTATGCTGGACAACACCGTTGCCGGAGGAATGTGCACTGGCGAGAAGCCATTCGAATGCATCGTCCGCGAGGCCATGGAGGAAGCCTCCCTTCCCGAGTCAGTCGTTCGCGCTTCCATCGTCCCAGTGGGCTGTGTCACATATACTCATGTAAGGGACCCTCGTGCTGGCGGAGAGATTGGCCTCTTGCAACCAGAGGTGGAATATGTTTATGACCTGAAGCTCGATGCTTCGGTTATTCCCAAACCCTGCGATAACGAGGTCGAAGAATTCAACCTGCTCTCGGTCGATGAGGTCAAAGAGGCAATGGCTCGCGGTGAGTTCAAGCCAAACTGCGCGATCGTCATTCTTGACTTCTTCATTCGCCATGGTATCTTGACCGCCGAGAATGAGCCGGATTATCTGGATATTATGGCGAGCTTACATCGTCGTATGGAACACCCAACCGCTTCGCATTGCATGAAATAGAGCCTGCATATAAGTCCGGTCTTGTTATCGACCATTATTTCGTGCGCCTTGAATATTGCATGATGATTTTTTATGTACAGTCTCTGTACAAGCTGGGCCCAGCGTTCAAGATTTCTCTGTCAAATACATATTACTAAGAAGCATATAAATCATGTCTTTCAGAGTTGGTAGAGTCTGAGGGATCTACAGAATCGACTACTCTATACATAATGGGTCAATGTTGATGTATCGAAAGAATGTATGGTTACCTAGGGTGGCGCTTCATGTTGTATGGATGCTAGATTAGGCGCAGCACTTGATTGCTGTCCGAAAATAGTGCGTCAAAGCTATTGTTTACTGTAATGACCCTCGTAATAACGTGTTCCGGGTACAGTGTCAAAAGCCAAGTTTAAAATAATTGCGGCGATGATACTCAGCTTTGGGAGAAAGAGACCTCATTAATCTCTAGGCTACAGAAGTACTAGTCAGGATCTTTCTGAAGGTAATTACAGAGCTGTGGAATGACCATAGTCCTAACCCAGTTGAATGCAGCAGCAATACGCCCTTCCAAGGGCCGCTAGGTCAGCGGATGTTAGCTAGAGCGATGCCTGAAAATTTCAGGGGGATCAAGCACTTTTGGCAGCACGGAAGATAAAGCAAAAGGTATGCATTGTATTGCGTTAAGCAGTGTCTCAAAAGAAATGAAAACATCCAGAGAGAGAAAGCGAGAAAGGACGATGGTAGAGAGCTCATACAATCATTATACAAAGGAATATCACCAGTTAGTACAGAGCCTCCCAGCAAGCAAGCTGTTTTCTCTACGTTGTACACATTTGCTTGCCTGCTGTTTACTTCGGCCACTCTCCAGAATCCCATTCGTCCTCTTTGATAGAAAAGAATAAAAGAGGGAAAGTACCACAAATCCTTTGGTTTTGTTTGTGAGTTTCCCGGAAATCTCCTTCAACGTTCTAGTTTAACCTTTCGCCCAGCAGCCCTCCAACGTTGTTTGCCATTTCTCATACGCCCGACTTTCTTCACTTCTATCTAACACTCGCTGCCCAGAGGATCGGCAAATTAACCCTTCACTATTGGACTTCGACTATTCTAAGAAAGCTTTGCACAATGGAAAGGTCTGAGGCTCGGTCGAAAATGTCAGTATCATTCTTTCAGTGCTCTGGGTATTACTAACGAGGTATATGAAGTCGTGATCGTTTGGAAATTGCTTGGAAGGATGTGGAGGAAGCGACAAAAATTGCCAATTCTCCGTCCATATCTGTTGGTATCATTCATGGCCTTGAAAATATTCCAATCTTTCGAAAGAGCTACGGTCTGCGGAACTGCGAAGCCGAGCTCACAGCCGACGAAGACACTTCATACGTTATTGGCAGCTGCTCGAAAATGATCACCTGTACAGCAATCGGAATCCTCGTCGGCGACAATCGACTGGCATGGAGTGACCCCATTCGCAACCACCTTCCTACGTTTGACCCACTCGGAGATCCAACCATCGGGGAAAAGGCAACCATCATCGACCTATGCCGGCACTCTCCCGGTCTTGGTGATGCCTCCACAATTATTGCTGGACCTGGAGGCATGATCTCCAACAAGACAGAGGACCATATCTCCCTCGTCAATGCTCTTCCTACCGCGAACGACTCCGGTCAAAGATTCCAAAAGGACTGGTGGTACAGCAACGTTGCTTTCGGATTGCTGGCACAAATAATCGAAAAGGTCTCTGGGATGCCACTCTCTGAGTTCTTACAGAAGCGCATCTTTCAGCCGCTGCGAATGTCCCACACGAATGTCATGGAAAGCGTGTCAGAAGCCAACGCAAATATCGCCTTTCCCTACGTTCGTCTGTCTGATGGTAGATGGTCTAAGGTAGCAACCAACATGGCGGCTCAAGCTCACGGGCCAGTACTTGCCAGTATTGCAATGCGCAGCTCAGTAAACGATATGCTTGCTTTCATGGCGGCTGTCATGAGCCAGTTCGATGAGGAGCGCGGACTGGACACCCTGCAGCCCCTTGTCAATTCCAGATCGACAAATCCGTTGCAGCAGATAGGACCCATGTGGAACTACTGGTGGACACGGCCAGTAGATGACGGCTTTGAGAACAACTCTGCTTACACCCTGGGCTGGTACCGTACCACGATGCCCACTGCTGCCCTGGGCATTTGCTCCTACAACCGATCTGGAGATCTACAGAGGACTTACCTTCATGCGAGTAAAATTCTCGGCAAAGACTCTACCAAACACACTCTGTATGGCGATAATGGTAATTCCAACGGCTTTGTCGCGACAGCTTACGTTTTCCCCGACGATCGCACCGCTATCGTTGCTCTGAGCAATGCTGCCAGTGCGGGAGACGCAGCAGAAACAGCATCTCGCATCATGTTGCAGGCTCTGTTTAACCTGAAGCCACGAGTCAGTTCACTTCAGCCGTTGCGAGACTCTCGAGACCGCTGCCTCCGGAGCCATGCATCCATGATAGGCGACTGGGGGCGGGGCCGTGATACATCGCGTTTCACTGGCGCTTTGAAAGACTTCATAGGGACATACGTCGGCCTGAATACAGTACGCATCAGCATCTTGGCTACTCAGAGCGATGACAGTAGCAACGAGCCCGCCCAGTTGGCTGTACAATTTGGTGACAATCCTGCCTCGCAATGTGCTCTGGAGCCCTACAATGCAGATATGTTGAGCTTTCTACCTCTGGATCTGGAAACATTGCTTTCTCGAGGTATGCTTGCTTGGCATCATTACAAAATGGGCATCCTTGAATTTGTCAGAGACGAAGATAAAGGAACAGTAGCTGGATTTGGGTGGCAATGGGACTCATACGAGCAGCCGTCGTTGTGGGTGAGAGACCAGGCGGGCATGAGTCCATAGCAGATTCAGGAGGTGCTTGACAAGTTTGGTCAATTTCGTACACAAGACTAGACCTCGTCGAGGTCTTATGGTTTTGGAGTAGTGGAGAAATGTGGAATTCGGTACCTGTCAAGTTGATATCATATTACGCGATAGCTTCGACCATATGAATCGCATCTTGAATGACGCAGGCCTCAAAAGTGCCGCAGCGCCTAGCAAAGTTCTTGGTAAAAAAAATAAATTATCAATCTAATCCGGCAGGTGTTATGGCCACCGGCCTCCTGAGCTTTACGCAGTTGGCAGTAGAAATCGAGATCATAAGCAAGTAATGCTCAATCATGTCAGTCCAACGCCTAGCAATTGAGATTGTGCAGTCAGCGTGAAACTCTTTTGGAGCTATATGTTCACGATCAAGGCGATCTCCTGATTGATAATGCTAATCAGTGCTTCGGTTAACGTTGCTTAGTTTGAGCACCAACATCTATGGAGGTTGACATCCTGTTCCCTCGACCTAATGGACGCCATGCAAAGACTGTCCAGTTACTGCATATGTTGCCCCATCAGCGAGTCTTTGCTGAGGTACAATCGACGATGCTCAAGAAAGCAGTATATAATTAAGACGCACTGGATTTCTCGGTCGTCGCTGCTCTCAACACGATATCTTCAAGCTCGAGTGCAACGCAGGCTGCGACGTCCTTAGGGGCAACCGCGTCGCAGCAAAGCCGCATGACGGCTACTTCAACTAACTCTACACTGCAAGAGTCAGCCTCAGCTTCAAGCACTTCCAAAGCAAACTTTGATACTGTCAAGTCATCATCAATGGGATTCCTGATAGCAATAGCTTTTGGTATGGCGATGGACTTGGTATTTCTGCAACCTGAACTCTTTTGAACTCAAGGCTGTCCAAAGAGCAAAATTGAGTCAAATAGTCCTTAGAGCAGGAATTTCAAGTCGCATAATATGCGCCATCCAGTGTATATTGAGCGATTGATGCTATGGATTTCCATTTTGCATCATCGATCCGTTCATAGCTGAAAGCCCAGGAAACACCCAACGACTTTTGAGAGCAAGTCTTGATACCCGTAACCATCTGTGTTCGAATAAGAGCGAAAAGTAATACTCAAGTGAAGATCGAATTTTATTAACGATCATCTATTGGTACACCCGAATCAGAATGCAAGAAAAAACGCCAGCGCTGCACAACCCGATAAAGAGATAAATAACAGAAGGAGATTTGCCCCAGATTGAGTAAATCTCAGAGAATTTCGTTTGATCCCGAGCGTAAGATAGCTCGAGACCCGGCAGCTTCACACCAATGCAACAAGGACGGAAAAAGTCGACCACTGCTCACTTATTTCTTCAGGAGCAGGTAGACGTGATCGATCCGCAGGGGGTTAGTCTTGTTGTAAGGCCCAACGAGGTAGAGAAGAAGACCGCCAAATGAGGCAAAAACAGCCCTAAATAGCAGTTGTCAGTATAGTTTTCTTGCGAATCAAGCATGTCTGCGGGCAAGAACCCACATGGTATCCTTCTCTTGACCCTCCGCAAACCGGTAAACCTTGCCGTGGCAGACATAGTCGTAATCATCGGCGAGACTGGGCTCGCCATTGCTGACCTCGCGCCAGCTTGTGCGGTTGTCCTCCTTGCCATCGAGGGAAAGCGTAGAGGCAATAGCCATAGACACCGATTCACCGACGGCGCATGGGTAGAGCTCGGTGTTCACATCGAGGGTGAAAGTGATGGACTTGTCACGGTTCTCGCATTCAAGACGCGAGACGCGATCGTATTTTTGGGCGTTGATCGAGTTGATCGTAAAGGTGTCTTCGAACAGGACTGGGTCGGACATTTTGAGCTTTTACTGCGCCGCGGCGGCTTGTCGAATGGCGAAGGGGAGATGGTGCGTTTCGCGATGTAAAGAACTGCAAGATACCAGTGACTTGAAGGTCCGCAGTGGGCGAATTGGGGTTGGGATGTTGGTAGTTGAAGGAGTGGAGAGGAATCGGTCGAGTTGCGGCGGAGTTTGAAGCTTTTCTTTTTTTCTGCCGCTTTTGGTTCCCCGCCGATAACGATTTCCACTGCGGCGGAGCTTCCACAACTTCATTCAGTTTACAGTCTCGTCGCACATTGATATTCGGTCAGCATGTCCTTTCGCAAGCGAAATCTTGGGCTGTCTGCAGGTGTCGACCGTGCAGCGGCTCCCAATGCCTCTCAGCCAGCTGCGCCTGAAACCAGTCCAGGCATACGCCCCTCACCAGACGATGGACGGCCAACCACCTCTACAGGAGCGCCATCGCTCGACAATCTGCTTGCTGGCCATGCAGGACTTCCTATGGGGAAAATACTATTGATTGAGGAGAATGGGACTACGGATTTTGCTGGCGCATTGCTCCGATATTATGCGGCAGAGGGAGTCGTTCAAGAGCAAAAGCTTCACGTGGTCGGGGTTCCTGAGCAGTGGGGTCGTAGTCTGCCAGGTTTGATCGGGACGGCGGAATCATTGCAGGAGAAAAGATCGGATAGACGCAAGGATGAGAAGATGAAGATTGCGTGGCGATACGAACGGCTAGGCGAGTTTGGTGCGGGCGTCGCAGGCTCGCGAGATGGTGAGTAACTATGTCTTGAGGTCTGACTTTAGCTCCCAAAATGCTCATAAAATACAGCGCCCACTCCTATGTCAACTAGCGAGAACGATGCCGCTGCGAAGCCAGCCTTTTGCCATGCCTTTGACCTCACAAAGCGCCTTACCCACCCCGCCATCACCAACATGTCCTTTGTCCCGATCGTGCCTTCGAGAGATTCACCATTCGCCTCTATTCTGAAGCAGCTTCAGACCACGATCAGCTCGAGTGCCTCGAACACCATCCACCGCATCGTGATTCCAACCTTACTGAACCCCACCATGTACCCGCCAAACGCCTGCCAGCCCGAATATGTCCTACAATTCTTCCACTCATTGAAGGCATTGATGAGCGCATATGCCACGCGAGTGACGGCCATGATCACGCTCCCTCTTTCATTGTTTCCACGTTCGTCGGGTCTGGTCCGCTGGATTGAGCTGCTGAGTGACGGCGTGATCGAGCTCTGCCCCTTCCCTCATTCGGCGGATGCGGTCGCTACCTCGGGCGCGGCGACATCTGTGGAGGAGCCTCCGCAAGGCATGCTGAAGACACACAGACTTCCGGTATTGCATGAGCGTGGCGGTGGGAGCGACCAGAATGTGGGACAAGACTGGGCATTTATTCTCAGCCGTCGGCGGTTCGAGATCAAGCCGTTTAGCTTGCCGCCCGCCGAAGGCGATACGGAAGCGCAAGATGCATCAGCATCCAGCGGTATGCCGAAGAAATCAGACCTCGAGTTCTAAGAGGTCAATTGCTTGGTTGAATCAGCAATCAATCCTCCTCGTCGAAGTGGCGGCGAGTTCCTGGTTCGGCTAGCATGTCGTCGAGTTCAATTTGCTCTGACATTGCGGCCCCAGAGTTGGCCATGGTTCGAAGGTAGCTCTGTCCATACGTGTCCAGGACTGGTCGTACTGATAATCTGCCGCCTCGAGTGCGAAGGCGATTTCCTAGACACGAGGAAGCTGCCAGCCATACTGGTAGAATGTCAGCGACCATACTCGTCTCTGAGTCCTCACAATGGCAAGGGACCCGAGGGCATGAATCTTACCGACAAAAAGCAACAAGGGCGCGAAAAAGACTAAGAACAGCAAGAGCAGGAAGTTCATATTGACGGTGATTTGCGACAAGAAGCAGCGTGGTATGGACGTTTGGCCGCGTCTTCCCGCTACAGAGGAACGCCAAGACCAGAGGTTCCCAAAGGGGATAAGCGCGGCCGAGCTCTTCATAAAACTCGCTTCGCGTTTTCTTTTTCTTCCCTCTTTGGCTTCTTCCCACTTTTCGAGTCTCTGGCTTTGCTGGTCAAACCACGGACTCGCCTTTCTTAATGGTAAGCTTTCCCTCGCAATACCCTTTTCCCACTTCCACCTTGCATGATTATATATCTACAAATCTGTCAATCCCCTGAAGCTCGATTTAATATCTCAAAAGAGCACCGGTGACGAGAAACGTATTGAAAATGACTTGCCTTGAAAAAACTTCTTTTTTTCATTTTGATCAGTTTTTCACTGTTCTTGAGCCATGGCTAACATAAAGCCTCTCTTCAGCTTCACATGAATCGAATGAATCCTTGACCATGGAGTCCACACCTACTCTTCCCATCCCGATATCCTATGTATCTGGTAGATACCTGCTCTTCTCCATTGACGCCGTCACTTATCTGCGACGCGAGCACAATATTTGCGGCGTGTTGATCGGGACCCTTCCTCAAATCCCGCAACAGAATGTGTTCCTGGGGTTGCCGCTGGAATTGATGCCCGAGGAGGCACGAGTGTTGGTGGACCAGGGTGTAGCTTGCATTGTAGACGAAGCCAAAGCACACGATGGCATGCGATCGCTCCTAGAGGAGGATCGTCGACAGTATCTCCGCGACCTAGAATCCCAAGGCCAGCTTGCCATGCGTATCTTGGCCGATCGCAAGGACCAGCTAAGAGAACAATCCTTGAAGGAGATAGACGAGAAGAAGGCCAAAGGTCTGGCAGCCAAAGCCGCCAAGGCTGCAAAGGCCGCCGCCGATGCTCAATCCGCCGCTTCATTAGTCCCTGCTTCGAACGAGAAAGACGAATCGAACTCGGTCTTTGCCGCAGAGGATGAGACATCGTCTCTGTCTCGCACCACTGGCACAAGCACACCAGCACCTCAGCAAGCCATGGGCGTCACACCTACTACTTCCTATCCGCCATTGCCTCATCCCGTCTCCTCGTCTGGTCAATATCTCTCCAAGCCCGAAGTGCCGCTGTCATATCCGCTCTTTGCCCACCTGCATTCACGAGGCTATTTCCTTTCGCCTGGTCTACGCTTCGGATGTCAATACGTTGCGTATCCAGGAGATCCGCTTCGATTCCATTCCCATTTCGTCGTCGTCTCCGCGGAGTGGGACCAGGAAATGGACTTGATGGACATCGTCAATGGTGGCCGATTGGGAACCGGTGTCAAGAAAGGTTTCCTTTTGGGTGGACCCCAGATGGGACGGGATGAGGTCAAGTCTGATGCCGATCGCATCGACACTGTCCGCACTTTCAGCATCGAATGGGCTGGCATGTGAGCGATTTCGAAGAAAGTGCTCATCCACTTTTTTGGGGCCCGATCGTCTTATTGACTCAATTCGACTGAGACAACCAATCCCCATCGAGTACAAGCTGCTTGAAATCTCACGGGATATTGTTCAGCGACTGCCATTTGTTTCACACAGTCGCGCACCCTCTTCCAAGGAGCGATGTCAGGTCACCTTTGACCATGTTTCATCTTCACCTCGAGATAAGCGTCCTGTTAACGCTTAATGCCCAATGGATTCTCAACTCTACGCTCTTGGAACCATGGTCTGATACCGCCGAGAACGATGCCGACATGCATATCCCCTCGACGGCTGATATCATTCGCCGACCACATACCGTGGCTGGAAAACGCCATGCTCTAAATCTGTGACATCAGAGATACCAACATCTACATATGACATCTAGGTCCACATACTAAATGATATCAACATATGCAATCTCTCCTTCACGGCGCTTGCCTCAGCTGTCACATACTAGCAAGACTCTCAATATCATCATCCTGTACTCAGGCTTCAAATTTTCAAAGGCCGCATCTAACCAAGTCGTTGACATTAATGGTATGCAAGATAAATATTCATGGGTCATTGATTCAATAAATATAGGCCTGCCTATACATAGTCGATGTTCCTCCACTTAAACTTCTTGTTTGCCCGATCAACAGGTCGATTCTCAAACTGACTTCCATGTAGCTCAAAGACCAGTGGTTTCGAACTTTCCGGTATAGATTTTTCCTGGTTATTTCCTTTTCCCTCTGCCTCAGCTTCCGCACCGCCTGGCAGAGGTACTGTAAACCGAAAGACCGTATGTTCCTTGGGTATCGCTGTGGTAAAACGTCAGCGTCGACATTCTCCATCCGCTCGTAGACATCGTTGAAAACTCACTCTTCACTTCATCCTTCTCCGTAATAATTACAAACGTGAATTTCGTATCTCGCACCACAATCCCCTTCACCCCCACCCGACTCGCACACTGACTCCGAACAACCTCCACCTCCGCACCATGATAATCCGCGCTAACAAGCTTTGCCCCATGCGACGCCGGCGTAACCAGACCACTGCGCCCACTGACCTTAAGGTCTAGTATCTCCTGCATATATCCAACCCAGAGCGCATGCAAGCCCTGGAAGATAGAGTGCTTGCATTCCTCCTTGGGCAAATCGTAAAGACCCGAGGAGCGCTTCTTGCGCGCGGACAGGGGCTGCGGGCGCTGGTGTTTGAGGAAGTATTCTTTCTTGCGAAGACGCTGGTGGCGTCGGCGAGAGCGGTTGTCGGCTGCAGAGGGGGATGTTGGGCGGAGGAAGAGTGGTTTTTGTTTGATGCGCTCGGTGAATTGTTGGGATGCGGTATCGGGAGAGTGGGCGCGTGCGAGGAGGGTATGCGCTATATGGGTTGGTGGAGCCGGTGAGGATGCCATTTTGGTTGTTTGTGAGCCCGTAGACTATAGTGAAGGGAGGGTGTTGGTGGCCGCGAGAGCTCTTGAAGTGGGTGAAGTTGAAATTTGGAGGGTTGGAGTTGGAGAAAAATTGATGTCACCTGCGCTGATAAGATAGGGCCGCTACTCACGAGAGCTTACTGTAGAGATGAACGACTCTGTAGTATATGGAATGCACTTGAAAAATATGACTAATTAACCGAAATTTTTATGATGTTATTCTAATTCAAGGCTCAAAGTCGTGCAAGTGGTCCGTCTGGTCGTACAATTGCAAGGCTCGAGGAGCTAATCTCGGATACAGACTTGCATCCGGCCAACTGCATGCATCGTTTGAATTCGTTATAGAGAATTTCAAGCATCAACTCGACACCTTTCTGGCCATTGTACTTGAATATAACACATTAGTCATTGCTTAGGAATATAAAGGAAAACACTCACTGCTAAGCCCCAAAGCATAGGTCGCCCGACCCAGCAGCATTCCGCTCCCAATGCCAAGGCTTTGAATATATCAGTGCCAGACCTAATACCTCCGTCAATATGAATCCTGATTCGACCCCTAGCAGCCTTTGCACAAGCAGGAAGCGCATCGATAGTTGCAGGTGTCTCATCAAGCTGTCGACCTCCGTGGTTGCTTATGATAACACCGTCGCAGCCATATTCAATCGCTGTCTCAACGTCTTCCGGCGTCAAGACCCCTTTGATCCAAATCTCCATATTGGTGATATTCCGAAGCCATGGAATCTCTCTTGCCCAAGAGTGTGAATTGGAGTTAAATGAGCTGAAGCCATCATCATGCGACTCCTTTTGAATCTGTTCAGACGTCTTCTCGACCATAGGATAGCCCAATCCCGGCGGGGGCAGAAAGCCACTCCTCCATTCGTTATACCGAACTCCTAGCACCGGACTATCAGCAGTAAGGAAGATTGCTTTGCAGCCGGAGGCTTCTGCGCGGCGAACGATGCGTGCCTCTTTCTCACGGTCGGTCATGGAGTATAATTGCATGACATGATGGACAGGCCCGATCTCCGTCCCAACCGAGGTAATTTGTTCAACCGAGTGGTTGGCATAAGATGATATACCCATGTTGATGCCCATACTGGCACATGCTCTGCTCGTCGCTAGCTCCCCGTCCGGATGGGCCATGCCTTGGAGACCCGCAGGAGACACGCATAGAGGAAAAGTTATTTCTCGATTGAATAGATTGATCTGGGTGTTGACTTTGGAGACATCTCTGAGGACCCGAGGTAGAATGCGATACTTGCTGTATGCGGTGGAGTTCTCACGAATGGTGACCTGGTTTGTTGCACCTGAATTGAAGAAGTCTGTAGATTTTGTTACCCCTCACTGGACCCTGGAGAGAATGATCTGGTAAGAGTGGGCTCGTTTACCTCGAGTCGAAGCTGGAAGGATCTTTGAAGCTGCTGCTTCAAGATCTGCTATACACAAAATCTTTTCAGCCTCCATTCTGAACAGCTGTTCCCGGTGCAAAATAGTGGTTTTGCGGAGGATCTCACTCTGTATCTCCAAATCTTTGAGCGGGGTTAGTCTCCACTGGAGGTGTGCGCCCTGCGCCTTACAGGTGATATTGTTGGCATCGGTTCGAATCTATAGAGCAAGATGATGTCTGAGTGACTTTAATGCTCTTATCTCAAATGGACGTCTCCGTAGTTTAGTTGCCCGGTTCCTAAATCTACGTCACCAAATATGGGTATCGGATGTGACTGGATCACAGGAGCAGAAATGCAAGATCAGAGCCTATTGAGATATAGGTTTGTAATAGAATAACATAAACAGCATCTTGACCTCTTCATTTGTCCAGAACTCTTTCGCTCGGACGTTGAAAGCGTCCTACCCCCGAACTCTGGGTTTGGTCTATCCCTCGGCTCACAACCGCTTCCCCGCAAAAGGATATCGTCACAGATTTCGGATATGTCACCGAACATTTTATTGTAGGTTTCTACTCTTGTCTTTGATGGTTGAAATAGAAAACGTACCCGTCTTGTCTTATCTTGAACTTCCAAGTCCTCCAAACATGGATCCCCAAGCGAACTTTACTGATATCGTCAATAATTTCCCCGGACTCCCGCCTTTCCCGGACGATGTCCCCACGGCGCCACTTCTTCGGCTGTCGTTGAGCAAGCTGTTGGCCGGGGACAAAGCCGAGCTCGAACGGCTCTACGAAGCATCCGTCGACATCGGGTTCTTTTACCTGGATCTCCAAGACTGTGAACATGGGAAATTGCTCCTCGGGGATGCAGATGGTCTGTTCCACATTGGCGAAAGGCTCTTCGAATTGAGTCTTGAAGAGAAGAAGAAGTACGACTTTAGTGCGCAGAACTCGTACTTCGGGTATAAGGGCCAAGGGGCTGCCGTAGTTGACAGTCAAGGGAACCTGGACAGAAATGAATTTTACAATGTGAGTGCCTACAACACGCCCAAGTCGACAACTTGAGACATGCATAGACTAAGACATCCATCTCAGATATCCAAAGACGACATCATGGGCATTACCGATACACTTCCAGCGCCGGAGGTCTTGCACCAAAGCCGTGACCTGGCAAAATCCTTTATGCAAGGCTCCCATGCCATCGTTAGCCTGATACTGAAAATCCTCAACGACAAATTATCCCTGCCCGAGGGCACACTTTCAAACCTCCATCGGCTGCAAGCCGTCAGCGGCGACCAAGTGCGCTTTATTAAAGCGCCGCCACAGCCAGTGGATGACCGGCGCACTGCACTAGGGCAGCATACCGATTTCGGCAGCGTGACAGTCCTCTTCAACCGCCTGGGCGGATTACAGGTGCTTCCTCCCGGCGCTGATGCAGAATGGGTATACGTTAGACCACTTCCGGGTCATGCAATTGTCAATCTCGGGGATGCAATGGTAAAGTTTACTAATGGCTTGTTTCGATCGAATATTCATCGGGTCACGGCACCACCGGGGGCCCAGGGGAACTCAACAAGATATAGTTTGGTGTATTTTGCGCGGCCGGAGGATGATGTTATGCTTCGACGACTGGATGGGTCGGAGCTTATTCCTCCTATTGAGGATGATCAGGCTGAGGAAGAGATCAATAGTAAGGATTGGATTATCCGTCGGGCTCTGGGACGTCGTGTAGATCTTGTCAAGAATATTGATTTTGAGAAATCTGCCGGAACAGAGCAGATGAGCCGAAGGATCAAGGTTTGAAGAAAGTGAGAAGAGGCATATCTAAGTGTAGGAGACCAATATCAACTTCAATCCAAACCGAGCCTCGGTATCACAAGAGAGAACTGAAGTTTAGATTTGTATGTAGATGTTGACTGGTGAATGGGTGTTCTTACTGAGAGCATTTGAGCATTTGAGCATTTGAGCATTGTTGTGTATAAACCGACCGAATTTCACAATACGGTAACTTCCAAGGATCTTGACCGAGCTATGTCAGGTTCTGGACTCAAATCTACAAGAGACCGATGTCAGTTAGATTTTCAAGGCATCTGACACATGCAGAGGCCTTCAATTATTTTCTTCCACATTCTCGACCTCGGGAAACTACCCTCGTTCCAATGTGATGTTTGCTCGTTGCAATCACGATATGTACATGTCACATGTCCCGAGTGAATTCTCGGTTCTCCTCAAGGTCCACCGTGTTACGGTGAATCCGGTTGATCGCCGGTATCAGCGGCTGTCAGACGCACAACTTTAACCCCTTCACCTTACCTATTCTAGTAGGAGAGTCTTGCTACTAGTAGCTCCCTACGGCCCGGACTAAAGTGCTAGACTCTAATGGGTTGAAGGCAAGTACGGTGGCCTCTGCAAACTGACGGTTAAAGCTCGCCGGAAGGGCTTGATAGATCCAATTATCGGATCCAGCCGCTTGGTTCAGACAGTCCGTGCCCCGCGCCTCTAGATTTTAGACAAAGCATGTTGATGCTGAGATTCAATACAACGCAGTGGCCACAGTAATTTTCTATGTGACAGGCCTCCGAGGGTAAAAATCCTAGTGGATTCCAAAATCATGGATTGACGTGCCAAGCTCCGGGAGGAGTCTCAAAAATGGCGTCACGGGTGGCTGATCTTAGATGGTCAAAAATACATACTTTGATTATCCAAGGAGTATCTGACACGCCAATCGGAGATTCCACGTTTGTAGAATGATCCTATTCGAGGGTCCTTTGCATATCTGCAGGCGGGTGCATTCAAGGGATGGCCCGATTGCCTGGAACCAGCGTGGACAAGTTCCGCATCTGTTGTCAAACAGGACGCAACAATGGGCCAGTACCACAGCAAGTATAGTCCGAGTAACCAAATTACCAACTTGAACGATTCAAACCCCTCTCACTCAGCTCCTGACTCGAGGGAGTCTCGCTGGGACTATTGGAGAAACTCAAGCTAAATTAGACCCATGTCGGATCTCCTTGATTAAGTTAGTCGACCGTTAGGATCCATCGATATTGGTCCTCCCGGGAGCCTGGGAGGACCCTCCCGTCGCCCGTCAAAGAAACAAAAATACCTTCAAGATATCAGTCACAATCCCAGCCACCATTGCAATCCGGACTGACCAACCGGACATCAAGAAAATTCCCAGCGCTTCGGAGCGGACCTGCTCCCCCTTGCGCGACAGCCTACAATGAACCTTGCAAAGCATCCGGCGCTATTCGAGCTTAACAAGAATAGAGCAGGTAGGGATGCCGGATGGCACTTGATGTACCGGAAGTATCGCAGTGGCTACCAAAGAGATAGTGTAGGTTAGTTACACATAAAAGCCAAAAGAAAATAGCTCAAACATAGCATATTATAGTACATTTTCAGTGTGGATAACATCGCGGCCGTCCTGTCAAGGGATTCCGCCATCCCAGCGACCGGCGCCCTTAGATCCTTCAGTCCGCAGGGGTTGATGTTATGACTTGAATTTCTAGGAAGGGGACTATCGATGTAACCAGCAGCATAGGATGCAGTAGTGATGTAGCCTAGACGTAAACGAGAACATAGTGCGAGACAAACCGCGAGGTTGAGGAGGGGGAATGTGTTCTTTTGTGCAACTAATCGCGGGCCAATTCAAAAGGTAGGCCGGCAGCATATGTCATCTTCAAAGGTCAATGACTGGAATTGACCGACTATTGCATGATGGATACATTCTGACCTTTACACCATAAGCAAACAAAGCCAATTGCCAATATCCTACCCTTCCATATATCTCCAACCACCAGCAACACCAATCAGAATCCACATCCGCCGACAGGCCCGCCCACAGAACTCCGCTGGAAAAAAGAATCGTCGAACCCTCCCAGCACAACAAGCCCGCATACTCTTCACCAGATCTATACCAAATAAGGCAACAGTCTTTTCGAGGCCAAAGCGCCGGTGCCAAACTGTCGGGACTCACGAGCGGGCAAATCCCAGTGCAGCGGGGACTAGCTCCCGTCCAATAAACAATGTGAAAACGTGCTGTCAATGTAAATGCGATTGTGGATCGACTCCACTTGGTACGGTACGGCCTTTATGTTTGTCTTGTCCCGTCTGTCGGGTCGGTAACCGTACGGAATTCGTTACAAAGGTCTGGGTACTCCGTATAGCGTACTCTGTACCGTACTGTGGATCTACAGTAGTTTACGGTCATTGCCACAACTATGCAGCTCCTGATTCAGGTCCATCGAGAGTGGCAATTATATTGAATCATGTTGTCTCTTGCCCATACCTATGGGTATTTACGGAGTCATCCATGGAACAATGAACAATCTGATCTCCTCTATCTTGTTTTTTCCCAACTCTGGTACCACACTGGGTCCCAACCAGCCCACATTTTAAACGGCTCGGTCCGTTCTATTCCCGTAATGGCACTCGGCTCCGACCGTGGGGAGGTTATTCATGGCGGCCACGTACCGACTACTATTGTGTTCTGTTGCCCATATCACATAAACAAAAGAGTTGTTTCTGAAAGTGGTACATCTTTCTGCATTTTATTGGATCTATGATGTATAGCTTACCTTTTCTCCCGAGCCGATCGGCTCTTTTTACTCTTGATGGGGTAGGTATACCTATGCTATGTGATAGAGTTTACAAGTTCAACTGAGCTACAATCGCATGGAAATAACGGTCGCAGCCTGACGAGATGGGAAATGAATTAACAGTTGGAAAGTGGGGAGACCATTCAACCAAGTCATCAAACGGATCTTCGATAACGTAAGGACTGTACGTCCCACCCAAAATGGCACAATCTGGGTTCTACGCTACTATTTCCGTAGCTAGTGAGTAATCTACCCAAGGATTTAATGTGGGAACCTGATCATAACGCAGTGACCATCTGGAGACCATAGAGACCTTGTGGAGATGCCGGGACCGCGTTCCCCCCGAATGTGGATCTTATGATTCCTGCCTTGTTGGGAATACTCGCCGGGGTAGCTAGAAGTTAGCTGGTATTCGGCCCGAACGGGGTTGGTAAGATTGTGAGATCTGGCCTTTGGCCGAGTGATTTTGTTTGAAGATAGATAGACCGTGGGAGAACGCGGATGCAAGAATTGTGTGTAACTTGAACCGGGGATGATTTCGAGGAGTACGGTCAAGATGGTGATTACAATGGTGATGTAATGGGTGTACGAAGTTGTACCTTGGATCAAGGCATACCGACGAACATGTGATGTATTCATCACTGCCATACAGAAATTAGACTGGAGGGAACCGGAAGAAAATGGAGGAGTATCATTTCCAATGCAATAGTAGCAATTTTATGAACGATATTTGAAATTGATTTGCACGGGCATTGAAGGCGCTGTACCAGACAAGGGCATCACTGTGCAATCCGTAAGGATGCTATCTTCTCTTCAACGCTCCGAACGACTTCGGGGTCCGGTTCTCGTTTCACCTTCTTCGGCCTGCAAAATAATAGTCAGCATCCATCATCACATAGAACGGGAAACGGCGAAAACTTACGGAATCCGTATGGTTTCCGCACACTTTGACTGCCCACACTTCCCACACATATTTGCACCCTCATTGTAATCCGCTCTACAAACGTGGCAAATGTAATGCACTCTCTGCCGTGGCCTCCTGTACGTTCGCTCAGGCTTCAGTCTCGGAGGCTCCACATCTCCGGGATATCCATCGGGGTACTTGTCCGGCTTATGCGGATCGCGCGGGCATTTCTTGCACCGCACATGGCTACACGACGAGCACACTTTCAAACCAGGCGCAAACACCGTCTCGCACGAGTGGCACCGCCTGCGCACACGCTGAACGACCTGTTTCCGAACCAGATCCTGGCCGCCCGTGCGCGAGGGCATCACCAACGGCGCCGCCGGGTTACCCGTCAACTTGAGATGCGGCGTAATAGGGAGCGTGCCCGGTTGCCGGGCGCGAATTTCGGCGACGCGAGGCCGGGGCACGCGCGGTTGCTCATTGTCGCCCGTTTCGCAGGTTGGTGGGAAGCGAGGGCATTTCTTGCATCGGGGGTGTTGGCAGTTGACGCAGACCTTTTCCGGGCCGAAGGTGGTTTCGCAGCGGTGGCAGGTCCGGTGGACGCGCATGCGGATTGGCTTGGTGACTCGGGCGAATTGGATGTCCGTTGGAGATTTCCATTCACCCGGTTCGAGGGTGAGGCCGTATTTGGCGAAGATGGCGCGCGCTTTCTCTTGTTGGAGGGCGCTGTAATCGGTGACCAGCGTTGGTTCCGCGGGGACGTTTGGTTCGGGCTGAGAGGTGAGCGCGGTTGTAGCTGGAGGACTATTGCAATTAAAAAAAAAAAGAGATCGTTAGTTAGTTGATCGTGTCTCGTTCGGGTATCTCATATAACGAGACCAGCCAAGAAGTGAGAGTGGCGGGGAAAGGTATAAGCATACGCTGGTGTACTTGATGATGCCTCGGCGGGTTCGGGGGCGGCCACCACGGATTGGCGCTTCGAACTAGAGCGTGCGCGCAGAACAGTTTTCATGCGCTTGATATACTTGGAAAAGCCCTCCGGTTTGTCCTCACTGGGGCGGCCGGCAGTGTCTTGCGGTGCCATGACGGGAGGGGAATTTCGGGCCCGGTTTTGATGCGATTTGCGAGTGGGCTTCAAGAATGCACTGGCGAATGCTCGGTCGCAGCTCGATATCAATATCGATTGAGGAACGGTTGGGCGATCAGATCATTCCATCCAGAATATTCAGAATCGTCGGGACTTTGGGAGGGGAATCTCAATTTCAAAGCTTCTCAAGTGGTGGTCGAATTGGGCGGGAAATGAGAATCGGTATTGGAGTCGTCAGAAAAACCCAAGCCGTGGAGTTGGGATTCGGACCCGGCGCGGAGGGTCTGGTTTTACAGGGAACACCCGGGGAGGGCGGGTTGGATGAGTGTGAGGAGTCGGAGTTGGACAGATGGGGAGGGACAGAGAAAAGAAAGAAGACGGATGAGGGAAGAGCAATAATATAAGAATACGAATCCAAAGCCGAACAGGCCACGACCCAAGAGCACTCTCTTCTGGAGGCAACCGAAAGGGCAAGGGAAAGGGAAGGGGAAGATTACAATACGAGTACCAGGAGACTTGAATGTACGGTAGTATGAGGATGCGATGGGAGTTTTAATTCGAATTTCCTTTATTTCCCAGGGGACGGGGTATACGGAGGCAAAGCTTCGGACCCGAGCACATGGGGCTGCAGCAGTTTGGCAGGGGTTATAGTATGTACCAAGTTTACATAGTGTTAATGGTATACCGTATAGTTCACTGAGTTTGTACATATAGTTACAGTCCGTACCGCTTACAAAGTTTCGGCCAAACCCGACAGTTCGGGTCCCCAAGTGGGCTGGTATGTACCAGCGTACAGCGAGGAGGACGCTTGCCCGTGCAATCTGGGCAAAATTTAGAAGAAAAATAAAAACAAATAAGAAGGATCAACCTGGGAAGATGGTGATGATGATCCTATACTATGGCAACATAGTAATAATAATTGATAGAGTCGTATAATACGTAGTACTCCGTACCTTTGGACTCTTACGCTAGTATGTACTGTATGATTCTCATCGACCCTTGACCATGCGTATACAGTTGTATACGTAGTGTACAGTCTACGGGATAGACTGCGTGTATGCACCGGTGCCGTATGGGCCAATCTGCAGGACAGTTACCGACCACCAGGTAACGACCGATAGACCACCCGGGAGCCTAGAGCTAGAGCATCCCCTCCCAAACGCATCACTTTAGCATCGCTTCAGCATCCGTGGTCATTTCTACACCTAGCAGGTGGGTCAACCCTCCGGACGCCAATGGTGACCATCCCCCATCGGTCTCCGTTCCTTCCCCCCCACTCCTACTCCTCCTGGAACCAAACCCGAGCTCGACATGGTCCGTCCGTCCTGGCCGGGCCTTTGGGTAGTGCTAGTTAGTTCTCTAACTTATGGGCGATTATCAATGATTATTCATAGGTCCTCGGGGGAAAGTGATGTGACCACTACTGGAACTAAGTGCCGTGTCAAAACTATGCTTCTCCCACCAACGCCATGCGCACTGCCGTGTTAGACCAACTACCCATTCGGAACACCTCCTGAAGAGACTCCTGCCCAGTTCGTCCATCACAGCCTCCCCGGCATTGATCACCCGCCCCCGTTAGAGATGTCTAACCTTTTGGCTGTGCGGCTTGCTGGGGCGGAAAGTCTCCCAGACCTCTGGGACCAGTCCGTATGGAGTCATCCCCAATGACTTGGGCTTCTCGAGGGGGGTGGGAATGGGCGTCAGCGTCTCAGCTTTACGATTGGTTCCCGAGTGCTTTTCCTCAGCGCGTCCTGGTGCACACTTTTAGCAGGAGGCGATGCGGAGCTATGTATGGATGACGCAGGACTCGCGGTGCTGGCCTTGCTCGTTCAGTGAGTATCTCGGTATGAGTTCCTACTGTCGTACATCTTCCTACGTCTGGTCTCAATCGATCGCCCGATGGTGGGATGAGGGTGGAGTGCACCCCTAGGCTAGCGGTCTGAACCACACGGACGCACCCGCTCACTACTCGGCTACATTTCCATAAACAGCTACTTTCCATAAGCGCGGATCGAGGACTGGGCCTTGGAGTTCGTGAAACGGGGGCGATGGCGATGATCAGCCTTGGGGAGGAAATAGGAGCTGAGTGGGTTTATTAACGATTTGCCGAAGAGATGGAAATCGATGATCTTCTGTCGGTTAGGTGGTTTCTTATTTCTTCAAGTATCCCCCCTGATTATCAATTTTGCATAGTCTAGTGATACTGTTCCTGTTGGGCTTTTTTGGATACTCGAAGTTTTCTTCAGGTCACGAAGTTTACAACAATCCCATTATTGTATTCGGACCCGAGTAGTGATTGCTTCGGAGTCAAACCCATTGCCAAGGAGACTTCGGTGCCGACCTCTCGGCCTTGAACGGTGTCGAGTTCGTGTCAAAAGGCCGAGACTTTGCATTTGACTTTCCTTTGTCTCAAGATATCCACACGCCTCACAAGGGCCGTTCACTGGGTAGTATTCTAAATCCTACATATGTCTACCGAATATGCCTAGGAAATATCGTGCCTAATTGAAAATAAAGTGGCCTTCACGTGCAATTTCCACCACGATCAACCTCTGGCAGGAAAATTGCCCTCGCCACGATCATCCCGATGAATCAATCATAGCCACGTCTGCGTGTTCCAGCAATTCATACCATGACATTATAAGCAGAGACCAGCGCTAATCCTACCATATGACAAGCCTCTCCTCATCAACAGTAGCAAAGAACATAACCTCCGAAACGCTAATAAAATCCCCTCAATCACAATCACGCAACCACCCTCCCCCAGCAGCCACTTCCAAGCCCACCGTTCCATGCATGATGCATGACACTGTCGGGGGCGAGGCGACATAAGAGGCGTTCGTACCCCAACGCGACCGTCCTCGCTAATGCAGTGACTAATTTACAGTGCTGTACACTGTTTAGCAATTCAAAGTTCTACTACGCTTCCCGGTACGGGGCACATTATTCTAGTAAGAACAAGCCAAACCGAGTCCGGCCTAGCAGTAAAGGCAAAGTCCCATTCAGAGCGTGATCCTTGTAGACCGAGGGGGTTGCCATTTGACGGGCGGATCGATCGGTAGGATCTGACTTTGGCCGGCGGTAGGACTACGGGGGAACTACTGCGGAGCTAAGAGACGTGCGCTCCGCGGAACTGCGGGATGAAGATGACGTTGGCCCTTCTTGCCAGATTGGAGGGATAGGTATATCAGTACGTTCGTTGTTGTCCAAAGCTGTCGCTGCGTGCTGCGTGGAAGCATGTTGGTGGGGGTAATTCTTCGAAAAATCTCTAGAGTGAAAGTGCTAATTTATCCTACATGAACTTGTACTGTAGTGATCGGTGACAGCCAGAGTGAAGTTTCTCCCGGCCTCCCTTGACGAGCGCCCCTGTCATAGTGGGGGCTCCTGGTAGCGTAACCGTCACGCAATTAAAGCGAAGCCCAAAGGAAAATGGCCCTGGTAGGCGTGTGGCGAGGTGATTTGAGATAATGACTGTGGTGGCTAACAGGGATTCGATGCGCCGTCGGCCTATCGCCCGTCGGAGGTGGTATCCAAATCATCGTGGATGATGAGAAGTATTTCTCAAGTACTCGGTAGAACAGCAAAGTATACGTAAGAGTAAACACGACTCATTACGCGAGTTATATTGAAGACACTTGACCGCCCAACGCACAACCTGTCAGCGGACCCAGTCCATTAAAAATCCCACAACCTAAATGGACGGAGGATGGTTCGTTCCAAGTTCCAAGCAGCAGAGACGAACCAAAAAGAAGGTGGTCAGTGCCCATCCCGGATCACCGGGATCTAATCCCTTTAATTTCACCCAAAACTGTTGTAGGTTCGAGATAACAAAAGGGAAAACGAACAAGAAAGCAGCGGATGTGAGCTTACTCCTCTCGCTCCTGGGGAGTCGATCGCCGGGACCCAACAATTCATAACATGAGATTATCAGCAGAGCAGCGCTAATTCTACCATACGAAAAGCCTCTCCTCATAAACAGTGGCAAATAATATAACCTCCGTATTTGAAATAGGCTACGACACTAGCCAGTTCCTAGGAGACAGAGAATATAGGTAGAAAGGGGATAGTTGGAGGTAGGGCAATGTGTCTTGCCAGAATTGATAGTTTAGTATTTTATTCAATAGTATATTTACTTGAGTGGGTGTATCATGTGTGTGGGAGGTTTTGGGTGGTGAGTTTTACTGGGTAGAATCTTCGGCTGTTATAGTCAAACCTATTTGGACACTGGAGGGAGTCTCGCATATTAGTTTTGGCCAGATAGCCAGCCAGGCCGATCTTCCTTATGCGCAATTGGATCATAATCGAAGTGGTGGTCTTTCGCATCCCTTGCCAGTAATTGAGTGCCTTCTTTGAGTGGGCTTCAATCGGACGCTTAGTTCGCCTGGCTACCTTGGTCTGGTTCCATGACCGTTCCCATTCGGCCTTTGCCTTAGCACGGATTTGGCCTTTGGCGGCTGCAGCAAGCTTGATGAGTCGGTCCTTTTAGGAGGGCTCAGTTGATATGGCTGCTTGTTTGGCTCATCAAGCAGCAGTCTTCTTCACCAACGTCGATCATTGCAGCTGCAGCAATCTTGCCCTCAAATACATTCCCGTCAATGTAAATCACTAGTAATCGTGGCCACCCTATGATGATCTTGTTGTGGGACTCGGTCACAGTGTTGTGGGCTTCAATGATCACTTTTAGAGGTTCACACCCTGGTTCTCGGACGAATGCCCTCCAACTCCCATGTATTTGCTGCTGCTTCTCATACTCATTGAATTATAAGGCAGAGCCAGTCCTTTGTGAAACATCTGGTACACCGGTTTCAAAAGTCCAGTAGCAGGCATCGTCGTATCCCTGCGCAATTCTCTCAACATTGACGACAGCATCCCACGCCGCCAACTTCCTCCTGTATCTTTCCTCTCCTTCTTCGACATTGACAGCTTCCAGGTCTTCCCCGCGCCCAGCATCGCACTCGCGGCGCAGAACAGACCTCAGCACATCTAACAGCTCCCTCCTCCACTCGGGCTGATGGCCCCCAGACAGCCGTGCCGCGGCATACCCAAAGTACGCGGGCATGATATTGGCCATCTCCCAGTCCAGGAAACCCGTCACCGCGAGCGTAGAGGGGTCCACGAGGATGTTTCGGTCAGACAAATCCCCATGCGTGAGGACAGGACGGTCCCAATCACCGGTGCCCGTGGTGCCACGCTGTACTCGCTCTAGGGCAACTGTACGTTCCGCATCTGGGGCAGAGGCCTGCAGTGCGCGGACGCGCGAGTCATCCCACTCTAAGCGGGAGGCGCAATATACGTGCGTCTCTGTGCCGAACTCGGAGAAGAGGAGGTACGGCTGCCGCGAGGTCCGGCCGTAGTAGGAGAAGTGGTGCGTACGCATGCGCACGAGGAGACGGCAGAGCTCTGCCTTCACAGTCTGGCGCTGCGGAGGGGTGAGTAAGGGCCAGAGCTCCACTAGCGGCGTGCCCGGCTGGAGAGTGAGAACGAGGCCCTCTTGAGCACGGTTAGGGGTCGAGGCGTCGGAGGTTATAATCGGAAGCGTGACGACGCAAACGACACGTGGGACACAGGGGCCCAGGGGCCCAGGATAGAATGGGCGAGCGCAGTCATGTCGCCTTCACCAACCTCAGTGCCCAGCTTGAGGATTGTGGAGGGAGAATGGATGAAAAACCGGCGTCCGACGGTTGGAATGGTTGGCCCTGAGAACAGAGGGAGGCTGGGGAGAGAGGCCCATGTCTCCCGAGGAAGCTGCTCTGGCTCCTGAGAGCTCTCATCGTGTGGTGTCATGGTGAGCGGGGATGCGTGAGAGCAGTTCAGAGTATCGGGCGATATTGAAGGTTACCAGTTAAGTATCCTGGTTCCAAACACCCAATCGCATGAGGTGGTGTCACATAACGTTTGCATCCACGTCAATCAACATCAGCAATAATAGCTACACCTCTTTAAGAACGATATGCATTTTCCTGGGACTCTTCATATTGTGCTTGTTGGCATAACTAACATATTCCTTCTCTTCAAGGCCGTTGTGCACATCACCGATAGATCATGAAATCAGATCAAGTGTAGTTCTTGTAGCCGCCCTCGTCCGACGGGCGACTTGCGCCGGAATAAACGAGGGAGACACAAAAAAAGCTTGCCAAAGACATTGAAATTATGGTTGTGCTGGGGCAGGTATATTTTTTTTATTTTTTATTTTCTCGGATTAAAGAAATCAAGAATACCTTCTGCTGTCAGACATAAATCCCACTTACATAATTTTGTCTGCTAGTCTTGAACCGCCGTTTGAGAGTGTAGGTTTCTTTCATGACCTTTGGCAATGTTACAAGTAAATCAGGAATCAACATCTCTTCTTTTAACAATCTTCAACTCCCGTAATCATGCTTGCCCATGTGAGAAACGTATTCACCGCCTCCACCACTCCTTCTGCGCTCCTTGTTATTGGCAAGTTTGGGGCCACAATCCATGTTCTTCATCTCCTACCCGAAGACGGCACCATCGAACGCTTCGGCCTCACAACCCCATCTTCCACCACCACCTTCTGCCGCAGCGGAGCCACAGAGCAAGTGCGCGAGCAGATCGGTGAGGTCACACTTCACATAGGAGATGGCGAGACTGCGTACAGCTTCCTCGACGACGTTGAGACACGAATCCGTAAGCTGCGGAATATTTTCCCTGAGCTCGACCCCGGCACAGCTGCAGACAGGCAGTGTTGAGGTGACTCGGCTAGTGCAAGACGTCCTTCAGCTCGCGGCGCTCGATGCGATTCACGAAAGAGAGAAGCGAGATCGCTCTATGCACGCGACTCAGACGTACCCTGTTTTTGTTGTCTACATCACACGCTCGAGGGCAGGGAGGATCCTGACCGAGCCGACGAGCTTTCCTCAATGAGTTATCATCTGGAGTTCTTGCGCTCAAGATATGAGTAGTAGTTGTGGTGTTTTGAAATTATATTACATGTATCACAGGAATAAATCAACATAACTTCTATTCTGTATGTGGCTTGCCTTATTAGAATACTGTATGAACAAGAGCAATTAAGAATGTAATGCAGCCAGTCAATAGAATATTAGCAGAAATATTCAGTCTTCTGTATCAATGGACATGGAAGACTTGATAATGAATAGTTTAAGACTGCTAAATGGGCAAACTGCCTCTATTTCATAAGGTAAAGAATCTCCGACTATATCGTACATCTCTGATACAGAAAAATGTTTAATCTTGATGTCATTCATATCACTCGAAAGATTGCATTGGCTTTGTTTTGGCCGTGATGGCACTGTTTCTTATGGCGATTCACGACCAGCGTTGTTGAAGCTTAGATTATCGCGTCGTACAGATCGATCGTGTCAGGTGATCGTTGTAGGTTTTATGTTTAGATTGGAGGTGTTGCAGTACGACGATCTCTTCATCGTCCTAGTAAAGACGAGCTATAGGGGTATCAGAGTTTCACCGAGAGACTCCGGATGCCCTGGTTCGTGGTGTAAGAGTGCCTTACCCACGCGAGACAAGTGTCTTCCTTGTGGACGATCCGGTCGTCGTACTTGGAATATAATTAGCATCACATGCAATGTATTCCCTCCTGACCAGACTGGTGGATTAAGCAGTTAGCCCTAAACCAGCCTTACCAAGGCCGATTTTCCTTTATTCCAAACACTCTTCGATCAGCCCAAGCGATGCCACCATATGCTCGCTAAATTTGACTTCCGCGGGCCATCAATGATGACTTGGCAACAAGACATGGAGTGGCATATTGAGATCAAGCCATAAGTGACCGAAAGAGAACAAGTAACTGTAAAGGCAGACAGAGTGGTACATCCGGGGTTGCCACGCAGGCCAAGGGTCTTAGTTGGCAATCGGCATCTCACATTACCACTTGACCTTCATTAAAGCGAAACGACTAGGCTCTAAGGTTGCGAGAATGATGATGGGTCATCACATACGGCGGTAATCAGACCTTGATCCACAGACAGAAACTTAATTCTACAAAACAGTCTGCTGAGGGAAGCGAACACAATGCATTGAACACGGTTTACATGTACGGAGTACGTCACGGAAGAACAGATCCGTAGCGGATGATAGGCAAACCCGGGGAACTTCCACACCCGACAGAGTGGACGACCTTTTGTTCAGCGGAAGGGCGTCCCGAAATGCAGCCTATAGTTCGCAAGAAGCCTCGCAGATCTGACAACCACATAGTCGGGATCAGCTGGGAAAAGATAGAAAAGGAGGTGGGGGGGG